>CM060732.1:24657680-25171039 GCA_030704615.1 Takakia lepidozioides | reverse complement strand
GAAATGGGCGACAACATTGCGAGAGAAGATCAAAGGGACGCCTCTGCACCGCAGAGGTGAACACCTAGAGGGGGACGTCCGGACTCGCCCTGTCAGGCGGAGGATTGAAGAGGAACCCGGGTGCGAAGAGGATTCCTGGAGATCCGACAGGAACATTCGGACAGCACCTCGAGGTCCCGTCATGTTGCCGCACAATGTGTCTTCCAGCAGTGGAAGCCCAAGAAATTCCAGATCGCCGTCGCCTTCAACCGGGGATTTCGTGCAACAAATTCCCACCGCTCCCTTGCCCCACATTCCGCCCGCTGTTATGCAGTATGGCCAAGCCATTGTGGAGACGACTGTGTCTGCCTCACAGTGGAGAATTGCTCGCACAAAGCCGTCGTTTCGAGGAAGGTGTTCCGCAATTCGTGTGGATACACGGCAACGTTGTTTAGAGATGATAAGGAGGAATCCAGATGGGGCTGTCCCTGCTCCTACTTTTACAGGAAGATTTGTCCATGCAAAGTTTGCGGAGGCGACAACCACCCAGTTCTGGTTCTGCAGGCACGACATTATGACTTGCGTGTATGGAAAGCCCAAGTACGGCATACAGACAATGCCAGAGGCTCCCCCGGTGTGGCCGGTGGAACCAGGCTGCGATCTGAGTCAGGTTGAGGCCGACGCCCTTACCGCCGCAGGATTTCGGATGGTGCAGCGCACTGACGTGCCCAGACAACCATTTCCGCTTCCACAGCCTCCACCACCGACCCCTGTGAGAGCAAGAACAATGGGACACGACAGCTCTAAGCATCCTACACACCGTTGGGGGAAACCGAAGAGGCGGCGACCTCCCTCAAAAGTGAACGAGACAAGGATGGGGAATGCACTTCGGATGAACTGTACAATCCAGAGCTCGACAGAAGTGCCCCCACCAGGATTCGGGCGTGTGTATCAGATGGCCACGGCGGGCTCAGCTGTTCGCAATGAGGTGTACACCATCACCATTTCAGAATTACCCACCTGCAATTGCACCGACTTCCAGATCATGGCGAACAAGGGGGCATCATACTGCCCTTGCAAGCATTTGTACTACGTGTACCTAAAGAGACTCCGTCGTAATTCCACAACTCATCACTTCATACATGCACCAGGGTTGAGCCCCCAGGAGGTTCACACTCTTCTGAATATGGATCCAGGGGACCAGTGAGCTTGGCTTGCGGTCCACATACAATGGTACGCCCATCGGATAGTAGAACTGTACTGCTGCCAGTACCTCAGACTCTGGCCACACAAAGGTCCGACATATGTCTTGCCTACCAGTAACCTGTTTTGATCGAACTAAGATATTACTATATCGTTCACTTGTTTCCACGTGCATGTATTTTTGTATGTTGGAGGGTTCATGTTTTTCTGCTTTCCGAAAACTTGCTCTCCTCATTCGACCTCCGACAAGGAAATGCGGCGCCGAATTTCCAAGTATCGTCGTAGGTACCCCCAGAGGCGGCCTTCGCCAACACCAAACCGCTCCGAAATTTCGCACGTGCGAACCCTAATGCGGCACCCTATTTCCCAGTTCAGTTGCAAACCTTTCCCGCCGAATACCCGAAGAAGACAGAATTGTGAAGTACTGCAGACTGTATTGGTGCAGACTCCATTGGTTCAATCGCGGCAAAAGGGTCAGCTTCATTCCAATGTTAAGGCATGTAAAACCGCGGAATACTCTATACAGGCCAGTATGCGACGTCCTTTTGCAGTGGTATACTGGATTTCCCGTTGCACGGTCACTTATTTCCATGAGCGGATCTATAAAACCATGAGCGGACTTGTTACTGACGACATATCTTCGCCGCATTACATGATCTGGAACGTCCAAAAACGGCAAGGTCAAATAAAAAACTATCATTTTAATACTTGTTTAATCTGCCGCATTTCCAAATTTGGAGGAGTCCGCTCATGAAATCCGCGTATCTTAGACTTCGGCTCACCGCTCATGCGGCTCATGCGGCTCATGGCTCATGGCTCATGGTTTCTGCTCATGAAATAGTAAACCTCGTGCGCTGTTATCATCCCTAAGGCTCATGTTGGTCTCAGTCTGTGCAAAAATTAAGGGTACTCCTCAGATCCCGTAAAAATGTCTAAGTCCCTGGCAGTCCTCTAACAGCCATGATGCGAGTTGTTTACAGGTGCAATGTCATACTTGAAACTCTACTGCTTTTTTTAGGAAAAAATGTGGCTTCATAAGGATTGCAATCATAGATCCAGATTGAATGTCATTGACGACATTCACTTTTTTGTCTGAGTCATTCTTAAGCGAGTATATGAATTCACCTGGTTCTAAGGGTGTAATTATAGTGTCCATGATTAGAATTGATAATGTCCTTGAATGGCGTTGACGACATTCACAACCGGAGTTGTTGAGAGGTCCTCAGAGTTATGTAAATTTTTGTAATGTCCATAGAGGTTACAGTGAGGGTTCCTCACTTCATTTTGCTGAATGTCAATGCAGACATTCAGTTGTTCTGCATTGTTTTTGCCTCTTGCGAGGAATCTGAAGGCTTGATAAGCTCTTTTATGAGAAATCCAAAGTGAATGTCGTTGACGACATTCACTTCTGTGTCTGTATTATTTACCAGTGACAATTTGAATTTACATGGATTGGGAGCTAAGTAATTGGTTCCTTGTTGGTATTTTTGTGAATGGCGTTGACGCCATTCACATACAGTGTTGTTGTGAGGTCCTCAGTGATATGTTCGTTATGAATGTGCATTGAGTTTTCCGGGAGGGTTCCTTACTCGAGTTTATGATTTCCATCCTGTGATTTTGCTTCATTTGAGGAATAATTAGGCTTGATTACGAGTGTATTCACAAATCCAAAGTGAATGTCGTTGATGACATTCACTTCTATGTCTGTGTCATTCCAAAACGATAGTTTGCATTCACCTGGATTAGGGTGTATTTACAGTATCATTGAATGGAATGTTTTGAATGGCGTTGACGACATTCACATCTGGAGCAGTCGTGTGGTCCTGAAAGGTCCTTGGAGCAGTTCTGAGAGCCATTTCAATCTATGTTTTTTTCATTCTGTTCTACTTGCATCTTACTCACTGAGCGCTTTTGTGGGTTGGGATTTATCTCCTTTTTTTCAGGTACACGAAATATGTGCTCATGGAAGGAAATCACCTGAGCGGAATTCCAGACTATCTTGACATGTGGTCGGACCCTGCAAACGATCCAACCATGTATACTGCAGGGATATTGAAGGACTGGAGTCCTTCTCACTTCAGAGACTGTGGGTGGTACCTTGACTGCCCACCGGAGCACACGACCTTTCAAAGAACAGCATATGAAATACTTGAACAATAACGCTGAGATGCTGGCGCCTTTGACTGACGAAGAGTACCAACGAAACATAGCAACATTGGCTGCCAAGGAGCCTGATGCTCAGGGAACGCCGCAGAAGGGAAAGAAGGCGGGCCGCAAACCAAAAGACAAGGCTGTTGATGTCATAGCCATCTCACCAGCAAAGCCAAAGGACAAAGACAAGTCCAAAGAGAGGGAAAAGGACAAGGGGAAGGAGAAAGAAAAGGAGATGGAGAGTGGGCATGACTTTACTGCTGGAAAATATACCCGCACTGTTCAGTGCGTATTTGATGCCAAGCCACACCCTTCCCGTTCTGATTCGGCAGGAGAGATGAAAATTGTTAATGAGGGTTGGCTGTCGATGATGCAGAGTCGAAAGAGAGGATACACTGGGGTGCCTTCGCCTACCTGGGACAATATAATCTTATTCCTCAATCTGGTGAGAATTCCAGTTTCTTTCCTTTTTCTCTGAAAGTTTCGTTGGCAGTATTTCAGTCTCGTTCTTTGAAAACATTCTTGCCATCGTTCTTATAAAAACATGTCTGTTGCAGGTGAGCACAGGTCCCACCTTCGTGTGCGGTGTGCAGAAAACTTATGCGGCCGACATTGTCATTCTCGACATCCCGGATGGCCAGGCTGTGCCAGAAGTTCTTCCAAAGGGCAAGACGTCAGGTTGGAACAAATTCGAGGACAACTACTGGAGTTGGGTGTTCAGGTTCTGTAATAACTTCCTCTCTGATGCAGGGACACTTCTGCTTTTTCAGTCATGTGACAATGATAGTCATCGGGCATTGGCATCATACCTCAAGTCTTCAGGGTTTGAAGTTTTGCGCACATGGAATTGTGTGAACAGCCTCTACCTTGTGAAAGGGGGTTTCCCTGGTCAGCTGGTATGCCGTCTCCCTTCTGCTTGTGCTTTCATGATGAGTTTCAATGTTCTCTGCAGCTCCACTCTAGTAGAATCTGTTACGACACCGATCATCACCGATTCGTGATAAAAATGATTTTATTGTGTCTGAGTTCTGAACAGCCGATGTACTGTAGTGTGAATGCAGGGAGTAAAAATCTCAAGTTTGTGTTTGGCATCAGGTTTCGGCACTACTACAAAGGGAGTACCCTTCGTGCTAATGAAGGGGAGGAATTGACCATAACTTGAGGTAATTCCATGGAAGGACTATGCTATTTATCTGCCAAGAACAAAATATGGCTAAGTTATGACATGCACCTTTTTCATCCCTAGGATGAATGATTTTCATCCATGATGTTGAACCCTAGAAGCGGGATGTGAAATTCGAAGGGGAAGAGTGCGTGGATCTTTTCGCAGCTGCTGCAGTGGTGTTGGCAGCACAGGATATCTGAGAAGGTTCCACCTACGCAAAGGGTATCAGCTTGCTTTTAAGAGAAATGTTAAGAACTCCTGCTTGGCTTTCTGTGCAAGAAGAAGCGGTGCCGCCTTCTTCGTAAGCAATGATCAAACCTGAGGGATCGGGTTTGTGATAAGGGCGGTGCACCACTGCTGTCGCCATGGTATTTGTGAGCACATTAATGAGGAGATGGAGTGGCTCAGCAGGTGTTGGGGGATGAGAAATGCAGGCTGGTGTGTATTATCGCCTCAGGTTGTCAGTGATCAAATCTTGTAGCTGCTGTCTGTTTTTGAGCTGTAGGACCAGATCACTTTGTAAGGGAATCAGCTTGCCTTAAAGAGTGACGTTGAGGGATCTGGCTTGGCTTTCTGTGCAAGAGGAAGCGGTGCCGCCTTCTGGTGTGTATGGCGCTTAAGCTATCTATAAATAAGTTATGTATCTGCTCTCTGTCTTAAGGGCTGTAGGACCAGATCACCTCATAGGGAGGAAATGCACATGTAGAAGGATAGGGTAGAGGTTGGCAGGCACAAGGATGTGCCAGCAGCTGAAGCAGAGCCGTCATGCCTTAATGAGGACTGGAATCACGATAAGAAGAAACGTCGGAGATGGCTGACGAGGGAGAGGATAAGGTGCCTTCTTGACAGGCAGACCCACCACTTCAAGGAGTATAAGACAGATAAGTTCGAGGAGTGTAGGCCCCCTTTTTGGTTTTTGGTTGCTTAGAAATCGCTTTGTGAAGTTTGAACTGTCTCTTGTATGTAGTAAGAGACACTGACATGTGAGGAAGAAAAAGAGCTTTGTAAATGGAATGAAGACACTGGACTTCAAACCAGGATGGGCTGGAGATGGATGCACCTGCTATTACATTGTACAGTAGGAAAATGAATGGAAACAGGGTAGACTCGTTGCTGGGACAGAATGGTTACTGTTGTTGTATTCTTGTTCCTTGTTTCAACGTCATGAGCTTGTACAAACAATCTAGCCTGGGATGTTGACACATTGCAGCCAATGTGGAACTAGCTTAGTAGGTAGAGGAAACCAGAGAGGGTTAGATAGAACTGTTTGGAAACAACAAGAAGGGATGATGTGGATGGGGCAGAAAAACCAGCATCTGTTTGGGTTTGGATCTGATTCTCAGAGTGCTCTCAGCCCATGAACCACTGAGGTTCACAGCTGATGGGAAAAAGAGAGCTGTCAGGGTGTGTAAATTGAGACCTGTTGAAGGGTTGAGAGCTGTCTTGGGCAATGGTTATACCTGGGAAAAGTGGAGTGTGAAGCATCTGTCATTGGCAAGAGAGGGACTGATAAAAGGGCTGATTATATCTTGTGTGACCAAGGTTGATTTCAATGCTGGGTGCACTGGATGCTTGGCTGAATGCGCATTGCATTGCATCATAGGCATGTTACAGTGGAAAGAGTGAGGAACCCACTTATCCTGAAAGAAAGAGAGAGGGAGAGAGAAAAGGACACAAGGGAGAGAGTTGACCAGCAAGAGGTTATGATGAGGAATGGATGATTGGGGAGGTAAGATAAAGAAAGCATGAAACCATGAAGGGCCAAACTGGTGGGCCTGCAAACTCATGGCAGATCTGCGTTGCCGCCTTCCAAATCGTGATCTTGTTACAAAGGGGATTCCACGTATTGTTGACCAAGAGAGCTGCCCACAAGGGCAGTGGTCATCACTGACGTAGGGCTGGTTGCATCACTGAAGACCGCATGGTAACATGGCTGGTGCAGTGTATCAGGGAAAGGATGTCGTGTAGAAGTAGAACCACGGGTGAAAACAATACAGACTCCCCATCCATGTCTTCTCTTCCGCTGCGGCGTGGATGAGGATTGTGCGAACTCTGATCACGAAGGACCTGATGGAAACCCACACCGAGTGACGATGGTTGGATCAGCTGAGAGGGAGAGCTCCTTTCCTTCCCTCCGATTGACCTAGGGAAGAGCACAACTAGACTTGCACAGAAGGGGATTCACGCCCCTTCTTTTGGTATCAGAGCTTAGGATGTTAAATCTTGATTTCTACTAGCTAGGGATCTTGACTGGTATTGGATGGTTTGATGGCAGGAAGAGACCACACACTGATTCCTGATGAACCAAGCATTGGAGATGTGCTGATTTGCTTCAGCAGACGCACACCAAATGCACACGCAGACCCTTGTTTGTACTTCTTCAACCCTGCTTGGAGAATAGCCAATGGTGATTTATGTCTTAGAGTGATTCATACTGGTGGAAGAACAACCATAGCACTTTGGATAAGAGAGTTAGGAAGGTGGGTGAAGATAAATACCATGGCACGAGAGGTGACATGGGGAGGTAGAGTAGAGATGTTGCGAAATGGACAGTGGGAGTGGTATAGAGGTCAACATTAAGGGAGTTGCGGAAAAATTAGAGTCAGAATTAGGTGTTGAAACAGTTTGAACTTTGATTAGAGAATAGAAGGATGACCAGTCCAACCAGCATAGATGCGCCTTATCATGGTAGGAATAGTGAGGATGTAAATGACTGGCTGGAGAGAATTCAGATGGAGGCAGATGTCAGGGATTTGAATGAGGACAAGACTTTCAAGGTAGCAAGGCTCAACCTGAGAGCCAAGGCTGATGAATGGTACCGTAAACAAAACCCTAGACCAAACAACTGGGTGGACTTCAGGGCAGCAATTTCAGCCAAGTTTGGTATCGTTGACTTGGCAGAAATTAGGCTAAGAATGGATACCATTAAACAGGAGAGTAGACAAAGGGTTCAAACATACTTCGATAGGTTGAACCGGTTATTTATAAGAAGTGGGGCGTCTGATTTGGAACAGAGACGTAGATTTGCAGCAGGTTTGAGACCAGAAATAGCAAGAGTAATGCTGGGCAGGCGCTTCCTTGATGTAGAGGAAGCACTTGACACAGCCATTGAGATTGAAAGGGGCCTGGGAAAGTTAGGGGAAATACCTCTAGAACCATTGGAAGGAGATGATACAGATGAGTCAGTTGTGTTTGTCAACCCTGTGGACAGAAGACTTGATCAGCTGAACACTACCCTACAGAAGTACTTTGATAGGGGACCAGTCATAGGAGAAAGCTCGGGATCTAGAACACCACCTCGTGTTCGCCTTTGTAATGTTTGTCACAAAGAAGGTCACATAGCTGCATATTGTCCTGAAGGAAGAACCCCAGCTAAGTGTGACAAATGTCACCGGTTCGGGCATTCCACGGAAATGTGTGGTGTGAGATGCAACTTTTGCAAGCTACTCGGGCATACGGAGAGTGAGTGCAGTAGAAAACTCGACCAAACTATGATGGGAACTCCGGGAACTAACTTTGTAGACGTGTTCTATGATGATGAGGATGATGTACTCGCAGAGATGACAGATCTGATGTCACGAAATAGTATCAATGAAGTCAGACTTCCAAGGACACGCATACCTGTCCAGAGTCCGATTGTTGAACCTACAGGGTCACCAGAAAGGAATAGTGAGAGCAGTGAACAGCCAAGCAAGACCAAGAGTGAAATCTACCCAAAGAACAATTTCAAGAATGCTATAGAAGGAGGTACGAAATCCAGAATCTTGAACCACTTCTACAAAGGGAGAATATCGTTGTCGCCCATGGACCTGATCATGACTGTGCCCGGAGAGCTAGACAAATTGAAAGGGCTGGTCAAAGTGGTGGAAAGAGCAATGGTACAACAAAGGGAGACAACTCACAGTGTAGAAGTTGTGAAGGATGTACCAAGGCCTTTGTACTCAGCACACGCTGAGCCCACGATCTCGTATGCTTATACTGGTAAGGTTAAAGCGCTTCATGTAATGATTACAATGGGAGATTACCAAGTATTAGGCCAGATTGACACTGGTGCCATGCTTTCTGTAATATCAGCTAGTACAGTCAGGGATCTGGGTTTGATGGGATCTGTCATTACTAGTAAGGATGTGAATTACAGAGTAGCCTCAGGTGCTCTTGAGACTGCAATGGGCAGACTTGAGGACATCAAGGTCAAAGTAGGAGAACTAACCAATCGTTTGTCCTTTATGGTGGTGAACACGGATACATATCACATGCTGCTAGGATTGGACTTTCTCAAAAAGTTTGGCGCTGTAGTGGACACCGAAGCTGAAACAATTCGCGTACGCTATGGGCCAGGAAAGGATTTTGCTCACTTCCCTTTGCACACCATCAATTATAATGAGCCTGCAGTTACCAAAACAGCCTACCATAGAGGGGTCGAGAGTAGAATGAGATATGCAAGCAGTACGTCAGCAGGTAATGTCCTAACCCTGACGTCAGATGAACAGTACCTAGGCTTGTGGGAGAAGAAAAGAAAACCAGAGGAAGAATATGAGGACACGGAGGAAGCATCCTCAGGTTCTGACACCTCTAAATCTGATAAAGATGAGGAGATGGGAGGCTCTGAGGAGAGTAAGGAGGTAGAAACAGCACTGAGGGATGTTGAGGAAATAATAGACGATGTCAACCTAGGGGAGGACTTGTTCGAGGACCAAGGGATGTCTGAACTCCTTCAGGAAGAGACCCATAAGAGCATGGCTGCTGCCATAATACAGGAAGCTTATCAGAAAGCTTGGAATGGTGAACTAGGGAACAACAACCTAGAAATAGAGGATGACTTCCATGATTGGAATCAGGTTGTCACACAAGAGGAACGACAGAGAATGGCTAACTCTGTAAGCCAGGTGGAGGGAAAGAATTGGGAACCCAGTCAAGAGGAAGAAATGGAGAGTCGTTGGAGAAGTCTGAAATCCAGACTGCACATCAACCCAGAACTGGCCCCAGAACATAGGATAGAGCTTGAGCAAGAGCTGAAAGCAAACCAGGAATGCTTTGCTCTTAGCAAGGCTGACTTGGGATACTGCAGTGAGGTAGAACACACAATTGACACACAAGGTTTTCCCCCTTGCAGAAGTCGTCCCAGCCGCCTATCAGAATGGGAGGAAGACGAGGTCCAAGGACAAATTGAGACTTTGATCTCACAAGGCAAGATGAGAGAGAGTAGTTCAGAATGGTCGTGTCCAGTTACCCTTCCACCAAAAAAGGATGGATCCAAGCGGTTTTGTGGTGATTTTAGGCCAGTAAACCGTTTGACCAGAAGGGACTCTTACCCTATGCCATTAATTCAGGATGTTTTAAACCAGTTGGGGAAAGCCAAGTGGTTTTCTGCGCTGGATTTACAATCTGGTTTTTGGCAGATCAAAATGGACGACCGAGACATAGGCAAAACAGCGGTGATCACAAAGAAGGGATTGTATGAATGGCTGGTCATGCCATTCGGGCTAAAAAATGCCACTGCTACCTTTCAGAGAACAATGAATAGAGTGCTCAAGGAAGAAATCAAAGATTGCGCTAAGGTGTTTGTAGATGACGTCAATATCCATAGCAAGGACTGGGGAGATCACGTGGGACATATAAAGAGAGTATTGAGCAAGGTTAGAAAGGCCAATCTTAGGCTCAATCCGGACAAGTGTTACTTTGCCAACTTACAGTTGGTATTCCTTGGGCATGTGATCTCTGAAGAAGGAACGTGGCCTGATCCAGATAAGATAGCTGCTATTGAAAGGTTTCCCTTGCCCAAAAACCACACTGCTCTCAAAAGCTACTTAGGCATGACAGGGTACTATAGGCCCTATGTCAAAGGATATGCTGGAGTGGCAGTACCCTTGTTCACTCTAACCAAGAAGGATGTAAAGTTTATCTGGAGTGCAGAGGCACAAAACGCTTTTTCTACCTTACAGGTGAAGTTGGTAACTGCTCCCATCCTGGCAAGACCAGATTTCTCAAGACCGTTCGTCTTGGATGTTGACTGGTCCATCAAAGGAGTAGGGGCAGTCTTGTCACAAAAGGAGTATAAAAAGGAGAGGGTCATTGCATACGCCAGTAAGGTACTATCTGATGCTCAGCGCAAATATCACCCTATGGAGGGTGAATGCTATGCACTGGTGTGGGGAGTATTACATTTTCGACAGTACCTGTATGGAACCCCTTTTGTAATCAGGACTGATCACAAACCACTGGAATGGTTGGCAACGGTAAGTGACGCATATGGACGCAGGGGTAGATGGATCATGATGTTACAAGATTTTGAGTTTAAAATTGTTCACAGAGCAGGTGCTAGGCATGCTAACGTAGATGCACTAAGCAGGTATCCAGTGGGACCAGCTGAGAAACCGAGGAAATCGAGGTATACTCTACTTCTCTGTACAGTCAGAAAAGAGAAGGGAGAAAGAGGGATGGAGCCTATCTTCTTAAGTTAGCTTGGGATAGGGGTGCCATCAATGCTTCATTATTTCAATTTAAGGAGGGAAGGAGGAGTTGAGAGAAGAAGCTCATAGGCAAGTAGGGTATAGCAGTGAAAAAGGGGAGATGATTTGCAAAAGAGAAGAGTACTATGCATGTGTATGGGGCCTTTGGCACTTCAAGGAAATACTGTTGGGAAGTCATTTTTCTTTAGAAACAGATCTAGATCCATATTGGTGGCTATACTCAGAGCACCACATAGGCATAGACTTACTTGGTGATTTTTCATTTGAGTTCGTTCCGGGTATAGTAAGATCTTCCACAGGTGGAATGTTGACCAAGGATCATGGCATATTGAAAGGAGAACTGAAACCAGGCATAATGCCAGATGGAGAAGGAAAGAGGGTGACTTTTGCTGCACAGACTTTTGCTACAAAAAAAAAACAAGGAAAGGGTATTGATCAATCAAGCTCTGTCAATCTGGTGAGGGAGGGTATTTGGAAGGATAAGGGTGCAGGAAGGATAGAGGCTACTGCAATCAGCAACAAGGAAAAGGAGCATCTGATGCCCTCTTGTCCCACCATCCATGTGATTACCCGAGGATCTTGTGCTCGTGATAAGCAGCTGAGCGAGGTACATCCAGCCTGTGAACTTGTGGAAGAGAGATTGAACAATGAAAAGGAAAGCTTGCAAGGGACACCATTCCTTCAACACTTGACAAGCACTCCAACAACAAGAAGAACGCGGGTGACTTCCTCATCAGAATGCCCAGCCAAGAAAAACATGGGGGGTGAGTGTTCCACCAAGACGTTTTGTTCTTCAGACAGTGATGGAACAAGTGGTTCAGAACAAGACACTTCTTCTTGCAACAAGATTGATGAAGCGGACTGGGTACCATGGACCACACCCACCAAAGCTACTCAGATGTCATTATTACGTGAGGCTGAAAGATGTGGGAAAAGCTCTCTACTCAGCTCTGACCTTCATACAGCAGCTGGTAGGGAGGAAAGGCAACCTGATGTGCTTGATGATGTGGAGGTCATGCACCTCTTATGTTTTGGAGAAGTCAATGACTACCTGACAAAGGAGGAGAGCAAGAGAGTCAAGAGGCGGGCAAGGCAGTACTCCTATCTCAAAGGTGAGGTCTACTTTGATGGAAGGGTAGTTCCACCAAAGACTGACAGAGGGGCAATAATCACTGAAGTACATGAAACCACTGGCCACTTTGGAGTCAGAAGAACACAAGAGGAGATATGCCGACGTTATTTCTGGCATGATAGAACAAAACTCATCAGGCAAGTACTCAAGGGCTGTGGTAAATGTCAGATGGCCAAACAGAACGGAGTGTTGCGCTCAGGTAGCTCAAAACTTCATAGCATTCCAGTAGTGGATCTGTTTTTCAGAGTTGCAATTGACACGGCAGGACCATTACCTATAACCAGCAGGGGCAATCAGTACTTTCTGGTGGCAATCGATCACTTCTCAAAATGGATAGAAGCTGCACCAGTGGCAGATCATACAGCAGCCCTTGCTGCCCGCTTTCTTGAGGAAGAAGTAATTGACAGGTATGGCTGCCCACATACGTTGCTCACTGACAATGGCACAGAGTGGGGAGGTGAGTTTGAAGATACATGCCACGAATACGGTATAAAGAGGGAGCATAGTGCCCCCTACTGGCCTCAGTGTAACGGTATGGTGGAAAGAGTCATTAAGTCCATCAAACAGAGCATCACCACCCTAGGAGTTGGAAACGACACTGAGTGGGATCAGAATCTCTATAAGGCCCTGTTTGGTTACAGAATGGGTGTCCATGCTTCCACTGGGTTCTCACCTTTTCAGGTACTTACTGGTAGAATTCCCAGGCTGGGAATTGACAACAGGTTGCATTTTCTTACAACACCAGTAAATTCTGATGGATCTGTAGCAGAAGTCACACTTATGATGCAGCAGAAAATCCAGCTTCTCACAGAGATGAAGGCAAAGCTGCGAAAGAGTGTGAAGAAAGGGCAGCGTCAACAGGCAAGAGATTATGAAAGAAGGCATCAAACAGGGCATACTTACTGCACGTTGATGGAGAACAGCAAGGTAATGATGTTGAGACCTGGAAAGAGGTCTTCCATGACATCTCCATGGGAGGGACCCTATGACTTTTTGGGATACAAGGACGCAGGAAGCACAACCAAGACTGGAGAAGCTGCACGAAGATGCAGGTTGAGAGATGGAGCAGACAAGGAATGGGTAAGAAGTAGGAGGGATTTAAAACCCTTCATACCACCAATAGGTGTTCAGCCGTTAAAGGTGGTCAGTGAGGACCCTGACACTTAAAAAAAGGAGACACACTACATATGTAGTGTGAATGCAGGGAGTAAAAATCTCAAGTTTGTGTTTGGCATCAGGTTTCGGCACTACTACAAAGGGAGTACCCTTCGTGCTAATGAAGGGGAGGAATTGACCATAACTTGAGGTAATTCCATGGAAGGACTATGCTATTTATCTGCCAAGAACAAAATATGGCTAAGTTATGACATGCACCTTTTTCATCCCTAGGATGAATGATTTTCATCCATGATGTTGAACCCTAGAAGCGGGATGTGAAATTCGAAGGGGAAGAGTGCGTGGATCTTTTCGCAGCTGCTGCAGTGGTGTTGGCAGCACAGGATATCTGAGAAGGTTCCACCTACGCAAAGGGTATCAGCTTGCTTTTAAGAGAAATGTTAAGAACTCCTGCTTGGCTTTCTGTGCAAGAAGAAGCGGTGCCGCCTTCTTCGTAAGCAATGATCAAACCTGAGGGATCGGGTTTGTGATAAGGGCGGTGCACCACTGCTGTCGCCATGGTATTTGTGAGCACATTAATGAGGAGATGGAGTGGCTCAGCAGGTGTTGGGGGATGAGAAATGCAGGCTGGTGTGTATTATCGCCTCAGGTTGTCAGTGATCAAATCTTGTAGCTGCTGTCTGTTTTTGAGCTGTAGGACCAGATCACTTTGTAAGGGAATCAGCTTGCCTTAAAGAGTGACGTTGAGGGATCTGGCTTGGCTTTCTGTGCAAGAGGAAGCGGTGCCGCCTTCTGGTGTGTATGGCGCTTAAGCTATCTATAAATAAGTTATGTATCTGCTCTCTGTCTTAAGGGCTGTAGGACCAGATCACCTCATAGGGAGGAAATGCACATGTAGAAGGATAGGGTAGAGGTTGGCAGGCACAAGGATGTGCCAGCAGCTGAAGCAGAGCCGTCATGCCTTAATGAGGACTGGAATCACGATAAGAAGAAACGTCGGAGATGGCTGACGAGGGAGAGGATAAGGTGCCTTCTTGACAGGCAGACCCACCACTTCAAGGAGTATAAGACAGATAAGTTCGAGGAGTGTAGGCCCCCTTTTTGGTTTTTGGTTGCTTAGAAATCGCTTTGTGAAGTTTGAACTGTCTCTTGTATGTAGTAAGAGACACTGACATGTGAGGAAGAAAAAGAGCTTTGTAAATGGAATGAAGACACTGGACTTCAAACCAGGATGGGCTGGAGATGGATGCACCTGCTATTACATTGTACAGTAGGAAAATGAATGGAAACAGGGTAGACTCGTTGCTGGGACAGAATGGTTACTGTTGTTGTATTCTTGTTCCTTGTTTCAACGTCATGAGCTTGTACAAACAATCTAGCCTGGGATGTTGACACATTGCAGCCAATGTGGAACTAGCTTAGTAGGTAGAGGAAACCAGAGAGGGTTAGATAGAACTGTTTGGAAACAACAAGAAGGGATGATGTGGATGGGGCAGAAAAACCAGCATCTGTTTGGGTTTGGATCTGATTCTCAGAGTGCTCTCAGCCCATGAACCACTGAGGTTCACAGCTGATGGGAAAAAGAGAGCTGTCAGGGTGTGTAAATTGAGACCTGTTGAAGGGTTGAGAGCTGTCTTGGGCAATGGTTATACCTGGGAAAAGTGGAGTGTGAAGCATCTGTCATTGGCAAGAGAGGGACTGATAAAAGGGCTGATTATATCTTGTGTGACCAAGGTTGATTTCAATGCTGGGTGCACTGGATGCTTGGCTGAATGCGCATTGCATTGCATCATAGGCATGTTACAGTGGAAAGAGTGAGGAACCCACTTATCCTGAAAGAAAGAGAGAGGGAGAGAGAAAAGGACACAAGGGAGAGAGTTGACCAGCAAGAGGTTATGATGAGGAATGGATGATTGGGGAGGTAAGATAAAGAAAGCATGAACCCATGAAGGGCCAAACTGGTGGGCCTGCAAACTCATGGCAGATCTGCGTTGCCGCCTTCCAAATCGTGATCTTGTTACAAAGGGGATTCCACGTATTGTTGACCAAGAGAGCTGCCCACAAGGGCAGTGGTCATCACTGACGTAGGGCTGGTTGCATCACTGAAGACCGCATGGTAACATGGCTGGTGCAGTGTATCAGGGAAAGGATGTCGTGTAGAAGTAGAACCACGGGTGAAAACAATACAGACTCCCCATCCATGTCTTCTCTTCCGCTGCGGCGTGGATGAGGATTGTGCGAACTCTGATCACGAAGGACCTGATGGAAACCCACACCGAGTGACGATGGTTGGATCAGCTGAGAGGGAGAGCTCCTTTCCTTCCCTCCGATTGACCTAGGGAAGAGCACAACTAGACTTGCACAGAAGGGGATTCACGCCCCTTCTTTTCACACTACAGTACACACTTCCACTATAGATTGTGTTTACCACACTAACGTGCTATCTTTGGCAGACGAGGATGTTCGAGGCGATCTGCCTGCGGAGGATTCGCACCTCAAAGACACCATCCTCCATCCGCAGCTTTGAGATTTCTGACCAGGGTTGTTTCGTCAACCCCCCCTATGAGCCCCATGTCGATGACATTTTGTACAACTTCATGCAGTCCAGTCAGACTCTGAAGAGACCAGATGGCACTCCCTGGAGAGGTGCAAAGGAAAAGTCCCCAGCGTTCATGCAAATACTGCTGGAGTCATGCAGCCACCGCTCTGCACGGGTGGTCGATCTTTCTGTGTCCACAGGTTCGTTCTTTCCCTTCCGAATTGGTTTTCTTTCAACAGTTTCATCTGCTTAAATCCCCCCCACCAAACTGTTCATGTCCTCCTGTCTGGTGCAGGAGCAACTTACCATGCATGCAAGGCAGGCGGAAGAAGCCTTTTTGGCATGGAGGGTGATTCTGACCTCTACAACATAGTGCTCCTCCCCCTTTTGTCTGGCTCCACTTCAAGCACACAGACTGATCGGATTCAAATTCGAAATGATGACGATCCCGAAGATAAGCAGGTCGACAACGACTTTTCATGTGAGTAAGTGCTAAACCCTCTTTGGGAGCCATACTCAATTTCTCAATAACATCAAAGTTACAGTAATAACTTTTTCAGGCTGTCTTTCAGGAAAGGCAGCGGTGGATCTTCAGGAGATACAGTCATTTCTGGCGAGTCTGTTTTCGACAGCCCCCTTTCCAATTTTCTGCTTCCTGTTTATGCCGAAGCAATGGCACTTCACGCGGCCGAGTCCCTATCCCCTGACTTTTTAGTGGCCAGCTGTAGGTGTATCCAGCGTGGATCCGGTGTTCTAAAATACTTAGACTTAGATGCAGAGGAAGCGGGGATACATTGTACTGACTCTGAGTCAGACTATTCTTTTAATATTCATTTTCATACTATCTGGAAAACGTTGAATCCCCTTCCTCCACCGTAGTTGTTCCTTTAGAACAAATAATAATCACATAATCAACTTTCATTTAAATTGCAATATGTATGAATCCATCTCGCAAACCTCCCTGACTCTTCTCATATCCATTGTGCATTCATCTACAGTGTATTCATGCGTGTTCCATTCATGAATTTTTTCCTTTGTTCAACATCCATTGTACATTCATCCTCTGTACTCTTTAATCCACCCCACAAACCTTCCACACTCATTTCATATACGTTGTGCATTCGTCAAAAGTTTTGGTCACGCATCTTCATGTCATGAATTTTTGTCATTCCTCAACATCCATTATACATTCATCCATTTTACTCTTATCCATCCCTCATTCATCCATCTACATTCATTTTTCACACTCATCCATCTGTTTATCATCCAACTGTACATTCATCCATCCTTTATTCAATGCCTTTTATTATGTCGTCCAGCTTGTTTCCGCGGTAAAGGGTGCCAATCCGCGGGAATACACTCCACTTCTTTCCAGGCACGTGGTGACGCGGCCTTCACGTGTGATAACGTGGAGTGAGCCCCGTGACGTGGCATTTGCGCAAGGTGACGTGGCGTGAGTGCTGTTGCGCTCACGTGACCAGGCTCACGCCGAGGCATCCCTGGTAGGCAGATACTACTTGCAGGATACTGGTGGCCTACTTTGTTCAAAGATGTACACAAGTATTATCAGAGTTGTGATGAATGTCAGAGGCTAGGACCTTTGCAGAGATCTGGGAAGATGGCTTTGCATCCTACAATGCCTACCGAACCATTTCAGAAATGGGGACTAGGACCAATTAACCCACCGGCCAAGAATACACAGAACAAGTACATAATTACAGCCACTGATTATACTACGAAGTGGGTGGAAGCTAAAGCTTTGAGGGACAACACAGCCAGGTCCACAGCAAGGTTCCTGTATGAGAACATACTTACACGATTTGGCTGTCCCTTGGAATTTATCAGTGACCAGGGAAGTCACTTCATTAATGAGACCATTGATCTATTGACTAAAGAGTTCATGATTGTGCATAGGAAGAGTACAACGTATTACCCACAAGGTGATGGGCAGGCAGAGGCTACCAACAAAATACTATGTACTATCTTTGCTAAGATAGTCAATGCAAACAGAACGGATTGGGATACAAAGCTGCTGACAGCTTTGTGGTCATACAGGACTTCATATAAAGTCACCACTAAGTATACACCATTCCAATTAGTTTATGGTATGGAAGCTTTACTTCCAGTGGAATTCCTGTTACCTACCATGAGAACGGAATGGGGAAAGAGAATGGAATTGGAAGATTCAATTAAGGTCAGGAAACATGAATTATACCATGTGGAAGAAGTACGTGCTGATGCAACTGATAACATGACCAGAATTCAGATGAAGAGGAAGGAACAGTTTGATGAAGGCAAGTTAAAGACTTTTAAAACGGGAGATTTGGTTCTCTGGTTGCAGAAGAAGGGGAAGATTAAAGCTTCTAAGCTTAAATCACCATGGAAAGGACCTTATGTCATACAGAAGATGTATGATAACAACACCGCCATGTTACAAACCATTAACAAAGAGATGCTGGGAAGAGTCAATGCCAATAAGTTGAAGGGGTACAGTGGTATCCATGACAAACCATTGCAGCACGATTTGCATGTTGAAATGCAAAAGTAGTCACGGGCTGCGCCAGTGATACCAACGGAGTATGGAGCACTTGTCGCTAAGCCGAGCGTATATGACCAGGGCGGGCAGTACAAACGTGACACAGCCTATCACAGCCCATCACAACATGTCACAGCCTATCACAGCTTATCATAGTGTCACACAGCCTATCACAGCCCATCACAGCATATCACAGCCTATCACAGCTTACCACAGTGTCACACAGCCTATCACAGCCCATCACAGTGTCACACAGCCTATCACAGCCTATCACAACATGTCACAGCCTATCACAGCTTACCACAGTGCCACACAGCCTATCACAACTCAACACAGCCTACCGGGGTTACACAGTCCATAGGATCAGTGACAGGTGGACGTGGGTTAACATCCGAAGAATGGCCGGAGGAAAAGTGGACGGAGGTAGGTTTAGAAATGGACACGCGGACGCCAGGGCGAGACACACAGCCGGACATGGATTGCAAGAGCAAGTGTCATCAAGAAAGAAGACAAAATTGGCCGTCAAAGTATCTACCCGACACATTAACTTATTATGGGCCCATTAATGCATACAGGGAAAGGGTAACGGAACCCTTTACAAGTACCGAAAAGCGAAATCCATGTCACATGTGCTATCCTAGTGGACAGTCCAGGGGGGGAAATCCATGGAAGGGAATTAAATTACAAAACCAATCACAGAGCCAACAGCCAATCATGAGCCAGAATTACCTGCACAGGGTATTTTCCAAGAAGCAAAATCAAGAATTGAGAGGGATTCTGAGCGCAAGAGTCGGCGTCGTTCCAAGTAACGGGCGTCTCGTCAGGAGAGACAATCAAAGCTATAGCTTTGAAGCTATGGCGGAAATAACAGACTACACTCTCGCATTATTACTTACGCAGTGGCACAAGGACGGGCGAACGCAGAGTATCTTTTCTCTAAACCGATACTTGCAAGCCCCACAGGCTTACAAGCACTTACCCATTTCATTCTGCGCCAACCATACTTTTATGCTTTGTGCCCTGCAGACGTTTCTTCAGTTGTTGCAACCAAAACCTTTCTGTTTGTCTAGAATGAAGAGAGTGAGAGGAATGGAGGATATCAGGGTGAAGAGCACCACAATCTTACAGAAGCAAACGATTGCTGCACCACAAGCGGTGCAGCTATTGAAGGAGCTGCGATTGGAGGGATTGCTACGCAAGGACTGATCCTTGCATCATCGGCAGTTCATGATACAATTTCTTCAAAACATTGAGCCTCGGACAGGAGTTACTCAGATGAGGGGAGTAGATATAGAAATACTCCCCAGTACCTGCAGCAATTGTTTGATTTGCCATCAGGACATGTGGATGTGGATGAGCACAGGGCAAGACTGTAGTTAGGGTCTTCACCAATTTTGCCATTCAGCGTTTGCAGCAAGTTTTAAAATTTAAACTTCCAGACATGGTAGGACAACATTGTATGCCCCAAAGGATTCCACAAAAAGTTCGACAGTTAAAACACCTGAGAGGAGATGAGGATTCTGATACAACTGTTTCTTCAGCGGACTCTTTTGACATGGGAGAAGACTATGCAATTCAGATGGCAGAGAAGAAGCGACGGGGGTCTCCTATGCCTGAAAGGTTACCTCCATATCAGCCTCCAGAGGGCCTCACATATCCAGGTAGTGTTCAATCATCTCCGTCAACCAGTGGCAGACCTCGGGCTCGTACATAGAGTCCTTCACGAGACTCTCAACGTCAGAAAGGTACTCGCTCACAAAGGTTTTCTAATCCCAATCAGTAAACCGTGAGGACACGACTTTTTGAGAGGGGAAGGGGTAATGTTAGAGGACTGTCTGGGACTTAGACACTTATACGGGATATGTGGGGTACCCTTAATTTTTGCACAGACTGAGACCAACAGGAGCCTTAGGGGTGACAACAGCGCACTTTAGAGGGGGGTTACACAGCCCGTCACAGCCAACACAGCCCATCACAGCCAACTCAGCCCGTCACAGTCCGACACAGCCGACACAGCCAGACACAGCCAGACACAGTCGCACAGCCAGTCACAGCTTGACACAGCTGTCACGACCATAGGGAACGGATAGCAGGACAAGGACCGACTTTGGGGAACAACATCTGCGAATGGAACATGTTAGTACACGGATGCCGACGGTTAGTGAGGGAAACGGTTAGAACAACGGGTAGGAAGATAAAGCCAGGAGCGAGGAAAGGAAGGGGGGACTTCTTGGGGAAATCTGGGAGAAGGGGGAGAGCACAGAGTAGGAGGAGGGCGATCTGTAGAGTTGTAATGTAGAGCAGATTAGAAACTCCATGGCTTCAGCTTGATACTCGATAGATATTAATCTGATACATACTTCATACTCACACTGTGTAGAGAGATCCGAGTGAAGCTGTGGAATGAATGGATGAGTTGATGGGATCCGATAGATTGCTGAAGCAAACTGATACTTAATTACCAACAGTAAGGTAACTAGCTAACATGAATGTGAGAAGGAAAACAAATAGGAAACACCCCCATGATACACTAGCTGTAGGTCATGACTGATTGTTTTGAGCGGGCTGAGTGCTTAGAGATTCCAACTCTTCTATCTTGGAGTTTCCGCCTCGGATAGCGAAGGGATGGGTGAGCAAAAGCCGCGTGACACTTCCATACCATAAACTAATTGGAATGGTGTATACTTAGTGGTGACTTTATATGAAGTCCTGTATGACCACAAAGCTGTCAGCAGCTTTGTATCCCAATCCGTTCTGTTTGCATTGACTATCTTAGCCAAGATAGTACATAGTATTTTGTTGGTAGCCTCTGCCTGCCCATCACCTTGTGGGTAATACGTTGTACTCTTCCTATGCACAATCATGAACTCTTTAGTCAATAGATCAATGGTCTCATTAATGAAGTGACTTCCCTGGTCACTGATAAATTCCAAAGGACAGCCAAATCGTGTAAGTATGTTCTCATACAGGAACCTTGCTGTGGACCTGGCTGTGTTGTCCCTCAAAGCTTTAGCTTCCACCCACTTCGTAGTATAATCAGTGGCTGTAATTATGTACTTGTTCTGTGTATTCTTGGCCGGTGGGTTAATTGATCCAACAAAGTCTAGTCCCCATTTCTGAAATGGTTCGGTAGGCATCGTAGGATGCAAAGCCATCTTCCCAGATCTCTGCAAAGGTCCTAGCCTCTGACATTCATCACAACTCTGACAATACTTGTGTACATCTTTGAACAAAGTAGGCCACCGGTATCCTGCAAGTAGTATCTTCCTACTGGTAGTCTCTTCTCCAAAATGACCTCCAGCCACTCCTTTATGAACTTCCTCCAAAACTTTATTTACTTCATGGTGGTACATGCATCGTTTAAGTACTCCATCAGGTCCTAGCTTATACATTCTGCCCCCTACCATAGTATAAGGTAAAGCCTTGATAGCGATTCTCTTCCTCTACTCTTTACCATAACTAGGTGGGCACATCTGATTGGCCATTGCCAATCTAACCATTCATCTGCACTTCCTTGCACCTCCATTGCAAATAAACTCGCATCAGGCAATTGGTCGTCTACTCCTGTGGCGGCCTCTCCTGTTGTTAGGCGTGACAAATGATCTACCACAAGATGCAAACGGCCAGGCTTGTAAACAACTTTGAACTCAAACTCGTGCAAGATTATTAACCACCTCGCTATCCTTCCACTTATCAAAGGTTTGTTCACCAAATATATCAGAGCCTGGTGATCCACGTAAAACATAAACTTTCTTCCCAATAGGTAATGCCTGAATTTCTTGACTGCATAAATCATTGCCAGTGCTTCTCTTTCAGTTGTGCTATAGTTCCTTTCAGCACTGTTCATTAACCTGCTCGCATAGTACACAGGTGAATCTATATTTCCTGTAATATTTTGAGCTAACACAGCTCCCAACGCTTCTCCTGAGGCATCACAGCGAACATGAAATACTACATGCCAGTGAGGGTTAATCAGCACAGGTGTAGTTGTTATTGACAATGTAAGTTCCTCAAAAGCCTGTTGACATTCAGCTGTCCATGCAAAGACTACATCTTTCTTCAGAAGCTTGCTCAATGGTGCTGCTATCTGTGCATACCTTTTGACAAATCTTCTGTAATAACTGGTTTGGCCAAGGAATCTCCTTAGCACCCCTGAGTTCACACAAAAAGTACACTTCTCTGGATTCAGGCCCAGACCTCTCATTCTGCATCTGGCCAAACATAACTCCAATTTATGCAAGTGCTCATTCTTAGAGCTGTACACACTGAAATCATCCAAGAACACCTGCATGAAATCATCGAGATACTCATGAAAAGATTTACTTATCACTCTCTGAAAGGTTGCTGGTGCATTACAAAGTCCAAAGGGCATGACTTTGTATGCATAAGCACCCGAGTCTGTGATGAAAGCCGTCTTTCCCTGGTCTTCTTCTGCCACTTGCACTTGATTATAACCATTGAAGCCATCCATGAATGAGTACATCTCATGGCCTGCCACAGTGTCTAATACTGCTTCTGTGAATGGCAAAGGGAATGGATCTTTCTTCGTGCAAGCATTCATCTTCTTATAGTTCACACAAACTCTCAGTTTACCATTCTTCTTGGGAACTATCACAATGGGTGACAACCAAGTTGTATACTCTATTGGGTATATAAACTTAGCCTCAGCCAACTTCTTGATCTCTTCTCCAACCTTCTGTGCATAGTTGGGATTCATTCTGTACCTTGCCTGTTTGATTGGTACTGACCCTGGTTAAGACTAAGAGTTTGTGTGAACTACAAGAAGCTGAATGCTTGTACGAAGAAAGATCCTTTCCCTTTGCCATTCACAGAAGCAGTATTAGACACTGTGGCAGGCCATGAGATGTACTCATTCATGGATGGCTTCAATGGTTATAATCAAGTGCAAGTGGCAGAAGAAGACCAGGGAAAGACGGCTTTCATCACAGACTTGGGTGCTTATGCATACAAAGTCATGCCCTTTGGACTTTGTAATGCACCAGCGACCTTTCAGAGAGTGATAAGTGAATCTTTTCATGATTATCTGGATGATTTCATGCAGGTATTCTTGGATGATTTCAGTGTGTACAGCTCTAAGAATGAGCACTTGCATAAATTGGAGTTATGTCTGGCCTGATGCAGGATGAGAGGTCTAGGCCTGAATCCAAAGAAGTGTACTTTATGTGTGAACTCAGGGGTGTTTCTGGGACACATTGTGTGTAAGAGGGGACTTCTTGTGGATCCCAGGAAAACAGAGGCCATGAAAGCCTCTCCACCACCAGTGAATGTTAAGAGTCTAAGGAGATTCCTTGGACAAACAAGCTATTACAGAAGATTTTTCAGACGGTATGCACAGATAGCAGCACCATTGAGCAAACTTTTGAAGAAAGATCCAGTGTTTGCATGGACACCTGAATGTCAACAGGCTTTTGAGGAACTTACATTGTCAGTAACAACTACATCTGTGCTGATTAGTCCTCACTGGCAGGAAATATTTCATGTTCACTGTGATGCTTCTGGAGAAGCACTAGGAGCAGTGTTAGCCCAAAATGTAACAGGAAGGATAGATTCACCTGTGTACTATGCTAGCCGATTGATGAACAATGCCGAAAGAAATTATAGCACAACGGAAAGAGAAGCATTGGCAATGATCTATGCAGTGAAGAAATTCAGGCATTACCTGTTGGGCAAGAAGTTTATGTTCTATGTGGATCACTAGGCTCTGATATACCTGGTAAACAAACATCTGATAATGGTTGATAATCTTGCACGAGTTTGAGTTCGAGGTTGTTTACAAGCCTGGGAGGCTGCATCTTGTGGCGGATCACTTGTCACGGTTATCAACAGGAGAACCAGCCACGGGAGTAGATGATCAATTACTAGATGCGAGTCTATTTGCAGTGAAGGTGCAGGGAAGTGCAGATGACTGGTTAGATTGGCAGTGGCCAATCAGATACTACCTTGCTCATGGTCAGTACCCACCAAGTTATGGAAAGGAGCAGAGAAAGAGAATTGCTATCAAGGCTCTACCTTACACTATGGTAGGGAGCAAAATGTATAAGCTAGGACCAGATGGAGTGCTGAAGCGATGCTTATACCACCATGAAGTTAATAAAGTTTTGGAGGAAGTTCATAAATGAGTGGCAGGAGGTCATTTTGGAGAAGAGACTACCAGCAGGAAAATACTACATGCAGGTTTCTGGTGGCCTACTTTGTTCAAAGATGTACACAAGTATTGTCAGAGTTGTGATGAATGTCAGAGGCTAGGACCTTTGCAGAGATCTGGGAAGATGGCTTTGCATCCTACAATGCCTACCGAACCATTTCAGAAATGGGGACTAGACTTTGTTGGACCAATTAACCCACCAGCCAAGAATACACAGAACAAGTACATAATTACAGCCACTGATTATACTATGGAGTGGGTGGAAGCTAAAGCTTTGAGGGACAACACAGCCAAGTCCACAACAAGGTTCATGTATGAGAACATACTTACACGATTTGGCTGTCCCTTGGAATTTATCAGTGATCAGGGAAGTCACTTCATTAATGAGACCATTGAATTATTGACTAAAGAGTTCATGATTGTGCATAGGAAGAGTACAACATATTACCCACAGGGTAATGGGCAGGCAGAGGCTACCAACAAAATACTATGTATTATCTTGGCTAAGATAGTCAATGCAAACAAAACGGATTGGGATACAAAGCTGCTGACAGCTTTGTGGTCATACATGACTTCATATAAAGTCACCACTAAGTATACACCATTCTAATTAGTTTATGGTATGGAAGCTTTACTTCCAGTGGAATTCCTGTTACCTACCATGAGAACGGAATGGGGAAAGAGAATGGAATTGCAAGATTCCATTAAGGTCAGGACACATAAATTATACCATGTGGAAGAAGTACGTGCTGATGCAGCTGATAATATGACCAGAATTCAGATGAAGAGGAAGGAACAGTTTAATGAAGGCAAGTTAAAGACTTTTAAAACGGGAAATTTGGTTCTATGGTTGCAGAAGAAGGGAAAGATTAAAGCTTCTAAGCTTAAATCACCATGGAAAGGACCTTATGTCATACAAAAGATGTATGATAACAACACCGCCATGTTACAAACCATTAACAAAGAAATGTTGGGAAGAGTCAATGCCAATAAGTTGAAGGGGTACAGTGGTATCCATGACAAACCATTACAGCATGATTTGCATGTTGAAACGCAAAAGCCGTCACGGGCTGCGCCAGTGTTACCAACGGAATATGGAGCACTTGTCGCTAGGCCGAGCATATATGACCGGGGCGGGCAGAACAAGCGCGACACAGCCTATCACAGCCCATCAAGGCGCGACACAGCCTATCACAGCCCATCAAGGCACGACACAGCCTATCACAGCCCATCAAGGCGCGACAGAGCATATCACAACCTACCCCAGCGTGTCACAGCCTATCACAACTTACCACAGTGTATCACAACCTATCACGGCATACCACAGTATGACACAGCCTGTCACAGCTTAATACAGCCTACTAGGGTTACACAATCCATAGAATCAGTGACAGGTGGACGTAGGATAACTTCAGGGAAATGGCCGGCGGAAGAAAGGACGGAAGTCAGTTTAGAAAGGGACACGTGGAAGTCAGGGCGCAACACACAGCTGAGAAGGAAGTGCAAGAACAGATCTCATCAAGAAAGAGGACAAGACGTCAAAATACCTAATCAGCGCGTCAATTTGGATGAATGGCGGGCCCATTAATGAATACAGAAAAGGGGCAACAGAACAAACAACAAGTACAGAAAAGCGAAATTCTTGTCACATGTGTTATCCTAGTGGACAGTCCAGCAGGGAAAGTCCACTAAAGAAAATTAAATCTAAAATCCAGTCACAGCGGTTACAGCCAATCGAAAGCCAGAGAAGGGATCAAGAAATTGGAGGGAAATTAAGCGCAAGAGTCGGCGTCGTTCTAAGTAACGGGCGTCGCGACGGGACAAACCATCAATGCGATAGCTTTGAAGCTATGGAGGAACTAACAGACTATACGCTTGCAATATTACTTACGCAGTGGCATAGGGACGAAAGAACAGAACGGATTTTTTCTCTTGATCGATGCTTGCAAGCCCCGGAGGATTACAAGAAATTACCCATAGCTTTTTGTGGCAACCATACGTTTATGCTTTGTGCATTATAGGCATTTCTTCAATTGTTACAGCCAAAATATTTCTGTGTGTCTAGAATGAAGAGAGTGAGAGGAATGGAAGAAATCAGGGTGAAGAGCACCACAATACTGCAGAAACAAACGATTGCTACTCCACAGGCGGTGAAGTTACTGAAAGAGCTGCGATTGGAAGGATTGCAAAGCAAAGATTGGACATTGCACCATAGACAGTACATGTTACAATTCTTGCAGAACTTTGAGCCAAGGACAGGAGCAACAACGGTGAAGGGAGTTGAATTACTAATTACTCCCCTATACCTACAGCAATTGTTTCGATTGCCAGCAGGCCAGGTGCATGTGGAGGAGCACAGGGCAAGACTGCAAATAGGGGACTTATTCCAAGAAGGGAGTTTCTTTAAAACTCAGGGTTATGCTTGTACCAAGGCCGTGTACCCAGGGCTAAGGGAGGTAGGCCAGGTATTGAACGTTCTGTTTGCCATGAAACAGAACCAACAGTATTTGAGCATATCCTTCACAGAAGAAATACTCAAAGCCCTGAGAGGAGAAGAGGTAGAATGGGCGGACATAATGTACAACGCACTGGTAGAGGAGATGAAAAGATTACAGGGTACTGCCGCAAAGTCTCCTATCATAGTGTCTGGCCCAATCATTGCTCAAATAATTCTTGATTCTGGCATACTTGATGCGCGAGAAAGAAAGGAGATGGGAGTGTTTGAGCCAGAAACCACTGCAATGGAAGAGCAAGGCTCTTCACACAGTGAGGGTGGACTGGCAGGGCAACCCGAGACTAAGAGACAGAGACGGGGAAAGACTGTAGTGGCGGATCCACTGGCTTCACGGAATCCACATGATAATGTTTCCCAAGCTCTTGTGCAGGAAGGGGCACAGCAGCACATAGAACTGCTATTACTGGAAGCAGGACCTTCAGAGAGGGAAGAGGAAGTTACTTCAGTATCACAGCCATCACAGCCAGATGATCGGCTTGTCACAAAGTTACCACAAGTTGTCCATGCAGTTCAACCAGAAATAATTGATTTAGAAAAAGAATGGTTAGATATTCCCACTACAGAACAGGTGGTGGCAGAAATTGAGAAGGGGGACCTTCTCTATGAATATTCTGGTATGGTCAAGGACACAATGATTCCGGAGGTGCCACGGTTGTCCAGGGGAAACCCTGCGGCGCATATAATACACACACCTGTGACGGAGGTACCACAGGAAGAATGCCAAGACACTGCAGCACTAGTGACGGATGGAGTGGTTCAGGAAGAAAATCTGGTGGGGCAATGGCCTGAGTGGTTCGTAAGGCATCACAATGTTGAGGATCAGGGAGAATAGCAGCAAGCTCACCAAGATGACCCTCAACAAGCGATGCTTATGAGTTCCATAAACAAGACACTTAATTTGTTGGGTACTTATGTCAAATCACATGTTCCCACTACTCAATTGGCAGCTTTGAGGGAGGAACTCAGGAAGGAGTTTGAGGCTCGACTTGCCACAGAGTGTGCAAATAAGGTCGATGAAGAGGTCACTCTCAAGATGCAGCCAGACTTGGAGAGTACAGAAGCGGCTTTGCAATTGGCCAAGGAACAATTGATTGAGGCAGGCCTCGCGCAAGACCAGTTGCACGAAGCACATAAGCAACATCTATACCAAATGCAAGTGAAGCATGAAAGCAAGTTGCAACAAGTGAATGCACTACATACGGAGTTGCAGACATTGCATGACAGGATGGCCATCCAATGTGCTACACTCACAACTATGCTTGACCAATCTACAACAGAAATAAACAGTCAAGCGGAAAGATGTACGAAGGCAGAGGGAGAAAATGTTGAGCAAGTGAAACTCATTGTCGATATGAAGAATACAATCTGTCGCAATGAGGATACTTTCAAGCAATACAGACAGGTTGAAGTTGACCAAGAGAGACACATACTGGAGTTGCAACAAATAATCATGGCCAATAGAAATGAAATCTCTGTCACTAACAAGGCTTGGAAGGAAACCAATAATCTGTTTGCTGCCTATGCGAATTTGGTTGAACCTCATGCAAAGCGCATGGAGGCTTTACAACAGCAGTTAGATATGTACAAACTCAGAGAGGAGCAAACTCTCAGAGGTACCACAAGCAACTTAGTGGATAACCACCTTATGCAGGTCTGGTTAGCACAAGGGCCAGTGGAGGGCAAAACACCACGAAAGCTCACCCAAAGCGAGATAAATGAGCTCAGACTGCAAGTGCAGAACATTGCCACAACTACTATAGACAATGTCTATAGTAGAATAGCGGAGTTACAGGAGGATGTAGACGGACTGCAGACTCAAGTGGAGGACCTCACTTCAAATATCGACAACAGAGTCTGTGTACCTGAGGAACAGCTAATGGCTTCTTATTTAAAAGCGAGAACTTTGGCTTTTCAGTCTTCTTCACAGGAGGTGCAGGAGATGCCAATGGTACAAGAGCCAGTGCCACCAACACCACAACAAGTCACTATGCCAAGAGCTGACCCTGTTGTTACTACAACCACACCACAGCCTGAGGTATGGGGGAATGCTGCTTTTAACCCACCTAAAACTCCAGCTGCAAGGGAGTACAGTAGGGCTATGATTATGCCCTTCAACCAAATTCCCATTGTGTTGGATTTGGCTTGGAAAGAATTTAGTCCTCCGCAATCATTGGCACATTACTATCAAATCATGCGCATTTGGCTGCCAGTGGCAACTAGAACTAAGGTTCTTCCAAACAATCGATCCATTGAGGATCATCACTTTGCGTAGTACTGGCATGAGGCAAGTACCATGTTGAAGGAATTAATTGCCTTCCAAGTTGTACATGGATTCATTTATACCAAGACCAAGGAGGTAGCAAGTATTGTCATGGGCTGTGGGGTATACTACGCTGCTTGTTTTCTGGTACGTTACCACATTGAGCAGCACAAAATGCAATCGCACTTTTTGGGTTATTCCAGTGGGGATCATTGGGTCTTACCTTCAGTGCCACCTCATATGTACCTATATGAAGCAAAAGTTATGATGCAAAAAGATTCTCAAATTTGTTCATGGTTTCATGCGGCCTAGAACAATTTGTCAACGCAAAAATTCGGCCCTGACGATATTTTCTTTAAGGGACATGAAGGATGGAAATACTTGCACAATTCAAAGTCATTGGTAAGTCAGGGATGATCACTTAACTTTCTATTTGTAACACACCTGTCACTCTTTGACATTAGTGTATGGCTAGAGAGGAAATGGAGAGTGTCGGGATGAGGGCATGCCGGGTTTAGGAATTGCTTTAGTCTCTCCTCCCCATAGCTTTCCACCCTCTCGATAGGCCAAAACCTTTCCATAGGTGGAGGCAAGAGTCAGTCCAGGGCTGGGGTATTCTGCAGGAGCAGTATTGCGGAGGGATTTTGGTGTGGGGGTGTTGATGTTTTGATTTCTTGTGTTTGGATCCCCCCCAATACCTGCATGCTTGACTGTGCGCCATGTTGGTTTTGTGTGGGCGCTTGCTTTCATAGGGATTAGGCCGGATTTGATCACCGGTCAATCCTAGAGTATGCTGTCGGTGGTGAGGCTGGAGTGATGACCAGCAAAACCACCAGTGTTTCTTCTATGGTGAGACTGGGTTGATGACCAGCCAACCATAGGAGTTCTTGCGGTGGATGCAGGTGCAGGTGCCCTGAGCCACTGGGATATGACCCTTAAACTGCAACAGGTGCCCCACCGTATCACTATTAGAATTAGTACTAGAGCCTTATAGTGTCACGTGGGGGAGGTGCGGGTTGTGAGTGTCATCACGGAGTTACCCAAGGGTTTTGAGGGGAGTACGGCTACAGGCAGTAGAAGTGAGAGTGGGGTCACAAGACGAGGTGTTCGGTTTAGACCACCTTCACCTCCACTCTCAACTAGTGTAGAGTCTGACACAGACTCGGAGGTTTCATCAACAGGTATGCAGTTTTCTTCGCCATTATTGTGGGACGACATGGAGGAGGTGTATGGAGCTACCAAGGGGCCTCGTAGGTACTCTGGAGCTGTGGGCACAATCGAGCTGGATGACTTTATCCAGGAGTTCGACAGCTGGTGTGATTTGCAGTAGCTGCGCAATCCACAGGTGTTCACCCCATTCATGGTGTGGAAGGGACTGTTCCAGCATTTGGAAGACCCGCCTATGGACGATTACCACGAGTTCAGGCGAGGACATGAAGCAGAGATTGAGGAGTGGAGGATGTATTGGTCACCTGACTACGTCTCTATTACTCGAGGCACGACGCGACCAGTAGCTGCATCAGCACCAATATGTCCCACTACCAGCACTAGTAGTGGAACAAGTAGTACCGGTACTTCTGCAGGTGGTACCAGTTCAAAAGGTGCTACTACTCCTCCTGCCATGACTACAACATATGTACCTAAATTCAACCCGGTGGTGGAGTTCTTCCAGGAGTTGCGGAGGAACTATCAAGGCGTACGGACAGAGAAACTGCGAAGTTTGCAAGACTTCTAGCGCAAATCCAGTGAAAGCTTGCAAGAGGCCTACACTCGTATGAGGCGCTTGATAAGTGTGACCCAAGGGGTTACTGAAGCTCAGGCAGTCCAGTTCTGGTATGGAATTTTGGACAAGGAGCTCAGGAGAAGGGTGCGGGATGCAACCCTGTTACAAGCGGCCCAACCCACATTAGCAGATGTGTTTCTGCTGGCTGAGCGGATTGAGCTCAACATGGTGGAGGAGCAAGTTATTACCATTGGATTTGGCAAGGACATGTCTGCACGAGGCGCAGCTGTCAGCCAATAGGCACAAGGGACTGCCCAACAGCGTGGTCAGGGGGGCAAGGTTGCCCAACCCAAATTCTATGGAGCTTACAGGGGACCTCAGGTGCAGAGGCCAGTAGCATCTTTTGCAGGCCAACAGCAACCAGGGGTGGTATGTTGGACATGTAGAAGATCCTATGTCAAGAAAGATTGCCCAGAGAGTGGCAAAGGGCCGGCACAAGCACAGCCTGCACAGTTGCAGTGTGGGCATTGTAGCAAGTATGAGCATAGAGATGCCCAATGTTATGACTTGCATCCTGAGTTGCGGCGAGGCCAGTTCCAAGAGAAAAATGGTGGCCGAGGGCAAGGTGGAGCACCTCAGAGAGGACGAGGTGGTCAGGCATGAGGTGCAGGACGAGGGCAAGCACAGTATGGTCAAGGACGTGGAGGTCAGGGCGTTGACCAAGGCATGGCCAACCGGCTTCAGCAACTAGAGCAAAGGCTTGCTGCCATGGCCACAGCTCAGGTGGTACCAGCTCCAAGACCTGAGGGTCCACCTCTTGTTCCTCCTCAGTAGCGTCATCCTGACGGAAGAGACATGGGAGGCATGAGATTTATGTGTGGGGCAGCACTACCACTAGTGCAGGTGGAGTCTGCTGCAGCCGTCACTCGAGGAGCAGCACGAGTTCCTGAGCCATGAGGTGTAGAGGTGGAGTTGGATCCACAGCGTGGGGAGGCAAGCCGTCAAGCTAGGTTGCCTCAATCATTCATCTTGGCGGAGACAGTGTCGACGCCATCCATGGCACCTAGTTCTCGCCCCACGGATACCGAGGCATAGGTTATTGTGCCATTGGGGAGAGCTACACATGCAGCGCCGACACCTGCTGCCAAGGCTAGTGCAGCCAGTGTGCTGTTGGGGGTGGCCACCTCGGTGTGTCAGGCCCCACTGTTCTCGGCAACCATGATTGCAACGTCGGGGGTAAGACCAGCTGCAGTACTCAGACTAACAGCAACACTCTGTGAGAGTGGGGATGTCACTTCATCTTCTGCGGAGTTAGTGGAAGGTGTAGTGGTAGAGGGATCCTTGGATTTGAGGGTCAAGGCTGTCACGGCTGCGCCATGGCAAGTTGCAGCTGTCAGGTTGACGGAACTACCAGCTAGGCCAGCCTTTGAGCGCGCCATGGTGACACATGAAGTTGTCTTGTTAGACAACCAGGATGACATTTTCTCTTTGAGTGGACCGGCAGGCAAGACGTACCGGCCACTGCGGGTCTTGTTGGACTCGGGAGCTCAGTCATTGATGTTGGGCAGAGCTGCTATTGCAGGTTTGGGCCTCATGGAGGCGGATATGGAGCCTTGTCTTTTCCAGATACAGACATCTCTGGGAGGATCAGAGCGGGCTTGGGGCATGACACGGCGTGAGTTGGCCATTAGACTACAACCGGATCATCCTATAGATGGCTCAGTGATGTGAGCCAAGGCCATTGTGACAGATGCGGTCTCTTACGATGTCCTCGTTGGTGGGGCAGTGTTATATCCCATGGGCTTCACCCTGGATTTTTGGGAGGAGTCAGCATCCTATAGGCCTGGATGGCAGTCAGGTGATGGTCGTCGTGTACAGCTCCCTATGACATTCATTGGGGGTGTTGCTGCTACCCAGCGGGGCAAGATGCCAACACTAGCAGCTTTCACAGCTGCAGTTAGTTGGCCTGGAGAGTTGCTGGAGGGCAATGCCCATGTAGAGGATGTGCCATCTCCAGCAAAGCAAGATGACATGCATGGTATGGCGGAGTTGTCTGCCATGGTTGCTCACACTCCATTGTGGGGTACGAACAAGGATTTGCAGCAGGCTGCTGATAGACGGGTGCAATAAGCCTGGGTAGAGGCCTTTGTACTGTCAGGAGAGGAGGAGAGTGCAGTGATTGCACCAGGACCACCTCAGTTGTCACCATTGGACACCACACCTCTTGTATGGCAGTGCCCGGATGAAGGCATATGCCTTCTGGACTTGTTTGGCGGGATCAGCACTGCATTGGCTGCAGTACTGCAAGCAGGTGTACAAGTTCGACGTTATCTGTATGTGGAGAGGGATGAGACTTCACGACGCATCTCACTGCACCATGTTGCTCAGTTGGTGCAGCAGTACCATGATTTGTTGCCAGTGTCTGCAGTTCGTGGATACCAACAAGCCTTGCCAGCAGACATCTCTTTGCTGGGGGCGCATGATTTGGAGCGGGTTGGCCTTATTCACTTGGTAGTGGCAGGTTGGCCCTGCCAAGGGCACTCATCAGCCGGGCATGGCAATGGATTACAAGACTCAAGGTCACGCCTGTTTTGGGAGATGTTGAGGGTCCTGCGCTATTTACAGCTTCAGCAGATAGACTCCCCCGCATATATCTTGGAGAATGTGCCTGTCGCGACCCTTTGCCTTGAGGGCAGGGGGTCGGGACACATGAGGGGCTGCCCCTGTGGTGGGGGCAGCGGCAGCGGTAGGTATGGGGGGCTGAAGCACCCTTGAGTGCCCCAAGGCATTCAAGGAGGCGGAGGCGCTCACTAGGTGGAGCCCCGCACACCGGGTTGCGGTGGGGGTGGCTCCACAAGAGGTGGTGGTAGCTTAGCGGGACTTAGTGGGGGTGGCATAGGACTCACCATGGGGGCGGAGACCTCGTGGTGGGAGTCGTGGGGAGTCTTGGGACTCATCACGGTCCATAGGGGCCGTGATGAGTGGGCCAAGACTCACCGCGACTCATCACCGGGAGTCGAGGGTTTTCGTGGTGGTTCGCCATAAAATGGCATGGCTGGTTGTGAAACCCCCGCGGACAGCTACAGAAGTATATATAGGGAGTAGTAACCCCGAGAACGGTGCAAGCCCGTTGGTGACCAAAAACTAGTGAGTGAGTGAGCGTGCCGGAAAGCGACCAAAGAGTGGGGAGCTGTTCCGGACTGCCATCTACCAAAGGGAATTCCACTAGGCCCAAATAGGTGGAGGGTTTAGTGGGGGAGCGAAGGGGGACCGTTATGTCCTGGTGAGCAGCCGAAGCTCCAAGTTGGCCCGGCGGCCAGGTTGGGAGTCAGGCGCGCGCATCAAAGCGAGTAACTATGACTTGAAGGGGAGTTTACCGAAGTGAGGTGCGCGACACTTGGTATCAGAGCTTAGAGTTCAGTACGCGATCGTCCTTGGGATTGGCCTCATCATGGGGTCGGGCAAGCCAAAGCGAAAGCGGAACGGCCCAAAAGATGATGATCCTGGTGAGCCCGATGGGGGCGACGTGTCACCGAGGCGGCCGTTTGAGGAAGCGATGCATGTTTCCGAAAACGAGGCCGCTCAAGAGCGGGAGGAATCCGAGGAGTCGGAGCCCGAGGAATCCTTGAGAGCTCCGACAAACCAAGAGATGCCTCCCATGCCGGCAGCCTTTTGGGAAGGGTTGTTGGCGCAGTTTGGCGGGACGTTGAAAGACGTGTTGAAGGCGGCTAATGCCACTTCCACTAAGGCAAAGTTTAAGGTGAAGCCTAAGGAACCCGGCACCTTCGAGGGCGTCCGAAATCGGAAGGCACTCAACACCTGGCTCCTGGAGCTAGAGCAGTACTTCCGGGCGGCCAAGTTGAGTGACGAGGATCGGGTGGAAGTGGCTCCCACCTATTTGAAGGGCTATGCTCAACAATGGTGGCAGAAACGCCTTCACGACCGAGGTCCAAGTCCGGAAACCTTGAACTGGAATGGGTTCAAGGAATTGATGAATAGACAGTTTGTGCCCCTTAATGCGTCCTGGCTTGCCCGGGACAAGATGAGGAATTTGAAGCAAACAGATGACATTCGGGGATATGTCCAGGCTTTCAATGTGCTGTTGCTCGAAGTCGCGGATATGGCGGAACCAGAAATGGTCTTCAACTTTGTGGCGGGGTTGGCCCCATGGGCCAGGCGGAAGTTGGAGGAGAAGCCACCTAAGACTTTGAACGAGGCAATTGAGAGGGCTGAATGTTTCTCAGATGTCCCTAGGGGTGAAAGACAAGGCCGTACGGAGCTGAACCACAAGAAGACCCGGCGGGAAGGTGACTCCTTCCGACCGGAAAAGAAGTGGGATAGGCCACGCGGCGACAACAGCATGTGGAAATCAAAGGGAGGGCCATCACAAGTCAAGGCGGCACCCGGTGCTTCAAAAGGAAAAGCGGGTGGAGCGGCCTATGGCGGACAGAAGGCAACCTTTGATGGAGTGTGTTTCAATTGTGGGGAGCCCGGGCACATGGCCAAGAAGTGCACGAAGCCCCGGCAATTGAACATGACTCGGGCGACCACAGAACTGTCGGAAGATACCATCAGTCGCTTGGTGGAAGCGGTGGTCGCCAGGACTTGCAAGGTAGGCAAATATTCTTGTGAGTTGTATCAGGAAACTAGCGCATTGCATAAAGGGAGTCACTTATTGTTCGTGGATGGGATAATATCCGGAACTAACGTGTCATTGTTGGTGGACACAGGAGCGTCGCACTCCTTCATGACATCGGCAACGGCACAAAAGCTGGGACTCCCGACAACTTACGTAGGGGCCTCTATTGAGGTGCGTTTTGCCAAAGGAGAACCGCAATTGGCGACGAGGTTGGCGTTCGATGTTCCTCTTCAACTGGGGAGTTGGGAGGGACGTGAGAACTTCACAGTCTGCGAGATTGATGGAGTGGATCTCATTTTGGGGATGACCTTTTTGAGCAAATCTGGAGCGGTCATAGATGGCCGCAAGAGGGTAGTCACGCTGCCATGTTGGAATGGTGGCGAGGTCTTACGAGTTTCGGAAACGCCCAAACCCGTGGGAGGGCGAATAAACCTTCTATCAGAGGGAGTGGGCCGTGGAGGAGGCACACGAGCCCCAGTTTTTGCTCTACATTAGGGAAGTGAAGGGAGAAGGCGATGGAGAGCCGAGCCCAGATTGGATCAAGGGGATTTTGGAGAAATACCATGATGTGATGCCGGAGGATTTGCCAAGCGGCTTGCCACCGCGAAGAGGAGTTGACCACAAGATTGAGGTGATACCAGGATCGGAACCGCCTGCCAAGGCGCCCTACCGGTTGAGCCACAGAGAGTTGGTCGAGCTGAAGACTCAGCTCAAAGATCTAATGTCAAAGGGGTACATCCGGCCGAGTAAGTCACCTTACGGAGCCCCGGTGCTATTTGCAGATAAAAAGGATGGGACGCTGCGGATGTGTGTCGACTACAGGGCTCTAAATAAGGTGACTATCAAAAATCGGTACCCTTTGCCAATGATCGACGACCTTTTTTGATCGGTTGGCAGGAGCGAAGTATTTCAGCCGGATCGATCTGCGCTCCGGCTATCATCAAATTCGAGTGGCGGAAGGAGATGAGGAGAAGACCGCGTGCAGGACAAGGTATGGTTCATACGAGTTTTTGATGATGCCTTTTGGGCTCACCAATGCACCCGCGACCTTTAGCACGCTAATGAACAGCCTTTTTCAGGAGTGGTTGGATGACTTTGTGATCGTGTACATCGACGACATCTTGGTGTACTCGAAAACAAAGGAGGAGCACCTGGAGCACCTCAAAAGGGTATTCCCAAAATTGCGGGAAGGGAAGCTGTACGCCAAAGCTTCAAAGTGCGAATTCGGGGTCACGAAAGTGGAGTTCTTGGGGCATGTGATTACACAGGATGGGATCAAAATGGATGACAGAAAGGTGAGGGCGATCTTGGACTGGGAGCCTCCGACTTCGGTCCCGGGAGTGCGATCCTTCCTAGGACTCGCCTCCTATTACCGGAAGTATGTGAGAAATTTCGCCAAGATCGCGGGGCCGCTGTCCGACCTTCTGTGTAAATCCAAAGTCTGGGCATGGAACACTTTTTGTGGCCAAGCTTTTGCTGAATTGAAGCAGTGGATGGCGGAAGCTCCAGTCTTGAAAATCCCCGAGTTCGATCGTCCGTTTGAGATTCATACAGATGCATCGGACTTCGCGATTGGGGGTGTACTTATGCAAGATGGACGTCCAGTGGCTTACGAAAGTAAGAAACTGAATGAAGTGGAGCGACGGTGGCCGACACACGAAAAAGAGATGAAGGCGGTGGTGCATTGCCTTGAGCTCTGGCGCCACTATGTTGGTTCCAACCCAGTGAAGGTGTTCACGGACAATGTCACGGTGAAGTATTTTGCCACGCAGCCCAAGTTGTCCCCAAAACAACTTAGGTGGCAAGATACTTTGGCAGTGTTTGACGTGGATATCCAGTACAAACCGGGACGAGACAACGTGGTAGCCGATGCTTTAAGTAGAAAGCAGTAGCTCTTGTTAGTGCACAGGGGCGAGACGGCGCTCCAAAGGAAGATCCGGAAGGCTTGCCGGAAGGATGAGCTTGCAAAGTCCGTGATGCATGACTTGAGGATGGGGGTTAAATCGCAGTTCCACTTGCAAAATGGACTGCTCCGGTATAAGCAAAAGCGTCTCTACGTGCCGAAGGGAGGGATCAGGGATAGTCTCTTAAGAGAATGCCATGATAGCCCGCTTGCGGGCCACGGCGGAGCCAAGCGCACTGCGGCACTCTTGAAGAAAGAGTATTTCTGGCCCAAACTGAGGGAGGAGGCAGAGGAGTATGTCAAGACATGCACCACATGCCAACAAAACCGGAGCGAGTACAAAAAGCAAGCGGGGCTGTTACAACCCTTGCCGATTCCAGAGGGGACTTGGGAAAGCGTCTCGATGGATTTCATGACTGCTATGCCGCTGTCAAAAAGATTCGATGCAATCATGGTGGTGGTGGATAGGTTCAGTAAAATGGGCCATTTCATCCCCACCAAGGAGACGGCAACGGCGCAGGAGACAGGGCGACTTTACTTTGCCCACGTCTTAAAGCATCATGGAGTCCCGAAGGATATTGTCTCGGACCGCGATCCAAAGTTTACCAGTAAATTTTGGAGGACACTTTGGAAGAAGATGGGGACGAGGCTGAAGATGAGCACCGCCTTCCGACCTACGACGGACGGCCAAACGGAAAGAGTGAATTCCGTAGTGAAGCAATTCTTGCGGAATTACGTGTCGGCAGACCAATCAGACTGGATGGAACACTTAGATGCGGCAGAGTTCTGTTATAATAACACAAAACACTCCGCAACGGGAGTTTCCCCTTTCGTATTGGTCTATGGAAAAGCACCTCTGGTGCCGACAAGTTGGGCCGCCCAGGACGTTGAGGAACCGGCAGTAGCGGAGGTACTAAAAGAACGCGAGCGTTTGTTGAAGCTCGCAAAGTACAACATTGCCAAAGCTAGGAAACGGTATGAAAGGCAGGCGAATCGGAAGCGGAGGGAAGTGAAGTTTGAGGCAGGCACGGAGGTCTGGTTGAACATCAAGAATTTCCGACTACCTCCGGAAGTGAGTCCGAAGTTCGTACCTCCGTATGCGGGACCCTTTCGCATTCGGAAGGTTATGAATGAGGATGTGTATGAATTGGAGCTGCCGGCAAACAGCAAGGTGCACCCAGTATTCCATGTCTCCCTTTTGAAGCCTTACTTCAAAGACGAAGTGCGTCCGAATCGGCATCAAGTGTTGCGTCCGCCACCTATGCTATTGGATCATGAAAATGAACCTGAGTACGAGGTGGAGGCAATACTTAAGTCGAGGAGGTTCAAGAACTGAGAAACGGAGTATCTCGTCAAATGGAAGGGCTATCATCATGTGGAGGCATCTTGGGTGCGTGCCTCAGAAATGGGAAACGCATCCGAGGCGGTTGCAGTTTTCGAAGGGTGACCTCAAAAGCGGAAGAAGCATTGATGGGGACATCAACCTTGGAGCGTGGGGGAGGAAATGCATGCTTAGCCCAGCTTAGCTAGCTTAGGAATCCGATTGCAAAAACTTGTATTGTACAAAACGTGCTATAAATGAAATGGCTTCCAAATATTGTGCGTCCTATTTTGTTTGGAATGTTGATGCATGGTATGGTTGGCTAGTGTGTAGAATGCATGCCAGCTTATAAAAGTGGGAGAGGTAAATTGGGTTAATCGTATGTTTGCGTAGTGCCGAAATCGGGTGACCCCCATCCAAGGGGCAAGGAAACTTGTGTCTTCTTTGGGAGTTCACGTGCTAGTGCGCACCTGGCGCGTGCGCGTACTATAACTGCGCTACCGAGAGGGTTGCCTTGTAGTGCGGGCTAACGCGGAAGCTACGTGCTTCCGTTCACGTACTATAATCGTGTAGCCTCGGGACGAAGTCGTAGTGCGGCTTCGGCGTGTTCCCGTACCTCAGGCCAGCATTCCAAGGCGGACCCAATTGTAGTGATTGGGGCGCACGGTTGGTTCCAGGTTATCTTCCTAGTCAAAGAGGGTTCCAGGTGAACCCTTGCTCAAGGTGATGCCAAAAGCGGCATCAAGAGCGGTCGCAAGCAATGTTGTTGCAGTAAGGCGATTCGATCCTCGGGGAGGATCGTTCCTTGGCCTTGAAGTAGGCCAAGAAGAGTGCACTGGGAGGAGCTTGAGAGGCTCCACCCTTGGCCGGGACTTGGAGGAAGTCGGCCGAACTAGCTAGTGGAGAGTAGAGTCAAGTGTGGGGTTTGGTTCTTTGCCATGGGACGCCATGGTACGGAAACAAACTCCTTGATGTGGGACGCCACAACTTGGATGTTCGTTTCTACAAAATGGACAAGACGATGAGGACATCGACTCCCTGTTGGTAGGGGTGTGTGTCGCGGCCCTTTGCCTTGAGGGCAAGGGGTCGGGACACATGAGGGGCTGCCCCTGTGGTGGGGGCAGCAGCAGCGGTAGGTATGGGGGGCTGAAGCACCCTTGAGTGCCCAAGGCACTCAAGGAGGCGGAGGCGCTCACTAGGTGGAGCCCCGCACACCGGGTTGCGGTGGGGGTGGCTCCACAAGGGGTGGTGGTAGCTTAGCGGAACTTAGTGGGGGTGGCATAGGATTCACCATGGGGGCGGAGACCTCGTGGTGGGAGTCGTGGGGAGTCTTGGGACTCATCACGGTCCATAGGGGCCGTGATGAGTGGGCCAAGACTCACCGCGACTCATCACCGGGAGTCGATGGTTTTCGTGGTGGTTCGCCATAAAATGGCATGGCTGGTTGTGAAACCCCCGCGGACAGCTACAGAAGTATATATAGGGAGTAGTAACCCCGAGAACGGTGCAAGCCCGTTGGTGACCAAAAACTAGTGAGTGAGCGAGCGTGCCGGAAAGCGACCAAAGAGTGGGGAGCTGTTCCGGACTGCCATCTACCAAAGGGAATTCCACTAGGCCCAAATAGGTGGAGGGTTTAGTGGGGGAGCGAAGGGGGACCGTTATGTCCCGGTGAGCAGCCGAAGCTCCAAGTTGGCCCGGCGGCCAGGTTGGGAGTCAGGCGCGCGCATCAAAGCGAGTAACTATGACTTGAAGGGGAGTTTACCGAAGTGAGGTGCGCGACAGTGCCATTGCTGGATGATTCTCGGGCCAAGGTGATGGCCAGTGTGCATCAAGTGCGGTCTTGGCTTGGTTTAGCAGTGTTGCTGGATGCAGCTACAGTGGGGTCACGGGCTCATCCCCACGACTATGGTGGACCAAGCATACATTTGATGGGGTGCAGCGGCCACCAAACCTGATGGTGGATAGCATTTGGACATAGGCAGGCAGTCTCAGCGTGTGAGACACGATGATTGAGCACCTTTGGCAGTGGTCAATAAGGTGGGTCACCCACGAGCAGCATTGCCTACACTGCTCAGCTTTCCAGGATCTCATGCTTTCCGAGATGGTGGACCTGGCCTCTTGTGGGATAGCCAGTTGCAGTAGTTAGTGGAGCCCAATGCTGACAAGCACGAGCGAGCGATGGGTTTTACCATTGGTACCACGGCGGTGCCATCTCCTTCTGAGGCATCACGTCGTCAGGTGTTGGGGCAAGCAATGGATCTCAATTGCTTGACCTGGATTATCAGCTTGGCTATGGCTGAGCAGCGCAAAGTACGGAGTACACTTCCCTTGATAGTCTCTCTACCTACCGAGACGGTACAGGCAGCGAGTGGGGGCAAACAGGTGCGGACCACAAGGTGCAGGCCGCATCCATAGCACACGTGGGAGATGCTCGAGGTTCGGAAGGAGTTGGCAGCCAAGGCGGTGGTGATGGATGAGGTTGGGAATTTTTCTCGAGTTGAGGAGGTCATCAAGGATGAGATGATGGGGCAGGATGAGGCATTGTCACTGACAGAGCAAGTAGTGGTTACTGCTCAAGAGGTTGCAGCATAGCAACCACGGGACGCGTGTTCTACCTCTAAGCCTGCTGGACTCAAGGTTGCAGTCACGGAGGACAACTGAGAGCCTGATGTTGGACCCATAGTCACCGGAGGAGAGAGATGACGTATACGGCGGTTCTTGAGGGCTTACAGGAACTGCTTTGCCTTCAGTTTTAAGGACTTGGGAGCACTGAAGGGTCAAGAGAGTCGCATTGAATTGACCACTGACACGCCAATCTTTCGGAGACCCTATAGATATAGTGACATGGAGAGGTCCTTGATTCAGATGAGGACTCAGGACCTCTGGGAGGCTGGTTTGGTGGAGCTATTTGGAGGAGAATATGCTTCAGCCACAGTGATGCCAGCCAAGAAAGATGTCTATGGCAATTGGACGGAGAGACGTATGTGCGGTGATTACCGGCCTGTAAATCGTCAGACCAAGTCCGATAGGTATGCCATGCCAACACCATAGGAGATCTTTGATGCCATTGGGCATGCTAAGGTCTTTAGCACTTTGGATTTACGATCCGGATATCACCAGTTGCCGATCAAGGAGGCGGATAAGTAGAAGACGGCATTCTGGGGGATCAATGAGCACGGGAAGGATTACCTATACCAGTGGCGGTTCTTACACTCCTGCAGAGTTTCAGAGAGTCATGGACAGGATTCTAGCAGGGGTAGAGTTTGCTCGGTGCTACATAGATGACATCATCATCTTTAGTGCTACGGTGGAGGAGCATGAGAGACACCTTCAGGTGGTATTTGAGCGCTTGAGGGTAGTTCTCAACCTTGATGATCCGGACATGTGGGCACGTGCATGTGATCAGCGTGCAGAGTTGTTCAAGAAAGTCATGCCCATGGCTTTCGAGAACCTTACCATTGCAAGGGGCTATCGTCATGGGGTTCGGAGATTTAACCCTGGTGACTATGTTTATCTGCAGCAGACTGCTCCTATGACCCTGGATGTGACTACAAGACGTACTATTTTGAGGGTTCGAGAGGTGTTGCCCTCAGGAGTCATGATCTTGGAGGGTCAGGATGGCATGACTTGGAAGGACCATGTGCGTAAATTGCGCGTCATGTCACCTTCCAAATGTTGATGGAAGGGTTGACCCAAACTTGGCGGTGGTACCTGCAGGTTTGCGGTGCATGCTGTGTGGGTCTGCCAGAGGGGCATCCACCATGCTGGTGTGTGATCGATGCTCAAGAGGTTGGCACATGGGATGTTTGACACCACCTCTTGATATGGTTCCTGATGGGGATTGGTTGTGTCCACGCTGCATTTAATAGTGGCAATGGATACAACCATAGGAGACTAACAAGAACCACAAGGCCAAGCTACTATGGGACCAATACACTAGATCTCTGGCTCAAGTTCACAGACTGCAAGACGGCGAATAACGATGGGGCTACTCGTGTACCCGGCCTCTTGGTCTATGGAGTTTGAGTACAATAGGGACAGTGATAAAAGACTTAGTGAGGCTGTGGCTATTACCTCTTGTAGCTATCTGGAGTTAGAGCGACCTAACCACCAGTTAGAGGGGCGATTGTGGTAGACTGATTTGTGTGTATGTACATGTTGTGTGGTTTGGACAGCGATGTAGTTGTGTAGCGAGGTGTATGCGCACGACAGCTGTCAAGTAAAGTTTACAAGTAGTATGAAACTAGCCAATAAATAACTAGTTTTTATATATGACACTTGGGCTTGATCCAAGTGTCAACCCAGGGGTCAAGATATTTGTTGGCCCCTGGGCGTGGCTTATCTTCACGGTGAACGCGCGGTGAGGCTCATCTCTCTCGAGTTGAGCCTCCCGCATCAGCTATGGCGCGCGTAGTGCAGATTCCCCATAGCTTTTGGGATGTGCTTGGCTTGACTCGTAATGCATGAGTGATGGTGTCTAGTTTTTATTAATCATTGTGGTAGACTGATTTGTGTGTATATACATGTTGTGTGGTTTGGACAGCGATGTAGTTGTGTAGCGAGGTGTATGCGCACGACATCTCGTTGCGATTCCCCGACGTCGCAGCATCCCGGGGGCGTCGCAGCGAATTGTTGCCATGCCAAGGCGTCGCAACCCCCCCAACGCGTTGGTGGGGGAATGGGGTCAGGCCCCTTTCCGGCGACGGCATGGCATCGCAAGATGCCACAACGTCGTCCGAGCGTCGGCGTTGTGATGCCCCGACGTCGCAAGTCCCGGGCCGGGCGCCTACGCGACGCTGCAGTCGCAGGGGGGTCGGCGCGTCCGGCGCACTCGGGGTCCCAGCGTCGCTAACCCCCCCCTAAACGTAGTAGTGACTACATTTGGCCAACAACTCCGAAACAAACTTGATGGCAGTGTGGCAGTCACCACACACCCGATTCTTCGCGAGATGGAGAGACATCCCTGCAACTCATCAACCTCGATTGTCCCACCATTGACTAGGGTCAAAAAAGTTCCACAACTTCTCCTCATCTCTGTTACCTGTTTTTGGATACTTTCCTGTTGTCAGGTTGGCAATTTCATGTCAAAGTCACTCCAAACTATCAAAGGTTCACTCAACCAGCTAACTTGCAAATCATAATGAAAATTGAGGGCCGATTTTGATAAGAGGGAAAAACAAGGTGAAATGTGTTGAAGAATGTGCCTTGATTAACAGTGCCTGATTTGATCAATTGTGTCGCTGTGCTGTGGCTTCCAATTGACCATCTATCCATGCAGGTTTCTTGTACCTATCCTTCCACAACGAATTATAGGTAATCTGGAGCATGAAATTCGGCCTTGGATGAATATGGACCCACAATCTATCCCTGCTCCTTCGGCTATCCATGCCTCTGCACAAATCATGCATACATCCCCGCCTTGCTGCTAGCAGCTGACAATGACAGCCTAGAATTGTTCCAGCAAACACCCCAACCCTACTTATCACACTAGTTCCTATGATCAATTGCATCTGCTACTCTCTATAATCCAACAGACGTTCACCTTCTTGCCTCGATTGTCCCACCATTGACTGGGTTAGAAAAGTATTCATTCAACAGCTTCTCCTCGTCATTTGCCCCTAGGTCTCCAAAGCCTCCATCTCGCGCCCTTGTTGTGCATATCCTGCAATCATCACACTCCACGACACCACATGTCGTTCAGCCATACTGTCGAACACTCCCTTTGCATCCTCACTGCACCCACATTTGGCATACATGTCCACCAGGGCAGTGTTCAGAATGACATCAGGTGCAATTCCAGATTTGATGATGTCACCATGGATTTCTTTGCCCTTTTCCAGGGCTGCCAAGCTTGCACAAGCATTGCAAACACACACAAACGTGATCTGGTTACACTTCACCCCTTCCCCCATCATAGGTCTCTAAGGCCTCCATCCCGCGCCCCTGCTGTGCATCTCCTGCAAGCATGGCATTACATGACACCATATCTTGTTCAGCCATACTGTCGAACACTCCCTTTGCATCCTCGATGCACCCATATTTTGTATACATATCCACCAGGATATTGTTCATAATGACATCGGGTACAATCCAACTCTGAAAATGTCACCATGGACCTCTTTGCCTTTTTCCAGGGCTGCCAGGTTTGCAGAATCATTGCAAATGCACACAAACATGATGTGGTTAGTGGGCTTCACCCCTTCCCCCATCATTCGATCATAGGTCTCCAAAGCCTCCATACCATGTCCCTGCTGTGCATACCCTGCAAGCATCGCGTTCCATGACACCACAAATTGTTCAGCCATAGTGTTGAAAATTCCCTTCTCATCCTTAATGCACCCACATTTGGCATACATGTCCACCAGGGTAGTGTTCAGAATGACATCTGGTACAATTCCAGCGTTGACGATGTCACCATGGATCTCTTTTCCCTTTTCCAGAGTTCCCATGCTTGCACATGCATTGCAAACACAAACAAATGTGTTGGGCTTCACCCCTTTGCGCAACATTTGCTCATAGGTCTCCAAAGCATTCCTACCACACTCATGCTTGGTAAATCCTGCCAACATTATATTCCACGTGATCAAAGATCGTTGAGGCATTCTGTTAAATACTTGGTGAGCATCCATGATGCTCCCGTACTTAAGGTGTTGAGTAGAAAAACATTTGGTGTGAATCCACTTTGGATAATATAAGTGTGCTCCTGCTTTCCAGCTTCCAGACCTTCCATCTTGATGCATTTAAGCAAGAGACAGACATACGTACCTGAATCTGCTGAAATGCCTCATTGGTCTAAAGTCTGTAGAGCCTCTATCAGTCTGCCTACCGCAAAGCATCTTCACATGCCCAGAAGTGCAGCCAGAAGAGGCATTGTGGACTCCCTCTCTTGATCCTCTTTCAAAAGTTGTGGTCATGGGTCTTATCAACTGTGCCGCTGCAGCTGCAACCTTTAGTTGACCATCTATCCATGCAGGTTTCTTGTAGCTATTGATCCACAGGGAATCACATCTGGTACAATTCCAGCTTTGGCGATGCAACCATGCACCTCTTTGCCCTTTTCTAGGGCTGCCAGGCTTGCACACACACTGCAAACACAAACCTGATGTGGTCGGGCTTCACCCTTCCCACATCATTTGCTCATAGGTCTCTAAAGCCTCCATCCCCTGCCCCTGCAAGCATCGCGTTCCACGATACCACATCTCGTTCAGTCAGAGTGTGGAATACTCCCTTCGCATCTTGAATGCACCCACATTTGACAAACCTGTCAGTTTAGGATGACATCTGGTACAATTCCTGTTTCTGGGCCGTCCTGGGGTATGAAGCATAAAGGAATGGACAGGAGACTGTTTAGAATGACATTAGGTACAATTCCAGCTTTGATGACATCCCCATGCATCTCTTTGCCCTTCTCAAGGGCTGCCAGGCTTGCACAAGCATTGCAATGCACACAAACATGATGTGAGAGGGCAAAACAGGCTGAAAAAGGTCAAAAAAGAAGGTGCCCTCACCGCATTGTCCTTGAGCTTGTGTCATGACTCGACCGACCATCAAACCCAAAAGGACCTCTTGTGTGTGCTGCTTGTGTCTGTAGTCAGGTAATGTCGGATTGGTCTATGAGATCGAACCACCACGGTGCAGCTGAGTAGACAGAGATTGAAACACGGCTTGCTAAGACCAAGCTGACTCTCCCAAGAACGGCGAGCTCGCAAGAATGTTGCGAGCTTCTCCTCGTCTCATCTCCTCCTCCTCTTCTCCTTCCTACATCATTTGCTCAACGTCTCCATCCCACGCCCCTGCATATTTTGCGATCAATATCGCGTTCCATCCCTCGGCTAGATGGTGTGGCGCAGGAGACAAAAAAACGCCAAGTCCCAGCCCTCCTTTGTATTCACGATTACCCTAATGGGCAACCTTATTAATAATTTTTTGACTTTTCAACCTTTTACAGTTTGATTCATTCTAGGTCAGAGGCTAAAATCCTCCTACCAGGCTTGTCTAGAAAACCAAAACACCACGTAGACAAACATTTGATAGTGGTAGTAAAATATATTACCATTGGGCTGGTTTGAACATTTGTTAGTAAAGTTATAGTAGAAACTTTCACTTTGAGTTATTGAAATTGAAATATATATTACAAATTATATTTTCATAATTACAACTGTCAATGTTTGACTTAGGGGTGGTAGAATAAAGGACTCTGTAGTGAAACTTTTGATAGTTGTAGTGAATTGTTTTATTAATATCAGCACATTTCACTACGTGGTGCTAGAAATAGTGAAAAGTGACAAATAGTGATATTCATAGTGAAATACCGACGGTGCTAAAAACCATAGTGTGTTGTAGTGCCTCGCTGTGCCTATCCTTGCCCCTTCCTGCATCATTTGCTCAAGAATAGGTCTGCAAAGCCTCCATCCCACGCCCCTGTACATCCTGCGATCATCGCGTTCCATGCTCTAGGCTCGTGGATACTAAGAAAACATATGGTGTGGCGGGAGACAAAAAAAAGCCCAAAAGGAGGCCAAATCCCATCCCTCTGTTCACGGCTGGCACCCTAATGGGCAACCCTATAAGCAATTTTTTGAATTTTTTTAACATTTTGCACTTTGATCATTGATGAATGAACTTACCCGATGGTTGAATACATTCGTGTATGTGTCTTCAAAATGACACGTGTAGTGATGCAGTCGTATAATTAGAGCTGTGAAACCAAATTCAATCATGAAATCATACGATTCTAGGAAATTCATCCACGTGTAGTCCTCCATATGACGTGAGTCATATAAACCATCCCTATCATCGTGATAAACAATGTTTGACCACCTTTCCGGAGGTCATGTAGTGATATCCATTATTACAGAGTGATAAAACTATGACTGCAACGCATTTCAGCGTTCTGTAGACGTGTACCTAATGTCGTTTTTATGACTCCGCAAAAGCCGTAGTCCTGAAAACTCTCATCTCTGTAGTAGTTCCTTTACCTTCCAGAAACAGCTTCCAAAACATATGTTATCAACTGGCTATGTTAAAACAAAGCTAGCTCCAACAACAAATGTCCCTTTGTGATGTGCGATTCTATACAGGCAGGTTAATCTCTCTTCATGACTACAAACATATCTGACAAAAGTGAGTATAAGAGCATGGCCAATTCCTTTTAGGTTTGTTCAACACATCATCATATATGTCGGATTATTGACATTTTTGCGGTATGTCTACCAAATTTGCAACGACGCAACGGTGTGAGCCTTGCGCATGAGCGTACGCTCACGTAGGAGTGACGTGGCATGAGCGTGATGTCAGCAGGCTGACATGGCGACAAATGCTAACGTGGCGCTGCGTCACGTCAGCATAAATATGCGGCATCATGTCAGCCTGTATATCCGATGATGGTCCTATGATCGTGGGATTAATCCAGGCAATCGTTGGCTGAATACAATGAAGACTACCATCAAACACCCGAAATGGGAAATAAGCCTACAACTGTGGCATCCATTCCACAACATTGTGCAATTAAAATTGTAAGTTTCACTATTACAATTACAAGGACGACAAAATAACCTCACAACGTGAGTACCATAAAGGCTGCCACGGGAAGACCATGAGAAACCATCTTGACGTCCAAAGGTACCATATTGCATGAGTTTTAAGAACTTACGACATAGAGCACACGCCAAATGCCAAAACAAAACAGAAGTGATGATCGTCGACGATCATCACGACCTCTACCAAAATGTCAACCAGAGCAATTATTTATTTATTTTTGGAACAATACCAAAAAAAAAACAGAGCAGAAGTGATGATCGGTGCCGATCATCACTTACAGTGCTTCAAGATTTTGCAAAGTATTTTTCATTTCGGCCAGAAATGTGGTTCACATTGTTTTGCTTTCGTGTTTGAGTTTTGCATCTTTTGTCCCTTGCAAAGTTAGTTGTCCATCAAAACATGATCTTAGGGCTGGAAGGAAGTGATGATCAGCACCGATCATCACTCAAACTGTTGTGTGCTTTTGCAGAGAAATCTTCATTTCGCCCAAAAATGTGAATTGCATCGTTTTGCTTTCGTGTTTCAGTCATATGCCTTTCTCTGATTGAAACTGAAATCTTCAAGAAAATGTGATGATCGGCGGTGATCATCACATTTAGACCTTCTTCAGGGTGGTACTTGTGAGGTAGTAGAATTCCATTAGCACTCACTCTATGTAGGGAATGTAATGATCGCCGCCGATCATCACATTCTCATGTTTTGTGAATTGACATGTTGGGAATTGCATTGGGTTTGCGAGTTTGCAAGTACACAAAATATGTGCTCATGCAGGGAAAACATTTGAGCGGTGTCCCTGATTATCTCGACATGTGGTCGGATCCTCGTTTGGGATCACAAACCGATTCCGTATTCGACAGCCCCCTGCCCAATTTTTTGCTTCTTATGTATGTGGAAGAAATGACACTTCGCATGTCCGAGGCTCCATCACCTGATCCCAGAATGTCTGCACGCGGGAGTAGACATCCCAGATCCGGAGTTATGAAATTTTTGGACTTGGATGCAGAGGATGCGGGGATATGTTATGATGAGTCCGAGTCAGATTGACCTTCAAAGTTTATGTGTACTCTTTCTTCATCCTCATAAAAGTTTTTGGACTTGTTGCGACTGTTCATTTGTCCCAAGTACGAATGGAATGACTAATTACAAAACACATATTCACGGGTTGACATGGTCCCTCATGATATTGAAAGAAGGGAAATCCAATAAAGTTCGAAATTGCTTTCAGAAAAAAAACTACATCAATCCATCGAAGTGTTCGCACTCATTCCCCTTACATTCATCCATTATACATTCATCCATCCTGCATTTCATGAATCATTCACATTGTTTGCACTCATCCAAGTCATATTCCTCCATGCTACATTCATCCATTCTGCATTCATCCATCCTATATTCATCCAATCGATTGGCTGGATGTTAAAGATGTAATCTGCAATGACTAGAAAAGGTAAACCATTCCACGGAAATAGGCACCTACCTTCTATCCGCGGTTATAGGTCCGTGCATTTGGAAATGACGTGGCGTCAATCACGCTGGCGAGGACTGCTGACGTGCCGTGATACCCGTGAACCAACGTGGCGACAATTGCTGACGTGGCGTGAGCCTGACTGCGCTCACTTGCTCACACGCTCACGCGGCCAGGCTCACGCGGAGGCATTCCCCCCAAACTTGTACCGAGTCCAAATTCACACGCATTTTTCCATGCAAGTCACAATTGTTGCCCTGAGTACCGAAAACACTTACTGAATCAAACACCTTAAAGCTTGACCTCTGTCAAATTGCACCAATAGCTCAAATGGAATGCATCCCACACACTTAACATGAGTGATCACACTTCGTTACAGAATTGCAGGTAGTTTCATCAACCACCCTGACCAACTTTAAGCAACTTCTCATTACATAAAATTACAGCCCGCCGCCAACAAGACAGATAACCACAAAAGTAACAGCCCTTACATTGAGCTGTCTCAACTCCTTGGACACACACATCACATGCTCTTTGCCTTTATGTGAACGGCCTGCGGCGGTGCATTAAGCACCTTCCGGAGGCTATGGATAGCTGTTGCAAGCCATATGGGGCCAAACCCTCTCACCAACACAACAATCTTTGCGTAATCAAAAGTGGGATTTCAGGAAAGCATACGAGCAGTGTGTGGGATAGGCAGCTGCTCCAAAAACGTGCACCACAGATGCCCTGAAAGTAGAGTGCGGTGCCGCACACTACTTTCGGGCATCCCACACACTACTTTCAGGGCATCTGCGTGGGAACAGAAAAAAAACAAAAAAAAATTTAAAAAAAAAAAAAAAAAAAAACGTGTTTGGAATGGGCAGTTGCAGAGAAAACGTGCACCGCAGATCCTGAAAGTAATGTGCGGTGCCGCACACTATTTTCAGGGCGTCTGCGTGGGAACGAAAATATATATATATATATATGGGAAGAATAGGCAGCAGAGAAAACGTGCACCGCACACTACTTTCAAGGCATCTGCGTGGGAACGAAAGATAAATAATAAATAAAACGTGTGTAGGGGAAGAATGAGCAGCTGCAGAGAAAACGTGCACCGCAGATGCCCTGAAAATAGTTGCGGCACCGCACACTACTTTCAGGGCATCTGCGTGGGAATGAAAAAAGAAAAGAAAAAAAGATGGGCAGCTGTAGAGAAGTCGTGCATAGAAGACCGCACACCACTTTCAGGGCATCTGCAAAAATAAAAATAAAAAATAAAAAAATGTGTGTGGGACGGGCAGACTGCAGAGAAGTCGTATACAAAATAATATCCCTTGAAAATGGTGTGCGGATTTTCATTGGCAAGTGTCTGTGCATTCATTTCTCCTGATGTGTCGTGCCACAAAGACCGAGTTCTCAGCTCCTTGCCAGACATTTCAGACTTCAGGGGTGGGATGGATGATAAAAGTGACGTCTGCAATGACTATAAAAGGGCAATTCATTCCGCGGAAATAGAAACATCCCGCGGAAATACGTCCTGTATGTTCGAAATTAACACATGACATGGGGTGAGCCTGGCTGGGCTCACAGGCTCAAGGCTCTGGGCTCACGATCTAGCATTCCCCCCTGTATGTTATGGAGAGTAGGCCCATATCAGCAAAAACAAACCAACGCTACCACATGATGGCAGTCGGGCACGAAAACAGATCGTTGAGAAGCAAAAATGAATGACTCAGATGAGGGCCACGACGAGAAGGAGGGAGATCGCGACAAAGAAGTTCCCTAAGATTTTGGATTTCCAGGCAATGGTCCCTGGAAATCCTACTTTCGCGGAGAGGCTCCACATAAGCACCACGTCACATTGTCTTCTCGCTGCCGTTCCTCCTGTGTGGTAGGTGAGGGTGTCAGTTTACGATCCATCAACCAATCGACAGGCCTTTGGCAGCATGTTGCGGTGACTTCCAGTGCCGCTCGTGTGGTAAGGCCCTGAAACCATCGACCTCACCATCGTTCCCATCAAGTCAGAGAAGCGGAGACTAGTTTGAGATTTTGAGTCGACCTACAAGTGTAAAGGTATTAGCCACTCTGTTAAGCGCAGAGTCTGAGATAGAATCTGCACCACTGATCTGATCGGATCTGATGACAACGATCACATCTCAGCTAATTAACAAGAAAAGAAAAGTGTGTGAGCAGGATTTGTCAGTGTGGCGGCTGAGCTGGACGTGACTGCTTGTCTCTCTAGTAATAAAAATAGTAAGCCAGTGCTGAAACGCCATGTCACTGATCAGACTTTGTGCTGCAGTTATGCCCAATAATGCACCGCCACGCCAGCAACAAGAACACATACGCTCCTTTACAGAGAGGTGTTGCGAGTGGTGGCCCAGAGGTTGGCGTGCCGCGGATCGGGAGCTGTTCTCTTCGCAATCTTCCGGACACGAGAGAGTGCATGAAGGTGATTTTGATGCCAGTGATGGTTCTGTTCGTAGTGCTTCTCAGTTGTGATGCGTTGGAGTTTTGTGCAGTTTAAGTTGATTGGAGATGTGAGCTGTTCTTGTTCCTGATGGCATACAAGTTTGTGAAGGGCATCCTGGCACTGGCCCTTGGAGCTCTTGTTCTCTTGTTCCGATTGAAGTTGTCAGGGGTTGGGAGGAGTTCTTGTTGATGGGGGGAATGTAGTGAGCAGCCTGATTGGTAATGCCAGTCCTCTCCCTCGGCTTTTGTCTTGGTTTGTCTCATCCGCCTACAGCTGGTCCTCTCAGGAATAGGTTCTAGTTGTAGCCTTTGAGGTTCTTGCTGATAAAACCGGGCTCAGGGGTTGACGAGGTCCAATGTCCGGTATGAGTCTGGACTGCCAAGTATGATCTCCAGCATTGAAGATCGTAGCATTCTCAGTGCCAAGTAGTAGGAGAACTTAGATTCGATCTGCATTTTACTCAGATAATACACACATTTGTTCTCATCACCTGGTTTTTATCTAGAGCAAGGATTTGGTCCCATTATATAGCTTGTGAGTCAGCAAGGAACTGTTGGATGGATTCCTGATACTTGAGAAGCTGTGATCCATCCTAATTGAGAGATTGTACTCGAACAATGAGTTAATATCCTTCACACCCATCTGTCTCTTCTTGTTCTCCCCCTCTTTTCTTCCCTCCCTTCCTGTCTCCCGCAAAACATTTCAGACTAAACGTTTACCATTCTAAAAGGTGCGGGTGGAATGATGTTGCAACACTGATGTGAGCACTGTGAATTGTACTCAACCTGCCTGGGGAGTGGAAGGATTCGAACTAGCAGAGAGCTGTCTCAACACTTTGGAGCTTATTAGTCCGTTGAGTTGCGTAGCTATGAGTTGGTCTCCGGCGCCATAACCTCTCTGGACGGCTCAGTCTTCAGAGGTCATTTTTTTATGCCTCGGTGTTTAGTCAACCGAATTTTAGTTTACTGATACCTATCCACAGAACTCCGTTCCAGTTCAGATCTTGGAAAAGGTTGGAAGACAGCAGCTGGTGATCAGTTGTGGCAAAGACATTTGATGAAGTTGAAGGATGGATAGGGCAAATATTATTGTACACGTGAATCCGTATAATCCACTGCTGTGCATAATGGCAAAAGTTTGGCATATCCAGGAAATTGTGAAGACAAATGTTTGGTGGAGCCGATGAATTGATAGAGCAAATGCTGAGTAGGGTAAAAATTAAGTATCAACGTTTAGGCAGAATGGATCTAGATAGGCTGCAGTTTGCACATTGTTTGTGCATTTGTACTTGAGACTCATGTAATATCAATATTGATCCTTCAGAAATGACCACTGACCACCCTGTGACCATATGGAACTGTTCTAGGAAGTTTTAACTTGGGCCCACTGCAACTAGTGAGAAAGGAAACGAGTAGGCCAGCTAGCATTGTATTGAATGTTGACTTAGCTCTGACCTGAGAAAATACATACTGTCTTGCAGGGGAGATAAACAACATCTGTGGGGGTGGGCAAGTGCAACAGGCGATTGCAAAGGTCACTGGACAAGCAGGTGCAGAGATATAGTGCCACTGGAGGTTGGCAAACTTACTTTTGAAGGCGAGCTGGTACTGTGTAGTTGCAGCCGCAGGAACCTTCTCTCTGCTCGATGGTTCCATTGTTCCCTTGTGAAGGGCCAACAGCTTCTTCTGGAGGTCCTACAACGCGGAATCATTGAGGATTATTTGGTGGGATTTCCAAATGGCATGCCAAGAAATGTAATGGTGGGCCTTGACAAGCAAAGAAGACACCCAATCAACCTCTGAAAGGCAAAAAGCTTTGCTGATGGTGTTCAACGGATGAAGGAATAAAAATGAGCCAGGGGTATGCGCAGGGTCAGCATTCTATTTACAGATGATGCCAGAGACCTGACAATCAAGCTGTAGTGGGTGATAGCCTATTTGAGAAATGAGGGGGTTGAGGGTAAAGAAATTTCTGAATGACAAGTGGTTAGGGTTGTGTCTTGGCATGTGGATGCAAGCCTGCGGCGGAATTTCATATGTATTTTCTCTCTACTCTGCTGATCTTAAGCATACATTGGGCTATAATCAAGAAATGATTGATGGCCTGGGCACTTCAAAGGATATTGGTGGCAATGTGGGCATAATTCCTGGCCTTTTGATTGACCTCACGTCTGCCTGGTTTGTGCTCCTCATTGGTGGATCTATGCACTGCTTCTTCTATTCCTTGGTAAGGCTTCACTAGACTGTGTGCAACTGCAGAGATTTTCACTTTAATTAGTTCCCGTCAGTGCACAGATTGCATTTGGCTATTGGTGGGTGTTCCTGCTGGTTGCCCAACCTGTCAAGTACCCTTGAAGGTTCTGGGGACAGGGACATGGGATCCTCAGTCTCTAGAAAGTCATTGTTTGAGTTTGGTTCAAGACAAGCTCATCCTAACTTAATTTGGATTTCAGCGCACACCTAGTCATGCTGCTGGATGCTTGGGACTCACCTGAATGTCTATCAAAGGCATTACTTCTGCTTAAATTTTATGGTTGTTGACTTCAAACACTAGTTGTACTGATTGTCAAATGTATATACTACTTTTGTGCAGCTGTACTTAGCAGCCACAGGCCAAATCTCGCCATCTTACTGGCAGGTACTGCTGTGATGATATAGAAGCTTGTGAGATGCATCCGGTAATCATTACTTCTGTTTCTTTTTGGACATTCTTACGGACCCTTCTATTGGCCTCCTGTGGATTTAATAAGTTCTCTTTTTCCCTCTTCTACAACTGGCTTTTCATGTTTCGTTTTGTGCACCTGATCCAGATCAGTTAAATGTTTTGAAATGAAATCTTACATCCTCTACTAAAAGGTTGCCTCTGTTAACCTGGTTGTAGATGTGTGCAATTATTATGCTCGGTACTAATGGCGCCTCTTGGTTCAACACAGCTGTTCTTGTTACTTGGTATTCTTCTCACCTGTTCCCTATATTTATCTCTTCTTTCTAGCTAGTGTGTGAAATTATGCAAGAGACCGCAGCTCAGATGTTACGTGAGATCTGGCTTATGTTATTTTGAGAATCTATCAGCAGGTGTTTTCTTGCTAAATCTCAGTAAGATTAAAGATACTGAGGTATATTGTTGGGTTCCTCAGCATGCGTAACTTCCCCTCAGACAGGGGAGTTGTGGTTGGCCTTCTCAAGGGCTTCATTGGCCTTAGTGGAGCCATCTTTACACAGGTACGCAGTTGCTCAAAGCATGAATTATATTCTGTGCTTGTTTCCTGCCTTTGCTTTCACAGAGTTGTCCTAGCTCAAGAATTTGTTCCACCAAAATGGCTATGAGGTGGACTGGATCAAGACATCTGAAAACGTTTACTGTATGTTCATATGCACCCATCATCAGGAACCCAGCACGTATTCATATTATTGACACAATTGAGGTTAATTTACAGGTCTATACAGCAGTGTATGCCCCACATACAGGCCCATTTCTCTTGCTGTGTGCAACAGTGCCCCCAGTGGTGGCATTGGTATCCATGGTGGTCATTCGCCCTGTGGAGTCCCCTAAGCGAAAAGATGAATCTGACAAGTCCAAATTCTCGATCTTGTATGTAAGTGGAGATTCGAAAAGTTTCTTTTTGACAACGTTAAGTCAGGTCTCTTGTGATGAAGATTTGTTTGTACTTCATTCTCTATTATTTCAACAGGTACAAGGACAGTGAATCATGAGTTCTGTCTGTCATCATTATGGGGACTTGATGATGATGTGCAGATAGTGGGGCTTGTACTAGCTTTCTACCTCTTGGCTGTCATTCTCATCCAGGCGAGTCCTCTGCTTTTTCCTCAGACCCAATTCCATTTTTGAGCTCCAAAGTCATGGAAAAAATGCTGCACGCTGATTATGCTCATTACTCTACCTTTCCATGGCTTCTTAAACCCAATGGACTTCTTGGGCATTTAACTACTCTCTGGTTTTGGCGGTTGTTATAACTTTTAGTCCACATGGATATAAAGGTGGATGGTGGGGGTGCAGGATATGTTTGTGATAAGTAAGACTGTCAGTCGCTTGTTCATGACACTCATGCTAGTTATCCTGCTTCTCCCAGGCGTCATACCTGTAAGCCCTCATCCTCTTCCCCCCCTACTTTTAAACCCTCTAGCCCTCTGTGGCTGTAAAACTGCTCATTTGTCCTCCGTCTTTTTTGCGTGTCTTTTTTAGCAGTGTGACCAAAGGTGTAACCACAGCCTCATTTGTCATTCCTGTTTCTAAAGCACTAACCAGGGTGGAATCCACCTCACATTGTCCAATATGATGACGATGCCATTGAATACACAATTTTACTTCATCTCTGTGAAAACCAGATCGGTTGTCTGCTGTATGCTAACGTTGTGGCAATTTCAATATTGAGTTTCATATACATGGCTGAGAGGTTTCAGTCTGATTCCCGATAACTGGCTCTGGGAGTTTTAGTACCCCTCGCATTGATCTGCCACCTCTCCAAGGGGAAGGTGCCCTGTGTTATGTGCATGTGGTTCAGCCTGCTGCTTGAACTCCTCTGAATTGGACAAGGTCTTGATATTGTGTTGTTGTGATGATTTATCTATTGGTCATGGCTGGAATTTGGAAGGATCATTATTTTAACCTTCCTGAAACCGTTGGTGGTGTGTAACTGGGCAGTGGCAGCTGAGTGCAGGGGTGCAACAAAAGGGTTATAGTTCACTCCCTACAGAGGTGCATTTAGTGTCCTCGCCTACAGCAGACCGAGGCTACAGCAAGCAATCAGTTGAGCGTAAGTCACCATTGCTCCAGGTGAAGACAGCAACTACCATTGATGTGGCTCCCAAGGGCTTAGAGCTGCTCATGGATGCTGCAAAAGCTCTGAATCCAGAGACGCCATCAAAGCGGAAGGTGAAGCTTGGGCATGATCACACACTCTGGCAGGCAGCCACCACTGAAGATTATTGGTATGTTGCAGTTTTTTAGAGCAACCAAACTTCTGGGTTAGTCACTACAAATATCTTTTCGATTGTATGTCAAAGTACTACTAGCCACTTTTCCCCATGTTGTTCTGCATGGCAGAATGCATAGGCAACTGTCAAGAAACACTGCGGTTTCACTTGTTTTGTTTTTGGCCCTATTTCTACAATCAAATTTGACATCATTGGGATCTGCTTGCCACTCTCGTCACTTCCACCCTAGCAACAGTAGCTTGGCATTTTTGTTGATGGTAAGAGTTCATTTTCTCACATGTGTTATTGGTAGACAGCTTGCTGCAGTTAAATATTGACTGGAAAGTGAGAATGACATAATCCATAATTCTTTAGAGTTCCTTTGTCCCTCTGCTAGTGCAGGCTGCTGTTTTTTGCCATGGGCTGTGGTACTGGGAGTGGATTAACTGCTATCAACAACCTTGCGCAGGTGATTATTAAACTTTGCTCCATGCAGTCGCTTCTAGTGCTCTATGTGCTTGCGCAGTATGCTGTTAACAGGTATGGAACTACCTACATTTACAAAATAGATAAACTAACACGTCTATAGGCAGTATAAAAAGAAGTACATGTCCTAACCGTCATTCTATCCTAGCATTCTTCTCTCCGGCCACTGTCTGTTTCAATTGAGTGTTTCACATTCATCTAATCCGGCAGATGGTCTACTTTTGCAAGCCTACAACAGTACTCCTCTGTGGCTTTTGTGCAGATGGCAGAATCTCTTGGTTCTCGGAGCATAGGAGCTTTTGTGGCGTTGGTTAGTGTGTGGAATTTTCTTGGGAGAATGGGCTCTGGGTATGTGTCTCAAGCTTGCAATTGTGCCCAGACAAGGTTGTCATAGTTGCCTCAATAGGCTTCAGGGAAACAGCATGATTAAGTCTTGTGTAAGCTGTTGCCTGATATTGTCTAATATTCTACAAGTCAAATTGCAGATATGTATCAGAGTATTACATGAAACAATATGCTACTCCACGGCCTCTGTTCCTCTTCTTTGTGCAAGCTGTTATGGCATTGGCGCATCTTCTATTTGCATCTGCAGGTAACCTTAAGGTTAAAGAACTTCACTCCTGTCAGTGTTGAGTTTGTGGCTACTTCAATATCCGTTCTTTGCTTTGGCATCTGTAAGTCTAAGTGTTACCTCCAGAATAATTCCTAGTATTGACCAAGAGTGTTTTTGTTCAGGTATGAAAATCTGTTATTGTGGAGATGTTCAAATGCTTAGATTTTTTATATGCAAAGCTGTGGGTCACACATTTTGGTGCTTAAATATACTTGATATCTTCGTGTTTTCATCCAAGTTTCTAGGGTGTGCCACCAAGCATCTCCAAAAGATTTGACCACAACTAACATGTCCGCAAATTAGTGAAATTAGCGAAATGGCTATTCAGCTCTATTTGTGATATCGGAGCCAACTTAACACAGGTGTAATTGTGTAAGTGTGGGTGTGTATGATTTAGATGGCACAATATATGCTGTCATGTTGGTACTTTTAAGTAACATTGAACTAGGGGGTGGTCTTCTTGGGGATAGTGCCAGGAATGCTCTATGTGGCATCCATACTTGTGGGGCTGGCACATGGAGCTCATTGGACTCTAATGGTGGCCACTTCCTCTGAGTTGTTTGGCCTGAAGCATTTTGGGGCCCTTTACAACACCCTCAGGTCTCCTCTCTCTCTCTCTCTCTCTCTCAATGGCCACAAGGCTACGGCAAACAACGTCTTATGAGTACAATCTCTCTCTCTCTCTCTCTCTCTCTCAAGGATGTACCCTCTCCCCTCTGCTCTTCAATGTTCTCATCAATCAACTCCTCGAGGATGTGGAAAGTGATGGATTTGGGTTAAGGGTGGGTGATGCCACCATACCAGCCCTTATGTTTGCGGATGACTTCGCAGGCATAGGGGAGACTCCTTCCAATCTCCAGGAGTTGATTGATTGCGCGAAGAGATACTTTGACCTTTAGGGGCTAGAGGCTTATGTCAGTAAATGTGCAGTGGTGGCATTCAACGACCGAGGAGAGGGAGGAGGTGATCTCAAGTGGCAGTGGGAAGCCAAGAGATTCCAGTCCTCCCTTCCTACACATACCTTGGCGTTGAGTTTTCCTCCAACTGTAATGAGGATGCACATATTCAGAAAGTTGTTCAAACTGGCAAGCGCAAAGCGCTGGGTCTCACTAAATTTTTCACTACAGATGGATCACCTCTGAGGTCAAGAAAACTATACTTTGTCGCATTTTTAGACCTGCCTCGGAGTACGCATCTGCCATATGGGGTGATAACTCCAACCAGGCCAAGTCTCTAGAATCTGTTCAAGTAGGGGTGCGGAAGGAGTGCATATCAGCTTGCTCCAAAACAGCCAATGTGGCTGTTCGGGGTGAGTTTGGCATCCCTGCCTTAAGCTCCTGACAAGATGAATTCAAGGTCAGGTGGTGGGGTCAGCTGCAACTTTGTCCAACATCAGATATCCTAAGTTAATCGACTCTATATCTTGTAAACAGGATCGCCCTGTCAAACAGGCTAACTCCTGGTGGAAGAGAGTAGAAGAGATCCTCAAGGATCTCCGCAAGTCTTGACCCTGCTGGATAAATCTGACTTACAGGCTGTTGTGTCCAAAGCCATGTCTATTGCCAGGAAATTGTCTGATGAAAATGAAGTTAGGCAGAAAACTTCCCTGAACTTGTTTCCAGTCTGTGACATGGGGGAGGCCATCCTGGATGACCTCAAGGGTCTACCCACTCTCGGCACTAGACTGAAATTTAAACTTAGGGTGGGAAGCCTGCCTTTGAACAGCAAACAGAAGCAGAGAGGAAAGGGAGAGTGCAATTGCCCGTTGTGCCGGCAACCTGAAGACAATATTCATTTTCTGATTCATTGTCCGGGGTTATCTCACCAGAGAGATGCTCTCTTCAAATCTATCAAGGGAATTGTGCCTGTACCTCTGTTTACCAACTTTGAAAGTCTCGAGGCTGAGCCAAAAGCCCAGGCCCTTTTTGAGCCCAGTTATTGGGCAAACCACACACAGCAGTTTGACGCTTGTGTAGAGGGATTTCTAGAGGATATCTGGAAAACCCGGAACAATTGTTTATTCCAAGGTAAGTCTTACTACCGGCGTCAGCCCCTGACAAAGGTAGGTTCTGTCCCTTTGTGTTCCGCTCAAACTGGTTGCGGGGTCAATGGCCACTAGGCTACAGTAAACAACGTCTTATGAGTACATTCATTCTCTCTCTCTCTCTCTCTCTCTCTCTCTCTCTCTGCATTGTTGTACGGTCTGTTGGTTTATAAGGTCTGTATAGTATGTCTTTCTCCACCAACCCTGTGGCTTCTCCAAGTGTCTTTTAAGGCCAGCAAGTTCCTGATCCAGGTTTGTTGTTCTGAGTTGAGTTGTATTTTTGTTGGCAGCATCTCCGCGACAGTTGGCTCATACCTGCTCTCAGTAAAACTTGCGGGTTACATATATGATGGACAAGTTGTGGCTGCTCAAGCTGTGGCATTAGCAGCTGGGCAAGCATTGACTGGGCCTCACAAGTGCGTGGGACCCCAGTGTTTCAGGTTAGTTGGTCATGTTTGCCAGTATTGTCACTTGTCCCTTTGTGAAAAAAGATAGGAAATAGTTGAAGGAGGGACAGAGAGTGACAGCTGAAACCGTAGATTATATTGTGACTTCCAGATAGGTTTACCAAGATAGATGAGACTCCTAATAAAACAGGGATGTGCTTCAGGTCCACTTTCTTGGTGATGGCGGCTGTCTGTGGTGTCGGCTGTCTTGCACTCACCCGTTTAGTTGCTCGCACTCGCAAAGTGTATCGAGACATGTACAAAGTGCAGCAAGCCAAAGATGTACAGTCCCGAATGGTGTCAAAGGGAACTTCAAACACCGATGTACATGCACCGCCCCCCATGTCCCTTGACCAGTCTCAAGGAGATACGGCGTCAAGTGACTCCCCAGTTCTTAAGGCCAGTAGCACCCCAGAAGCCCAAAGACATCGACACATAGCACTCACTCGGATGGAGAATCTGGAGTAAGCAACAACTATCATCATTTTGTAGATTCGTTTCATAGTAACGTCAGTCATTGGTAGGATACATGCGAGCAATCATGCTTTATTTCCTTGTATGCAGTGCAATCCTGCCGATAGTCCAGAGAGAATCATTCTTAAGTGAGGCCACCAGCAGGGGTTAGAGACACAAATTTGTTACCCCCCTAAAAGGGCTCCGTCGAGCAAATTGGGAGGTGTATGGTGTACCTGAAATGTATTCCACATTCACACCCGGCCTCCTATCAGGGAAGTGGGAACTCCCTTGTTGTGCCCTCTATCTGATTTATACTACTCAAGATTGCAGTCATTTGAATGGCCATGTCTAAGGCAACATAAAGTCACTTGAGCTACGAAAGACGAGAGACCAAAGAGCCTTCTGTTCAGGAAGCACATTTTGCAATGTGTAGATGATGCAGTTCAAAGGAGTTTTGATCAGTCTTCACTGGTGAAGTCAAGGGAGTAGGATGCAGAGTGAGTTGGCAGGGATACAGTGCACAGAGAAGCTCTAGTATGAGCTAGGTTTCATCTGTTGTCATTGAATAACATGTGTTTTTTAAATGATTTGGTTATTTGTATACAAAGATTAGCTGTTGGACAATCTGTCATGATAGTGGTAGTATTTATGTGTCACATGCTCATCTATATATTAAGTTTGGTACAGTCTGCCCTGGATAAATGTTAACAGTCGGGAGTAGAAAAACAATAACATTTAGACAAGATTAACACATTAACAAGTTAGGAAGGGGTTAATGTAGCACACAAACATTTATAGAATGTAACACTTAACCCTTAACGATAAGTTTTGGGTCGCGCAGTTCAAGATTTTTGGGTACAACTTTTGCAGATCTGATCCAAATTAAATGCAGTCTGAAGCATTCTTAAAGGATGGATCTATCCTAATCAAGGCTCCAAGTGCATTTGCTGCTGAATCCATTGAGATGCCAGATGAACCATAGACATACCATCAGGCCACACAATCTATGCACGTTGCATAGTGGCAAATGGCCAAGACCGATGAGTTCGATTCTTTGATTAAGAATGAAACGTGGACATTGATAGATTTGCCACCAGGATGCCATGCTGTAAATTGCAAATGGTGTATAAGTTGAAATTGAAGTCTGATGGCACAATCGATCGATTCAAAGCGAGAGTTGTGGCTAAAGGCTTTATACACAGCGAGAGGGAATCGACTACCATGAAACATTTGCACCAGTGGTACGTTTTGATTCCATCCGTGCTATTTTAGCAATTGCTGCCGTAGAGGATATGCACATGGTGCAATTCGATGTCAAGACTGCATTCCTCTATGGCAAAGTCAATGAGGAGATTTACATGGACCAAGCTCCATGATTCATAGACCCTTCTGCTCCACACAAAGTTTGTCGTCTACACAAGTCAATATATGGACTTAAGCAAACTTCTCCATCAAGATACCTCATTTGTTTAAGGAAGCTTCTCCATCAAGAAACCTTTGTTTAATCTTGGAAACTTCTCCAGCAAGAAACCTCCATAGGGGAAGCTTCTTAGCGAAGCTTCTTAGCGAAGCTTCTTAGCGAAGCTTCTTAGTAGCCAGTATGTATAGAAGGCAAGACTAGACACTCTTCAGTCTCGCCAACACCAGTTCAAGCTACTCTTGTTTCCAGTTTCCAGTACTCCAGTCCAATTCCCAGTACTCTTGATTCATATTTACTCATCGTGCATTCGGCCATGCCGACCTTGACTTCTTATCTAGTCATGTACCTCTAGTCTGATCTCTTGTTTGTGTTCAGTCATGTTCTCGTCCCTGACATCGACCATTATTGGCACACACACACAAAAGAGATGGCCACAGCTTGGACCACCAGAAAAACACACAATCCCTGCACTCAAACACACACATATCACTTCACACCGAGTACAGCAGACCCTTGTGTATGTTTGAGCAGTCGTGAGCCTCAATTTTTTGTTGATGACGGCCTCGCTTGCAGTATCAGTACTTCCCGCATCCAGAACACCATTGCTTCAATGGATGATGTCTTTGAGATAAAGACAGGAGTTCCTGATTGCTATGTTGGTTTAGGCATCACCAGAAACCGAGCCCTTCATTTGCTTTCCTTAGATCGACAAGTATACATTGAGCGCACGATTCGGAAGTTGAGAATGCTAATTCAATCATTGTACCTGTTGACCCAAATGTTCATCTCCGCCTTTCACCCACAAATGAAGAAAATGTTGAGACAAATTTTCCCTATCAGCAGATTCTGGGAAGCATTGCATTTGCCAGCCTTGGCACGCGGCCAGATATTTCCTATGCGGTCTCTAATGCTGCCAAGTACTCCACCGCTCTTACACGAGCACATTGTGTTGTTTTGAAGCGGATCCTAAAATATCTTAAGGGTACGTCACATCTCTCCATCTGCTATGGCGGAGCTACCAACAACAATGTCCTTACCAGTGTTGGACTAGTATCATGGTTTTTTTATACCACTAGGGTAACGGTATTGGGGTACAATTGAATTATTGGAACCAGTATGGTACTGGTATCAAATGATGTGTAAATTTAATAGCCTTGTATGGTATATATGGTATGGTATCAAAGTGAAAATCTGACTGGTATGGTATTAAACAAACTTTTAAAAGTCATACCAGCCTGGTATGTGCCAGGGTCTCGTACCAGCTACACTACTGCAATTCTTTCTAACTCTTAAAAATAAAAATAAAATAATAATAATAAATGGACGGAGGCCCTTAAAATCATATTAAGATTTCAACTATTCAAATGGCCCATTTCAATATTGAAAATTTTCCCAAATGGCCCCTAACTCTTCTCTATCACTCTTTAAGAGCAAAAACTAACAAATTGCATTTATCTACTCCTCTTCAAACATATTAGCATCCTGTAACTCATCCTCATTGAAGAGCCCTCTTGAAAACACTACATGTAGTTAGTATCCCTAACCTCAAACTACCGTAGACCCTACCCCTGCATCATGTCCCTCAACCGACGCATGCATGGTATTGGAGTGGTAGCGCGAGGAAGAAGACCCAACTAGTATGTTTTGCGCCAAGGTTTTAGAAGTCCATGTATCCTACCCCACCAGGATATTGCCGGGTTTTGCCCTTGTAGGTACCCGCCTGGTGTGGAGCTCCAGATTCCATGGCGGTGCATATGCTCTCCTGTCAGTCCCTTGGATGAAAAGCATGGGGTTGTTGGATTGTCCTACGTTAACAGTCACGAGGTAAGCCAACCTGGAAACTGAGCTGGCGGATGTGAGGTCTTGTAATCTGCATGTCCAATAAGAGTGCTGCATCTAGATCTCCATATTAGCCTCTCCCAATTATTTAAATGAAGAGATCATCAGGCTTAGGCAGGATGTTTTGGTGTACAAACTAGTGCAGTGGATGTGTGAAGGACGCTGGATGAAACTGTGTTGATGCTTTGCTGCGTGCAACGATTGGCTTAGATTGTATGTGTGGTCTGCAATAGATCCTTCCCTGTCGGCTTGGCAAAGTTCTATAGCTTACAATCCCTTGTGCATGACTTAACCCGCAGAGGACGAGAGCATATCCTTGCGTCGGGGTTCTTGGTGGAGATGGGGGGCATTTAAATCTAACGGCTTGGGTGTCCTGTTGATGATAGCCTAGGTTCGGTGTGGCTATGGTGGAAAGACGGCTGTACGGGAAATCTAGAAAGATGGCTGCGCAATCCACTATGTTCAATCATTTGTCCCTCCTGGTGTATGTTGTTTTTGCTGATTTTGTGTGTCTTGTGTCTTCCTGCTTTGTGAGTGAACACTGTGCAAACGGCGACGATGGCTTCCAGTTTGAATGATGTTGCTTCGTTTGTGATTGACGACGAATCGTTTGAAGCTGTCTTCATGAGTGTTGTGCATGATGCTGCGTCCCCTGAAATGCTAAGGCCTTACGAGGGAGAACCGCTAGTGAGGGGAGACGCTGAGATTCCACTTGACGTGCCCTCGGCTTACTGGATAGAGAAGTTTGAGCAGACGGCTGTTGATGAAGCGCGCAAGACTGTGAGTTCTGAAGGAGAAAAACGCGAGCAGCGTCGCAAGATTACTGAAGCCAAGCAGGGTGCGATTGCTAGCAGACTGCTGCAGAAGCTGCATGCAAAGGAAATCGCCAAGTGCTTACCTCGGGAGGTCATCCGTGAGCGACTTGGACAAGGCGAGCTGCTCACTTGGCCATAGATTGGAGTGCCTAAGTTTGTTGTCATGCGAGATCGCACCAACAACCTTGAGAGCTTTCTGCACCCGAAGGTTCCTAGTGGTTATCGTTTTTGGGAGCTTGTTCAGGGTGGGAGTGCGGCGGCACTGACAAACATACGCCCTGCCTGGACTCCCGATGAGCCTGCTGATGATTTTTCGTGGGAACAATCCATTACTGGCGTCCCCCAGCACTTGTTTCACCTCTCTGCGCGGGATATTGTGATTTTTCCTGGCAAAACCTTTGATCAAGAGAAGGTCGGGCTCTGTCGAGTCCAGACTCCTGTTGACAAGTATCCGTTGCACTCCTTGGTAGTCAAGGAGAGGGTAGCTGAAGGTGGCTCAGTCACTTTGGCATCTGCAGGGCGAAGCCGTGTATCTCAGTTACAATCATCGTTTCATATCTTCCTACACCGTCACGGATTGGGAGAAGTGCATGCTGCATCCCAGTGACAGGTGATTTTCTCTGTGCCTTGATCTTCATTTACGTTATCTTAGTGGATGTTGACCAGGCAACGTGCTAAATTGTTGGAGTCTGAGAGTGCTAAGATGAGTGAATGGAAGGAAGGGATAGAGGAGATCTTTGGTGATGACTCAGTTCCTGGTCCTGAGACACAACCTGCTACGACATCAAGAGGCATCAATCATCCGGATGGCTTGGACTTACAAGATCTTTGTGATGCCATGAAAACTATCTCTGATTGTCCTGCTCTGTTGGAACTTTTGTTGAACAAACAAACTAATTCTACACAAACAGTTGCCAAACCTCATGAATTCAAACCTGTCAAGCAGCCATACCCAGAGTTTAAGCTGGGTGACCATTTTGATAATTTCTTAAGGTTCTTTGAATTAAGCATGAAGATGAATGTTGTGCCAGCGGAATTTATTTCCATTGGCCACCAAGATTCTTTTATCAAAGGGTTACCACCAACTGAACAAGTGTTCTTGGAAAAAAGCTCATACGAAACGGACAAGGAGATGGTTCAGCTCATTGAGGAAAGGGCTCGCATCAAGGCAGCAAAGAGAGGTTTAGCTCCTACCAAACGGTCTCAGGTCATGTTACATGATGTTGATACATGTACTGGTACTGATGGGGATGAGGGCTGCCTAGAATTGTTGCATGCTGTAGTGAGAAATGTGCAGGATACTGTAAGGATGGAGCTGCAGGCTTTCAAAGCTGAAAGTCATTGGCGGACTTCTGATGATGGTGAAAGGAAGGCAGGTCATAGAGGTCAAACCAATACTGGTTCAGGTTATCAGGAAAGAGCAGCCTGCCTGATTTGTAAGAGCACTGAGCACTGGACCAGGTTTTGCCCCATGCAGCCAGACTTACCTGCCATCTATGAGCAATGGAAACGAGATCAAAAGGGTAAGGGTGCTTTAAACGAGTAAGGTCATCTGCTAAGGAAGGGCCAGGTGATCACAGGTGTAGACCTTTTAACCCATCAGCTACTTTGCTTGTGTCCACAAATTTCAAGTTGCTCCATACTGAGGTGGTGAAAACCAAGCATAGAGAGCGTATTCACCCCTTAATGACACAGTGTCATATTGGTCACTTGTCTTTTCAATGTGTCATAGACACGGGCTGTGCAGTATCTGCCATTCCTTTGCATGTGGTTCAAGTTCTGGGTTTGAAAATGTCTCCAGCCAAGGGTATTGAGGTCACCATAGCTGATGGAACCAGCTATGAACCTCTTGGTTTAGTTAGTGTACCAGTCAAAATTAGTCGCAAGGTTGTCACCATCACACGGATTGTAACCATGGGCGAACAACTACTTTTAGGGTTAGATTGGATGTCTGAAGCCATGGCTTCCATTGATCTTTGTACTAATGTTATGACTTTGAAGGATGGTGAAGGTGGCAGCTGCAAAGTTAATTTGAATCAGATCCCTATCCTGGCAGGCAGTGGGACCAGACATCTTGCTTGCATGAAGGCTGTCTCACGAGAAGTCAGACAACGGGCTGGAGATACATACAACTGGACTCGCTTCTTTGGCTTTCAGAGCACCCCAACGACGCTTTTACACCAGTGGCACATACCTGCTGCTGGCTGCAAGACTGGCGCACCCATGCCTGTCAAGGGTGACACCCTTCTTCTTAGAGCCCCTGCTAATGTTCAATTACCTACTATGTCTCAAGTCGTTGTGTCTACAGGCCTTGCCTTCATCTGCCCACAAGGCAAATATCTTGAGATTGAGGGATGGAAACGCCTGTCATTACAAAAACATTGCTTGGTTGCCTTAGGGCTTTTGGATAGGGGTTTTAGGGGTCATGTTCACATTCTGATTGCCAATCCAGAGCGTATGTCTGTCACCATCAAGAAGGGTCAAGTGTTGGTCAGGCTCACTGCTGTGCCCATCAATGACATATCCTCGGTGGAGCCAGCCTTACATCTACGAGATATTGGTCTGGAAGATGATCCTCTGGATGGTCTGATTGCTATGACCAGTTTAGCTGCAGCCCCAACAAGTCATAGCCTCACTACTGAGCAAGAAGCTCACTTTCAACAGGTAGTGGCTGAGATTAAGGTGGGTGAACTGACTGATTCTCAGCAAGCTCAATTACATCTGCTGCTCAAAAGGAACCTGGACATATTTAGCAAAGGATCACATGACCTGGGCTGCACAAAGATACTTAAGCATGAAATTATTACTGAAGGAAAACCAGTCAAACAATATGCTTACAGAGAATTTGTCCGTGAAAGAGCAGTCATTCAAGAAGAAATTAGGAAGATGTTGGAGTGATAAAACCTTATGTTTCCCCCTGGGCTAGTCCCATTGTGCTTGTGGGGAAGAAAGATGGCACCACACGCTTCTGTGTGGACTTTCGAAGGTTGAATGCGATGACTAAAAAGGATGTCTATCCCCTGCCACGTATCAACGAGACCCTAGACCAACTTAATGGGGCAACTATTTTTTCTTCCCTTGATTTAGCCTCTGGGTTCTGGCAAGTTCCACTAACGGAGGACTCCAAAGAAAAGACTGCATTTACCTGCAGGTATGGTCTCTTTCAGTACGAAACCATGTCGTTTGGCTTTGTAATGCCACTGCTACCTTCCAAAGGCTCATGGACGTGGTCCTTGGTAATTTAAGATGGGAATGTGCTCTTATTCCAGCAGCTTTGCATCTCACCTTTTGGACCTACAAAGAGTCATGAGCAGGTTACGAAGTGCTGGACTTAAAGTTAAGGCAAATAAATGTGATTTTTGTATGCTGGAGTTGCGCTTTTTGGGACACGTCCTTTGTGGGGATGGCATCAAACCTAACTTAACCAAAGTCCAGGCAGTTTGGGATTTTCCTATCCCGAAGGACAAACATTGTGTAAGAGCATTCTTAGGCCTTGCGTCTTATTATAGAAGGTTCATCCTTCATTTTGTTAAGCTAGTTGGTCCCTTGTTTTACTTGCTTTGCAAAGATGTTAAATTTCAGTGGGGTAAAGCAGAAGCGTTGGCCTTTGAGAGACTCAAGATAGCCTTGACTTCTGCTCCTATACTCATATTTCCTGATTTTTCCATTCCCTTTCTATTGCAGACTGATGTTAGTGACCTAGCTGTTTCAGCCATCCTAAGCCAGAAGAAGGATGGTCGTGAGCATGTTGTTGCTTATGCATCTAGAAGGCTCGACAAGCATGAGAGAAATTATAGCATTACCGATAAGGAAGGCCTTGCAGTTATATTTGATGTTAAGCACTTCCGTCAGTATTTACATGGTTGTTATTTTACTGTTGAGACTGACCACCTGCCTCTCAAAGCCTTGAAAACTCCACGCAAATTATCAGGTAGATTGGCTCGCTGGTCTCTTCTTCTACAAGGGTTTGAATATGACATTGTTTATAAAAAGGCAAAAAAATGGTAACGTTGATGCATTGACAAGAGGGGAAACAAAGGTTCCCACGCCCCTTACTCTTCTCTTGATGATTTAATTGCTTTACCTGCATCTGTTCCTACTTCTATCCTTACTGACGATCAGCTTTTGTTTTGTAGCTTGCTTGATGAAATGCCTAGGTCTATGAACTTATTGGATGGATCTCATGACATTTGACCCTGGTTGATCATCTTGTGGGTGGAAGGTTGTGCAGCAGTTCACATCTGCAGATTTCAGAGTGGTTGTATCTTCTTAGCCTAGGGGCATTCTGTCTTTTCCATAGCTACCATAGTGATCTATTCCCCTTAGGACTTGCGCTTCAGCCCTGCCTGTTACCTCCATGACCATGTTCAGATGTGGTATGAGACTCTTATGTTATAGGAGAACACAGAGGCGGGCCTCATATTAACCCACTACTCATTGGTCTTGCTAAGTGTACAGGTATGGAGAATCAGTTGCATTTGGCTCTACTCCATAAGTGCATGACCAGCACTCAACTTCCAGGCATATCCAAGGCTACTCAAAGACAGGTTAACTATCATTTTCTCCATTGTGAGGCATGTGAAGGTAAACTGTTCATGAGGATTGCCTTGGAAGGTCAGACCCCTGCTATGGAGGTTCCTAGTAGGGATTCAGTTTCAGAGTTGCTTGAGTTGCATCATTCTTCTGCTTTTGCTGGTCACTTGGGCATCACTAAGACCTTGAAGAGGCTCCAAGAGAGGTATCATTGGAAAGGATGGTTCAAGATGTTACAACGCTTTATCTCTTGCTGAGTGGAGTGCCACTCTCAGACACTGCTTCCTAGGGCCCGTCCTTCACTTGCCTTGCAACCCATTTCGGTGTCTGAACCATTCGCCAGAGTGGGCCTAGATCTTGTTGGGCCACTCCAGCCTACGATTAAGGGACATTGTTACATTATTGTGGCAACTGATTACCTATCTAAGTGGGTTTAGGTTCAACCCTTGGCTGCTAAGGATGCAGACACGGTGGCACAGTTCTTTTTCAACAAGGTCATCTTGCGCCATGGCTGTCCCCAAGAGATCCTCACCGATCAAGGCTCTGAATTTTGTAATCAGCTCATGCAGATTGTGTGTTTTAATTTGGGTGTTAAGCATACTACCCTATCATCCTCAATGCAATGGCTTGACTGAAAGGTTCAATCATAATGTGCGCTATGCTTGAGAAGACAGGGTAACTCTTGGGTGATTGGGATACTACTCTACCCACTCTGATTTTTGCTTATCGGACCTTTGTACACTCTACCACCAGGTATTCTCCATTTGAGTTACTCTATGGTAGAAAGGCTTGCACTCCCCTGAATAATACTCCGTTGCTCACTCCCATTGTAGAGCCCACTGATTGGCAGCAATTTGTGGATGCTATGCTTTCCAAACGGCTTGTCTTTGAGACTAAGGCCAGGACTAATATTTCTCCGGCTCGGGCTATGCAGGCTCGTAACTACAACAGGAAAGTTCACTACTCAGAAGAATTCTTGGTGGGCCAAACTGTGTGTGTCCGTCTGCAATATGGGAAAATTATCTCCAAAGCTTCGAAACGCATTGAGGGTCCTTATCTCATCACTGAAAAATTTCGTGGGAGGAAATTCCTGTTGCTTCCCCAACATCATTCCACGCCACCCATAACTCACCCTGTGCATGTGGACTCCCTGGTGCACAGCCGATTGGTCTTCGATCTAACCTGCCTCAATGTAGAAGGCAGGACGACTGGCTGATTTTTGTGTGTGATTGAGTGCAGGGATTAAAGGTTGGAGTGTTGCTGTCTTGTGTGTTTTCTGGAGGTTCACGCTATGGCCTCTCTTATATGCTTTTTGATGGTTCAAACAGTGGCCATCTCTGGTGTTGTATGGTGTGCAAATAATGGTCTATTGCAGACCTGCGCCATCTGGTGTTAGTGGAGGTGGACAAACTTAGCACAGGCTTTAGCTTTGTGTTATGTTTTTGCATCACTATTGTAACGTGATAGGGGCGAGTTTTACCCTTAGCCCATTTTGCAGGTGCAAGGTTTTCTCGCTGAGGGTTTTTTCATCCCTCTCACGCCGGATGCTAGTATTAGGTATGGTGTGATTTACTTAGCTTCGGAAGTTCGGTATTTCAGTTAGCTCGCAGGAGCTCGCTTTCCTAGCGAGGGCAAGCTTTACATATGTGGAGCTCCAGATTCCATGGCGGTGCATATACTCTCCTGTCAGTCCCTTGGATGAAAAGCATGGGGTTGTTGGACATTAATGATAACAAGGACTATCTTTGGTTATGTGATTGTCCTACGTTAACAGTCACGAGATAAGCCAACCTGGAAACTGAGCTGGCGGATGTGAGGTCTTGTAATCTGCATGTCCAATAAGAGTGCTGCATCTGGATCTCCAGATTAGCCTCTCCCGATTATTTAAATGAAGAGATCATTAGGCTTAGGCAGGATGTTTTGGTGTACAAACTGGTGCAGTGGATGTGTGAAGGACGCTGGATGAAACTGTGTTGATGCTTTGCTGCGTGCAACGATTGGCTTAGATTGTATGTGTGGTCTGCAATTGACCCTTCCCTGTCGGCTTGGCAAAGTTCTATAGCTTACAATCCCTTGTGCATGACTTAACCCCCTCTTAACCCGCAGAGGAGGAGAGCATATCCTTGCATCGGGGTTCTAGCTTTACACTGGTATGATCCTTCATACCATTAGCCTTACCCTAGTTGATACCCACCCAAGACCTATATACCGGTCCAACACTAGTCCTTACTGCCTATTGTGATGCAGATTATGGAGCAAACCTTGATGATCGAAAATCTCGAAGTGGCTACATTCTTTTCCTAAACATCGTCCCATTGCTTGGGGGTCTCAGAAACAAGGGTGCACAGCAGGCAGTATCACTGAGGCCGAGTACGTGGCTAACTTTGTGGCCACCAAAGAAATTACTTGGCTTCACCGTCTACTTGCAAGTGTTGGATATCCGTAGCGTTCACCTACCCTGCTTCTATCCGATAGCCAGGGCTGCATCAAGCTCGCTCACAACCCCGAGTTCTCAAAGCGTACTAAATACATAGATATTCAATATCACAAGCTCAGCGAAGGGGAGATTCATATTTCATATGTGCCCACACGTGATCAATTGTCAATATCTTTACTAAGGTTTGAGTGCAGAGAAATTTCAGCGTATGTGTGGCTTACTTGGTCTTGCACCAGTGATCCATGATCATTTGAGTGGGAGTAGCATGCATCGTGATGAGTGCAATGCTCATTGGCTCACTGAGTGGGAGTGTTGGATATTCCGAATCCAGTTAACTAGTGCGCATTACCTACAGGTCATAGTCACCCCCAAGATTACTCAGATAGTGACTTACCATTCTTCCCGCCTTACCATTCAAGATTGTCTTCCCCCGAGACTCTATTTTGCTAGTTTTTGTTCTTGTTACGTTTGTCAGATGTTGCAGAATGGTAGGTAGACTCTCTTTAGTTCTATGTGATAGAGTAGTCATGTACAGTGATTAGATTCACTTGCTACCAATGGATTGACTAGTAATAGCCGAGAAGCTGAGGATATCAAATTCTTTGTAAATGTTGCATGCTGCAAACGTCGTTTTGCATTGATGGTCTGGTAATTGTAACAGTGAGTTGATGATCTTAGCATAAGGTCTACCAAGATTAATCGAGTGATTAGTTGTGATAACTACAAGTATGTTTAATACGTAAGACCTCATGCCTGCACCTCCCACCCACATTAATCAGCCCTCAACTACACAACTTCTTCTTCTTCAGTTTTGTCCTAAACAATATTAGCTGATTGGTTGGTTTGGTTTTGTCTGCCTCGTTACGCTTCTTCAAATAAACTTTGGACCAAAGTACAAACTCAATAGATGTATACCTAGTCGTTGACGCTGCTTTTTATATTTGAAGCCAGCCAATTTATCTTCTTCACTCATCAGTTTTATGAGCTTAATCAACAACGCTTCATCATCCGATCACGCCTTTGAACTCTCTTCAGTGAGATTCTTATGAGAGCTTATTTTCGAGTTTGTCGAAGCTTGACAAGTTGTCTTATGAAGCAACATCATGCGCAAATGCTTCATATTTTTTTGAAGGCTGGAAGAGCATTTAAAGCTATTAGTACAATTTGATCTTCACAAATAGTGTCTCCAACCGGACAATTTGAACCACCAAATCCTTTACCATGAGAAAAACTCATTCAGCCCTCATCCATTCTCAAGTTCTAAATCTTGTTTCTCAGTATCAGTCTTCGTGTGATGGTATTAAACTTGAACAACTTTTCCAGCTTGCAGTTCCAAGATTTTGCCGGAGCTGAATCCATATATGGAATGATCTAATCTTTGACCGCTAAATTAATAATAGTAAAATATCATAATTGATATTGCGTCTCCTCCTCCATGTCTTGTATTGCATGACTTGGGTCATCCACAACTAAGTGCCATAACATCTCTCTCGTTAGGATGTTCTTGATTCGAAATCAACAGGTTGAATAGTACATTAGATGCTTCTATTAGTTTAGTATTTTTATTCAACTCATACACGTTGTTGTAATTCGACATCCTTGGAAATGAGTCCTAGTAATTAAACTAATTCATTTCTGATCTCTTAGATTAAGGGTTTTATCTCTAGCTCGCTCACTACTTCAAGTCATTCTAAACTCATCTAAAAGTGTTACCCACCCCGGAAGGGGGTAGTAGCTGCAAAATGAAGTGGCTCTTTAGGCCGGCTTTGGCCGGTGTCATCTATCTCTCTTGTAGAAATAACGGAGAACTCATCACTGTTCCTAGATCACTTGTAAAAGGTATGAGGTCTCTTAACCTAGAGGCGTTGATAGCATGAAGAGATTTAACAACATTGGGACTAGGAAATACTTGTGCACTTCGAACCGTGAGTATCACCATTACCGAGAGTTGATTTATACAAAGTGTCTACCTAATCACTAAAAACTAATCAGCAAAAGAGAGAGAAGACTCCAACCAAAGCGGGCGTAACTAAATGCCACTTCGCCTTGCAACTACTGCCCGACCCCTTTTAGAGGTGGGTGATATAAGAAACATGCATGATAATGCCTACAAGGTGACCAACGAGGGAGTGGTAGACATTAACATTATAAGAGACTCTGAAGAGGAGAGAGCGAGAATGCATGTAGAAACACAACATTCATATACATGATGAAACTAATATATGAATCAAGACGTTTGTTTCGTTTTGTTTTGTTTTGTAGCGTCGTTGAGATCTCCCAAACCGCGGGGCCCCGGCGCGGGTGCTTGGTGCCGTTGGAAAGCCCTTGAGGAGGAGGGGGGCACCAGCTTGGTCTCATGATTTTTGGACAAGCGGTGAGGGAGATGTGGAATTCCAAGTACTTTTGGTCGCTGGAAATTCACAAGACATAGCAAAAATGGCAAAGTGGGCATTCCTGGGACAATGGTTGGAGCCTCGACGGGAGAGATATCAAGGGAAAGGTCTCTGGTTCAAATCTGGTCATAGGCTCTATGGAAAAAAACTTACTTAGATGACATTGGACACTTGGGCCAACGACAAAGGCTACCCTCGAGGTTGCATTTGGGCCACGACATAGGAGATTCGGAAATTTTAAAAAAAATAGCAAAGTGGGCTTTCCTAGAGCTATGATTGGCCCATCATGTGGCAGCTTTGAAATTTCAAGTGTTTTTGGTAGTTGGAAATTCATGAAAAATAGCAAAGTGGATATATCAATATATGAAGCCTCGACAAGAGAGAGATTGCACAAATAGCAAAGTGGGCTTTGGGATTGCACTTGGACTTACATGACATTGGACACTGGAGGTCGCACTTGGGCCTCTACATGGGAGATGCACTTGGGCTTAGATTTCAATTTTTCACACATGGGCCAACGGCATAGGCTACACTAGAGGTCGCACTTGGGCCTCGACATACGAGACACACTGGGATACATAAGAAATTGCACTTGGTCTTAAATGACAGTGGACACTTGGGCCTCTACACAGGGGATGCACTTGGATACATAAAAGATTACACTTTTTGGGCCTCGACATAGGAGACGCACTTTGATACATAGGGGATTGCACTTGGACTTCGATGATTGGGCCAAATGGCATAGGCTACCCTAGTCAATATATGAATCGAGACGTTTGTTTTGTTTTGTAGCGTCGTTGAGATCTCCCAAACCGCGGGCCCCAGCGCGGGTGCTTGGTGCCGTTGGAAAGCCCCCGACGAGGAGGGGTGCACCGGCTTGCTTGATTTTTGGACGAGCGGTGAGGGAGATGTGGAATTCCAAGCACTTTTGGTCGCTGGAAATTCACAAAAAATAGCAAAAATGGCAAAGTGGGCATTCCTGGGACAATGGTTGGAGCCTCGACGGGAGAGATATCAAGGGAAAGGTCTCCGGTTCAAATTTGGTTGTAGGCTCTGTGGAAAAAAAACTTACTTAGATGACATTGGGCCATTGGAAATTTGGGAAAAATAGCAAAGTGGGCATTCTTGGGAGAATGGTTGGAACCTTGACGGGAGGGACAACAAGGGAGAGGTCTCCGGTTCAAATCTGGTCATAGGCTATGTGGAAAAAAAAATGATTAGATATGGTTAAATCATTAGACTTAGATGACTTAGATGACAGTGGACACTTGGGCCAACGGCACAGGCTACCCAGAGGTCGCACTTGGGCCTCACTTAGGAGACGCACTAGAGTACATATGAGATCTTGCACTTGGGCTTAGATGACACTGGGCATTTGGGCCAACAGCACAAGCTACCCTAGAGGTCGCATTTGAGCCTCCACATAGGAGACACACTTGGATATATAGGGGATAGCACTTGGAGATATCAAGGGAAAAGGTCTTCGGTTCAAATCTGGTCATAGGCTCTGTGGAAAAAAACTTACTTAGATGACATTGGACACTTGGGCCAACGGCAAAGGCTACCCTAGAGGTTTCATTTGGGCCTCGACACAGGAGACGAATTTTGATACATAGGGGATTGCACTTGGACTTAGATGACAGTGGACACTTGGGCCAACGGCACAGGCTATCCTAGTCAATATATGAAGCGAGACGTTTGTTTTGTTTTGTTTTGTAGCGTCGTTGAGATCTCCCAAACCGCGGGCCCCAGCGCGGGTGCTTGGTGCCGTTGGAAAGCCCTCGATGAGGAGGGGTGCATGGGCTTGGTCTCATGATTTTTGGACCGGCGGTGTGGGAGATATGGAATTCCAAGTGCTTTGGGTCGCTGGAAATTCGAAAAAAAATAGCAAAGTGGGCTTTCCTGGAGCTATGATTGGCCCATCATGTGGCAGATTTGGAATTTCAAGTGCTTTTGGTCGCTGGAAATTCCCAAAAATAGCTTGAAAGTGGGATTTCTTGGAAGAATGATTGGAGCCTCGATGGGAGATACATTGATATATTAGTATTCAATAAATTCATGGAAAAGAATAAATGGGGCCTTGACATGGGAGACGTACTCAGATACATATGAGATTTTAAATGACATTGGACACTTGGGCCTCCACATGGGAAATGCACTCGGATACATGAATAGAAGATTGCATTTAGGCTTAGATGGGCCACAACATAGGAGACGCACTTGGATACATAGGAAATTGCACTTGGTCTTAGGTTTCAATTCTTCACACATGGGCCAACGGCTTAGGCTACAATAGAGGTCGCACTTGGGCCTCGACATAGGAGATGCACTGGGATACATAGAAGATCTTACACTTGGGCTTAGATGACACTGGACACTTGGACCAATGGCACAGGCTACCCTAGAGGTCGCATTTGGGCATCAACATAGGAGATGCACTTGGATACACAGGGGATTGCACTTGGACTTAGATGGCACTCGACACTTGGGCCAACGGTACAGGCTACCTTGGAGGTCATACTTGGGCCTAGATGTAGGAGACGCACTTGAATGCATAGGAGATTGCACTTAGGCTTACATGACCTCGGACACTTGGGCCTGTACATGGGAGATGCACTTGGATACATGAATAGAAGATTGAACTTGGGCTTAGATTTCAATTCTCCACACATGGCATAGGCTACACTAGAGGTCGCACTTGGGCCTCAACATAGGAGACCCACTTAGATACATAAGAAATTACACTTGGGCTTAGATTTCAATTCTTCACACATGGGCCTTGACATAGGAGACGATACGAGTGCGTTCCTTCTCCCAACCAGCCCTAACCCTATTTGCAGTCGTCTTGAGCTTCGTACTGGATTGCACTTGGACTTCGATTTCAATTCTTCACACATGGGCCAATGGCGCAGGCTACCCTAGTCAATATATGAAGCGAGATGTTTGTTTTGTTTTGTTTTGTTTTGTAGCGTCGTTGAGATCTCCCAAACCGCGGGCCCCAGCCCTAGTGCTTGGTGCCATTGGAAAGCCCTCGACGAGGAGGGGTGCACCGGCTTGCGGTGTGGGAGATACGGAATTCCAAGTACTTTTCGTCGCTGGAAATTCACAAAAAATAGCAAAAATGGCAAAGTGGGCATTCTTGGGACAATGGTTGGAGCCTCGATGGGAGAGATATCAAGGGAAAGGTCTCTGGTTCAAATCTGGTCGTAGCCTCTCTTAAAAAAGAAATGATCAGATATGGGATTGCACTTGGACTTAGATGACACTGGACACTTAGGCCTGTACATGGGAGATGAACTTGGATACATGAATAGAAGATTGCACTTGGGCTTAGATTTCAATTCTTCACACATGGGCCAACGGCACAGGCTACACTAGAGGTCGCACTGGGGCCTTGACATAGGAGACTCACTTGGACACATAAGAAATTATACTTAGGCTTAGATTTCAATTCTTCACACATGGGCCAATGGCGCAGGCTACCCTAGGCCTAGATCTCCAAAACATGAGGGTCTCTAAATACATAGGGGATTGCACTTGGACTTAGATGACACTGGACACTTGGGCCAACGGCACAGGCTACCCTAGTCAATCTATGAAGCAAGACGTTTGTTTTGTTTTGTTTTGTTTTGTCACGTTGAGATGTCCCAAACCGCGAGGCCCCGGCGCTGGTGCTTGGTACCATTGGAAAGCCCTCAACGAAGAGGGGTGCACGGGCTTGGTCTCATGAAGTCTGGACCTGCGGTGTGGGAGATGTGGAATTCCAAGTGCTTTTGGTCGCTGGAAATTCACAAAAAATAGCAAAAATGGCAAAGTGGGCATTCCTGGGACAACGGTTGGAGCCTCGACGGGAGAGATATCAAGGGAAAGGTCTCCAGTTCAAATCTGGTCATAGGCTCTGTGGAAAAAAAATGATTAGATATGGCTTGCTTCATATATTGATGCACTTGGACTTAGATGACATTGGACAATGGGCCAACAACACAGGCTAACCTAGAGGTTGCACTTGGGCCTCGACATAGGAGACACACTTGGATACATAGGAAATTGCACTGGATACATAGGAGATTGGACTCACTACAGCAAATGGGGGGGGGGTTTGCGATGTCAGCCGCGCCCCAACGCCCCGCGCGCGCCGAGCGTGCGACGCCAACCCCGCGGAGCCTGTTTGCGACGCCGGGCCGTCGCAGCCAAACCCCACGGGTCGCCACCTAGCGCCGGGGCTAGGCGGCAACGCCTATCGCACGGGTGGATGAAGAGCAGCAGGCAGCCCTTCCGTGCAACGCCCAAGCGTCGCCCCCCAGCGAAGGGCAGAAGGCAGCCCTTTCTGGCCGGTCGTCCCAAGCCGAAAAAAAAGCAGCCATTTTTTGCCATTTATTTCATCACAGCCCTTTAATGCGATGTCTGGCCGTCGCATGGTGGCATGAAGGGCAAAAGGCCCCTGCGATGGCCGGGCGTCGCAAACAACCCGGCTGCCCTATTCTTTCAAAACAAAAAAACAGGTCACTGTTTGCGACGGCTTGTCGTCGCCGTTTGCGACCCTCGGCCTCATAAATCCAAAAAACCGCGTCGCAGTTTACGATGAGTGGGGGTCGCAGGCAGCGATGGCAGGGCTTTTTAGATTTAGGTTTAGGGCCTTTGGGGGTTCTTAGTTTTTTTTTTTTTTTTTTTTTTTTTTTTTTTTCCATATGGTACTGGGGTAGGGTGTTTGTTTTTCTTTATGGATTAGCTTATTGTTGTGGACCTTCTTGTAGATTGTGACATTCATTTTGATAATTTTCTTGATACCACATCTGTATGTGTTGCTCCAACATATTCATTGCCTCTGCCTTCTTTCTTGAAAGACTACCAGCCACAGCCATATTTGATCAATCATAGAAATAAACTACAATATGCATGTACATGTACAATCAATCGAAGGGATGGGTCCAGTTCGGTGCGAGAATTGTTTTGTAGCTTTGATTTTGTGTCTAATCAACTTGAACATCATCATCCGGAGCTTCTTCATCCTCATCAAGCTGCAAGTCTTCTTGGTCATCGGAGTCATCATCATAAATGGCCCAGCCCTCAAAAGGCACCTCCGAATCATCCTCCACCTCGTTGTCAATGGCCGTGTCTTTGTCTCCTTCTCCAACATCCGTATCTTCTGGAGCTTCATCATATAGGGTCCGGGATGCCTTCTCCGGGTGTCATCATCCTCTTCTACCCCCTCTACCCAACCTCCATCATCAGCATCATTATGACTAGTCTCTCTGTCCACCGCAATTGCCTCACCCCATAGAGAGACCATGATAGATACGTCTTCCTCTTGGGTGAGCATGCACAACCACCTTCCAATTCCCCCCTCTTGTTTTGTCATCGGAGAAGAAAACTCGCTCCATGTCTGAAGGCCATGAAAAATGCTCATCGGAGGGACGATGAGTAGGGTTGAGCCTATCTGCATTGACGCGCATGAAACCACAATCATCTTGCACTAGTGTTGTGGAGGGCCCCACAAGATGTGGCTAGAACCACCTTCCCTTGAAGAGAAGAGGCTGGTACCGTGTATACTGAAGTTGGAGTATGCTCTCAAGCTCTTCAATGTACTCAAGTTTGCTCATAGCAGGTCGTGTATCTCCCTTGCCCCACATGGAGTCTTGCCAATATGTGGCACACAAGCCAGAATCAAAGGTTGTTTTGCGCTTCATGTCAAGAGCACGAATGCGGAAATAACGACCGTGAACCCAAACCGCCGTGTATGAGGTCGCAAATTGAGAGGGGCCCCTTGCAATGTCTTGCACCGAATCTGAAACCACCTCTCCTTGAGCAACGACGTCATAAACTGAAGTCCAAAGCCACTGTTGGAACTCCTCTTCCTTCCACATCTGAGAGGCTTCCTCATCCATCCTTGCCATGTACTCCGGATCCGTGCAATAGAACATAGCTTCTTGCAACGTATACCCCTCCGCCATGCTACCCTCCGGGTGCGCCATTTGTCTTACAAATCCTTTCAAAGTCTTCATATAACGCTCAAGGAAGTACATCCACTGAGAATGATCGGGGCCGGCAATCGAAGCCTCTTCCACTAAGTGCACTACCAAGTGCACTTGGATGTCAAAGAAGGAGGGATGAAGGTGCATCTCCAACATACACATTACCTCCGCCACCCTCTTCTTCATGCGTGGAAAATCCGCTTCCTCCAACTCTTTGGAGCAAATCCACCGGAACAAGCCTCTCAATCTATACATTGTCTCACGAACCTCGGGAGTCAATGTCCCACGTACTACAATGGGCAAGATGTCTTGCAATAGATTGTGGTAGTCGGGGGTTGCTATTCCATGAGCTCATGAGCTCATGAGCGGGCATGGCTCACCCATGAGCCGCAAAGTAACACACTTCGAATTTCGGCAGATTTTTTCCGGGCCCAAAACTATAAAATAATAAAAAATCGAAGATTTCCGCGCTCATGCTGGAAGCACTCCGCTCATGAGTACCAGTGTACGCTCATGACTTGGAGCCCAGGCTCATGGACCGCTAGGCCAGGTCATAGAAAAGCTGAATTCTGGGCAATAACGGCACCGAAATTATCCCAGAGGCAGAGACGCAAGCGGAATTAGGATCCGGGTTTGCAGACTCCGAAAACGCAATGGCGACCTATAACCGTGGATAGTATTGTTGCAGAAGTGCATGATGGTTGGGTATAACGACGCCGTATTGGGCACAGGAAAAGAAATAGCCGGCTGAAGGCTCGGGAGTGAAGCCAACAACGGTGAAAGTAATTGGGCTCCACCAACCAAATACCCGGCTGCATCCTCCGGAGTGCAGGCGATAACGGCGCCGAAATGGGCCCCGAAAACCAAATACTCGGCTGAAGCCACCGGAGTGCAGCCGATAACGACGCCGAAATTGGGTCCGGAAACCAAATACCCGGCTGAAGGCTAGGGATTGCAACCAATAACGGCGCCGAAATTGACCTGCGGAAACAAAATTCTCGGCTGAAGCTTCCGCACTCCATCCAATAACGGCGCCGAAATTGGGCTCCGGAGAGTAAATACCCGCCTTACGGTAAGGGAGGCCTTGCTCTCATTTTGCTCTTCACTCTTCTCTGTTGTGCCCATCTCCTCCCTGCTTTGAGTTCGTGCTATGTTGTGAGGCCATGTCGTGCCCGAATCACATCTATCGACGCCAGACGGGAGTCATTTTCCCGAAAGCAGACGACATCATTGTTTTCCTAGATGTTTACAGGGACGATCCTCGACTTGTCCAGCTGAGAGCAATGGAGTTTCTTCCAGGATTGCACGATTCTCCTGGACCCCGGCTGGGGAGCAGGTGGTTCCTACGCATCATGGACCTGGACTTTCCGCATGAGTGGGAGCCGAACAGATCACGCACAGCGTTGCTGTATCGCTGGAATTGTTGCGAGTGGACGTATGATGAGTGCATAGGTGGAAACTTTACGCGGGGATGGACTGGCTCGGAAAGTGGGGACATTCTCTTCAGTTATGAGGATGAGGAGGAGGGGAACACAGGGCCCACTGTGAAAATGTCCTTCTACCAAGGGGGCGCTATCGATAAACACGACATCCTCGTTAGTTTCAACCCGGGCGACAGAAACCACTGACATTTTGTTCAAATATAGGCACCCGGTCACTCAGGAGGTCCTTGAGAGGCCAGTTAGAGTTCCTTCTTCTTGGGCGAGGGGACCATAGGTCTTGCATGCTAGAGTAGACATGTTTCGACTCGCCGACACTCATGGCACATACATTTTCATTCAGAAATCAAGCAGCTTCCCTGTGCCATATGGGGAATATACATGCTTGGATAATCTTCTGTTAAGGTTTTTTGCAATTCACTGCCAGTATGCTGGGACGTGTCCTTTGTCGTATGGATTGCTGTTTGCACAAGGTGCAGTATGCAAATGCTGGAATGTGCAGTAGGACCCTTCCCACTGGGACACAGAACTAGCAATCTTGTAAAGGCATCACATTTGCAGAACAGTAACAATGTATTTGTAGCAAATTGGAGTCTTCTCATAAAGGTGGACGAAAACGCCAGGATGGGCTGCGAAATCACTACAAATTGAATGAAGAGCAGTAACAAGGAAGCACTATGCAGTACACAGACCATAAACGGCGCTGAAATAGGCCTCAATGCCCGTTAATCTCCACACAATGTATGCTTTACTCGGATCCATTTGTAGACAACCAAAAATAAAAAAAGCATGCGCATGCCATTCATGGCCAAAAACCACATTCTCATGTATTGCGGCACCGAAATTCACATGTAGCCATGGCGATGCGGCACCACCAAGTGTATAATTCCTCACAAAAAAATAGGGTGCAAGAAGATGAATGTAATATAATTGCCACTTTCTCTTTCCCGAATGTGGAATGTCAAGCAGTCCGACCAGTGTCCTGCCGTAGGGCCTTGTGCAGCTCGTTGAAACTCAGTGTTGGAGCATGGATGAAGACGTCCACTGCGGATATGCAACTCATGCGCTTCAGAAAAATGTAATAAAGGTGTTTGCAGGGGACGTATGCTGCATTCTTCGATTCCATAACAAGGAAGTCCTCACAGTTGCAAGCTGGGTACTGTGAAACCGTGATTGTATACACGACACTGCGCGCAGCAGACCCGGCTGTTGACAACTGAAATATGCGCCCCCATCCCGGGGTGAGGAACATCCCTGCAACCTTGCACTATGCAGGGCATTGCAAGAGCGTTGGCCATCCTGGTGTCGTTCGCCTTTGTTGGTGGCCGCCGTCTTTTCAGTTTCCCCCCCCCCGATGGGTGGGCCAAGCTGCGGGGTCACCCACCGGTATGCGGGGCGAAGAGCTTCTCGTGGGAGGAGGATGACGACTGGGAATTGGATTTCGTGGAACGTATTTTAGCTTTCAGAGAATCAGGATGGAAGTACACGTTTACCCAAACACGGGAGTCCATGTTGAAGACGGGACCTCTCGGTACGCTCCGCAGCGAAGTCCTGCAGTGAGAAGAGTGTGTCCTACCTAATAACACAAATGATTTTCTGGAGGATTCCGTATCCAACAGGATGGGTGATCAGTGCACGTAAAGATGAAGGTGTGTAACGTACGTTACAAAACGGACGACAACAGCAAGTTCACATCGGATATTTGGTGCCTGAATTGTAATGTACAACCACTTGGGCTACAATAAATCAGGCCTTCCCATGAATTTCGGCACCGAAATCTGGATGAACATCTCTGTCATGTAACAACTTTGGAAGCCAGGGGATGAATTCCGGCGACAGAAATAGTAATTTGTTCACCTCATGAAACTGACCAAGCACCCAACGGATGGATTTCGGTGCCGAAATTCGGATGAACATCTTCTTCATCAAATTGTTTCTGCACATGAGGGTTGAATTTGGATGCCAAAATACGGATGAATGTGTTCCTGATTACAGTCGTGATTCACCACGTGTCCGGATATCGGTGCCGACATCCGAATGACAGTAATCCTGAATCGGCAGAATGGATGTATTTCGGCGCCGAAATTCATTCTTCATCTCCTTTTCCGACCCTAATTCTGCTGCCCTGCGGATGGATTTCGGTGCCGAAATTCATCTGAAGTCTTTTTTTTTTTTTTTTTTTTTTTTGACAGATGAACTTCGGCGCCGAATCTCATCCAAGTACTCCTTCTAATTTTCTTTTTCTTCGCGAGCAATGAATTTCGGCGCCGAAATTCATCCGAAGTCCTCCCGAATTATTTTTCATGAATTTCGGCGCCGAAATTCATCCGAAGTCCCCCGAATTTATTTTTCTTCGCGAGCAATGAATTTCGGCGCCGAAATTCATCCGAAGTCCGCGAGCAATGAATTTCGGCGCAAAATTCAACCTCATCCCTCCAAATTCTTTTCAGGGTTTGAGCGCCGAATTTCGGCGCCGAAATTCATCCAATGCCCTCCCTCCAATATTTATTTTTCTTTGAAATGGATGAATTTCGGCGCCGAAATTCGTCCAAACCCGACACTTACTTTTTTTTGCTTCTGGATGATTAATTTTCCGTAAATCGTTGGAAATACCCCGTTCCGACGAAGATAACAGGAATATTCTGCATTTTAATGGAGAAATCGGCATATTGAACCCCTTCTGTCAAAATTAATTGCATTTTAGCCGTTTTTTTCATTTGAAACCGACAGTATCCATTAATTAAGGTCTTTTTCGCACGGGACGTTTGCCGCAATCAAGTATAATCGGCGCCGAAATTATAGTTAAATGTCCAGGAAATGGCAAGTCAAAACAGGCATGGACAGCATCCGCAGGGGCAATGATGGCGGCAAAGCATAGCAGGTGCCGATTTAGTCTTCGCTCTGGCTGAATTTCACGCCGAAATAGATGATTTCACCTCGTCTACACGCGGACGTAGATATTCGTAATGAATTTCGGCGCCGAAATATGATGAATGAAATGTGCCCAAGTGCAGCCGTTTCCACTGTCCCGGAATTAATTCCGGCTCCGATTATCCCACTGACAGGTTTGCTCATGACGAATGAGGACTTGGGAAGCGATGAATTGCGGCGCCGAAATTTGTAAGTTTGTGAATGAAAAGCACTTGAATAGGATGAATTTCGGCGCCGAAATTCATCCGTCCGCTGATGAAACGTCCCGACCTGACTGTTGAATGTCATAGGCAGGGGATTTTCATGGCGGTTGGGTTTCATGATGTGCGGATATTTCATTCAATGTCGGCTGCTCCGGGAACGCATCCGGTGAACGGAAGGTATTTCGGTGGCCGACCAATTCGGATAAACCGTCTTGTACTGGTGGCTGGAACTGGCACGCGTCGTGTTCCAGTCGACTCATCCGTGCGAACGTGTCAGGGGTCACAATCTCTTCATCACCCATACGGCAGAAAGTGGGTGGACGGTGGCAACGCTTCGGGAGAACGTGGCTGCTTACACATCTGACTCGTACAATGTGGTTGCAGGTGCCACCGCTTCGCTCCTCGCTCCCTTGCCCTTCTGCAGTGACATTCTCCTGCGTTTCCTCTCCTTATGCGGCATTAGTGGTAGCATAGAGTTTGTGGAAGGTCAGGCGACTCCGGCAAAGAGAAGGAGGACGCGGGATTTTGGGAAGCCGCCGACGACACGACTTAAGCTCCGTCTCATGCATGAAATGCAGACCTCGTATCCGGAGACTCGGATCGCCCACCAGTGAGAGATTCGTGCTTTGCGGATGTTGAAGCACTCCATACGCAATATTCTTTTTTATACCTTTTTTTGGTGCAGTGTCTCATGTTCTGTTTGTTTGGAAATGGGAGCTGGGGAGGGATCGCAGGGGGGCGAGGCAACACAGTTAACTTTGGATACTCCTGCCCGGGGGTGCTGCACTCGCAAGGTGGAAGTGCATCGAGGCAGGCGAGTCCTCATTCAACACCTCAGATATCGCCTTCAGAAAAAGCCCACCTATAGTTCGGAAGCCGAGGAAGCAGAAGGAGCCCATGGCTTCGCCAGTTAAAACCCCTAGGGAGACTGGAAGCGGAGATATTGGGTTTGCAGTCAATTTCAAAAAACACGGATGCGGTGGAGGCCGCTAGAGATGTGGGAGTTGGATCTGCAGAAGGGCGGCCCATTGAGCTGACAGAAGGAGAGGATGACAACGTGGTACGACTTGGCGACGATCAGAACCTGCTGGAGCTTGCGGAGGGAGCGGAGGAGCAAAACCTCCAGGACATTTCCTTCTCTGCAGACTCTTATCTCAGGCATTTTGCTTCGTGAAGGAACATTCGAAAATTCAAATTCAAATTACGTGAAGCAGGAAGACTTGTTGATTCCACAGTTGATCCACTGGAGTATAACGTCCTGTTCAACCATGTGGGAGAGAAGGACATTCTTTGTGATTTGTCGGGCAAGCCATGGAGGTATGGCAGGACCAGGAGTCCTGCATTCATCCAGACGCTCATGGAAACATGTACGGATGTTGAGGCAGGGTCTCGACGTCATTGCAAATACAGGTGAGAACGTTAATTGAATGCGGCACCGAAATGACACCATTTCCGTTTGTGTATGTTTGCTTGTGCGAGGAAGCGACTCATTCTTGAGTTTGGTTGTGGTTGTGTCGTATGAATTTGCAGGTGCCTGTATGTGGGCGGAAAGATGTCGAACCGATTTGTGTTTCATTTGAGGGGGATACGGCCTTGTACGATTACAATTGGCGGGCCTTCCGCCTTGCGTTGCCTCCGACTGAGGATCCCAAAAACGCAGAAGATGACATGGAAGGGGAGGAGGAAGATGAAGAGGAGGAAGTCCAGGAAATTTGTTCGATGCAGGGGCGCCCGAAGCCGCTTCCCCCAATGCCTGTCTTCGAGTGAGTTGCACCATAGTAAGTGTATTGGTTTCGGTTGTAGGGACCATGCAACCTGCCGGATGATTCCCTGTTTGAATTCTCTAATGTACTTCATTCTATGTTTGTGCGTACACTCAGCCTTGCAGAGTCGTCCGACGAGGAGAAGCTGGGAGACTTGCCCGAATCGGACCCTGTTGCAGAGGAGGAGACAGAATCGCATCGGCCATTCTTTGCCAGAGAAATCGTTTCTCGCGAGTCCCCAGAAGCCTTTTTTTCTACCAGCCTATGCAGACACGGCTGCCAGAGAAGCCATCAGGAGGGAGGATAGGCCTACTCGGTTAGAGCAATTGACATACGGGAATGAGCAGAGAATTATAATGAGGGTGAGGCCAAACATAGAATTGGGAAAGGCAGAGTAGGGAAGTTCGTAATAGAATCCGCGTCCGAGAACGAGGGAATGTTGAGGACACTTCCGCACCCAGGTGGACAGTTCCAGCTGGTGAGGATGGTATTTTTTGAGGGGAGGGCTTCTCAGAGTAACAGCGGTAGCGGCAGTGCAGGTTCGGAGGCAGGTGGAAGGCAGCCATCCTTGCATGAGGCCGGGGGATGCATCGGACAGTGATAGCGGATCCTCACCATAGCAAAGTCTCATTTGGATCCTTTTGTTGTACAGTTCTGAAACACTTAATGAAAATATTGACGATTTGAAAAAATCATTGTGTCAGACTGCTGCTTGTCCGATTCCCTACATTTCTTCCGCCAACCAAAATGTATAATAAAAGCAGAAGAGACGCAAACTTCAGTGAGAACCCTACAAGTAATTTATGCACACCATCGAGCCGAGAACTTGAAGCCATGAAAACCCTGCCGTTTCTAACATTCCTATTGGGAAATTTGGCGCCGAAATAGCCCAATGCGCGCCTTCGTTATATGGGCCTCAAAAATTCCACGGATGAATTACTGTACCAAAATATCGCGATGGAAGCCTTCAGCACAAGGCACTTCAGCACATTCCACTTGGGTATTTCGGCGCCCAAATAGCCCGTTCTGCGCCATTAAATACCGCACTATATCACATTTTAAGAGGTAACTTCGGTGCCGAAATACCCCGGTGGATGTCTTCAAAACACCATTTAGCAAACTGCTCTTGGGAAAACGGCGCCGAAATACCTCATTCCGCATCCTGGACCAGGAGAAACAGACCCTATTACGAGGTAAGAGGACATAACACCGTCAATAAAGGCAGGAAAATTCAAATTCCGCGGATGCCCGCTCATGAGCTCATAGGCTCATAGGCTCATGGGCTCATGCGCTCATGAAATAGTAGACCTCTGTGGTAGTCATGAGACTTCAAACCAGGGACACCGTCTTCTTCGCTGAACTTCGTACGGAGGGATGACCCATAACCAGTTGGTGTTCGGACAGCACCTATGGTGGCTATCACTTTCTTGTATTCCTTTTTTGTCCAGTGCCAAGGTGACCCTGCTCCTCAAGCTCCTTTCTAACACCGAGAGAATCTCCTTTTGCAGCCACTCCCTGCTTTGCCGGCGTGCCATGAAGAACCCGAAAAGGGACGAGCAGACATTCTTCTCAATATGCATGGGATCTAGAAGATGGTGAATCTTCAGGTCCTACATATATCCCCACCCACAAAGACTTACACAATTTTTTTTACGTGAAAGTGACAATGCAACGCATACCAAATGTGCAACATCACATGCATGCATAGGGATATTGACGGTGTTTTTGTGGAATAGTTACCGCCCAATATGACAACTCGTAGAAGATTGAAAGTCGTTTCATGCCGGGCACGTCCACTTCACCGTCCGTGCCCGCATGGGCCTCCTTCCATCTCTCTCTTCTTCTCCATCGATGGCTCATAGGAAGAAATTTGCGGTAGTTGGGATACACCATCTGTGAAGATGACGGAGCTATGTGCATCAAGATCATCGCCACAATGCAAGCATGCATGGTACCCTTTGGTGCTTAGCCCCGAGCAAACAGTTAGTCCTGTACTACACATCCTACCACATTAGCAAAAACAAAAAGTGTCATGTGCATGGCCCATAATGCCATCTACCCCACTACAATGCACAAGTCTGTCGCCGCTACCTCAATCAATCCCAATCCTCATCGATATTATCCGACATTGACAAGTGAATCTACGTGGGTTTTTCATGGGGAACGTTGTTAGAGGGCTGCTTGGGACTTAGACGCTTTTACGGGTTCTGTGGGGTACCCTTAATTTTTGCGCAGACTGAGACCAACAGGAGCCTTAGGGGTGGTAGGAGCAGGCTTTAGGAGGGTTACACAGCCCGACACAGCTTCGCACAGCCAGTCACAGCCCAACACAACTTTACACAGCCCGACACAGCTTCACACAGCCTGACACAGCTTTGCACAGCCAGTCACAGCCCGACACAGCTTCGCACAGCCAATCACAGCTCGGCACAACTTCACACAGCCTGTCACAGTACATGGGGAACAATTATCATTGACAGGGAACGACTGTGTGGGAACGACATCTGTAGAGGGAACGTGTTACTTCAGGGGTGACGGTAGATTAGTTAGGTGGTTAGAACAGCTTGCGGGTAGATTAGGCAGAGCGGCAACAGGAAGGGGATCACTTCTTGAGGAGGGCAACTTCTTTAGGAGAGGAAGAGACGTAACGGGGAGTGGAAACAGTGAAAAGGAGATGATGACTTGAATGAGGCTTAGTTCATGCAAGCTGTAAAATTATACAATAGGGTAGAATAGAGACACCATGGTATAGGCATGATACATGATTAATCTTAGTCCGATACTGAATCGATACAAACATACTGTGAAGAGAGACACGAGATGAGCTATGGAATGAATGCATGATTAATTGGAACTTAGTAGATACTGAAGCAATCTGATGCTTCAGTATACACGGTAAGGTAAATTGATAACATGAAGGCAGGAAGGAATACGAATAGGGAGCACAACCATGATTCACTAGCTGCAGGTCATGACTGATTGTTCTGAGCGGGCTGAGTGCTTAGAGATATCCAACTCTTCTATCTTGGAGTTTCCACCTCGGATAGCGAAGGGATGGGTGAGTAAAAGCCACTCGACATTTGGCGACCATACTGGGGAACTGGGTCATGAACAACCAGATCTGACAGGCATCTGGTGGGATCATGGTGGTTGGAGAATTAAAGAATTTGATGTGAATCAAATCTCCTGTGGAACTGAGAAGGAAAGATTGTCTAAACAATTCTTTTAGAGGTTCTTGGAATTGCCAGACGGTTGTAAAGAAAACATTCTTTAAGAGGTGCATGATGCTGACCCTGAGTGGGGTCTGGAGAAAGGAGTGTGATAAAGATTATCAGGTGGCCTGTAGAGGAAGAGCACGTTGGACCAACACTGGTTTATGTGATAGCATTGCTATCCATTAAGCGAGTAGAGTTTGAGGCTGGGAGGAAAGGAAAGTGAATGTTTATACTCATATGCATGAGGAGCTTGTACAAGTAAAGAATTGGATTCCAAAGGATATTCTGTGGATCAAACTCACACCAAGAACAGCTTTTTAGACTTGTTTGCCATATGGTAATGGAGACTTCTAGTATAGCCAAGGGTGCATTGAAGCTTGAAAGAAACCCAGGCATATACGAGAGATACTACAGAGAGAGAGAGTTTTGGTTATTGCCACATTAAAGAAATGAAAGACATGGGACATGAGTGATGAAAGGGAAGCTAGACTCCAGAGATATTCAGCAAAAAAAGAAAGTTATCTGAAAGCTAATTATCCATATCTTTGGGAGAGAGGAATAGACATAGGGGAATCATCTGGACCTCTCACACCATTAAGATCAGAGAGTACATCACCCATACCGGAAGAACTAGAGTTGGATGCCATTCCTTCTTTTTCTTTGCAAGAAAGATTAAGGGAATTGGTACAAGAAGAAGATCAACCACGAGGTGAAAGATCTGAGGTACATCCCTAGATAAAAGATTTGACAGAAATCTTTGAGGATTTGGAGCCAAAATTCGCTGATTTGGAGCCAGAATTCTTTGAGGAAGCTAAGAGTCTGTTCATCAAATACAAAGATGTATTTGCTTGGAGCTACGAGGATCTGAAAGGGATACCACATGAGATCTGTCAGCATAAGATTGAACTGGAACCAGGGTCAGTACCAATCAAACAGGCAAGGTACAGAATGAATCCCAACTTTGCACAGAAGGTTGGAGAAGAGATCAAGAAGTTGGCTGAGGCTAAGTTTATATACCCGATAGAGTATACAACTTGGTTGTCACCCATTGTGATAGTTCCCAAGAAGAATGGTAAACTGAGAGTTTGTGTGAACTATAAGAAGTTGAATGCTTGTATGAAGAAAGATCATTTCCCGTTGCCATTCACAGAAGCGGTATTGGACACTGTGACAGGCCATGAGATGTACTCATTCATGGATGGCTTCAGTGGTTATAATTAAGTGCAAGTGGCAGAAGAAGACCAGGGAAAGACAGCTTTCATCACAGACTGGGGTGCTTATGCATACAAAGTCATGCCTTTTGGACTTTGTAATGCACCAGCAACCTTTCAGAGAGTGATAAGTGAATCTTTCATGAGTATCTGGATGATTTCATGCAGGTGTTCTTGGATGATTTCAGTGTGTACAGCTCTAAGAATGAGCACTTGCATAAATTGGAGTTATGTTTGGCCAGATGCAGGATGAGAGGTATGGGCCTGAATCCAGAGAAGTGTACTTTTTGTGTGAACTCAGGGGTGCTTTTGGGACACATTGTGTGTAAGAGGGGACTTCTTGTGGATCCCAGAAAGACAGAGGCCATTAAAGCCTCTCCACCACCAGTAAATGTTAAGAGTCTAAGGAGATTCCTTGGACAAACAAGTTATTATAGAAGATTTGTCAGACGGTATGCACAGATAGCAGCACCATTGAGCAAGCTTCTGAAGAAAGATGCAGTGTTTGCATGGGACAGCTGAATGTCAACAGGCTTTTGAGGAACTTACATTGTCAGTAACAACTACACCTGTGCTGAATTAACCCTCACTGGCATGTAGTATTCATGTTCACTGTGATGCCTCAGGAGAAGCGTTGGGAGCAGTGTTAGCCCAAAATGTTACAGGAAATATAGATTCACCTGTGTACTATGCTAGCAGGTTGATGAACAATGTTGAAAGGAACTATAGCACAATTGAAAGAGAAGCACTGGCAATGATATATGCAGTCAAGAAATTCAGGCATTACCTATTGGGAAGGAAGTTTATGTTTTATGTGGATCACCAGGCTCTGATATATCTGGTGAACAAACCTTTGATAAGTGGAAAGATAGCAAGGAGGTTAATAATCTTGCACGAGTTTGAGTTCGAAGTTGTTTACAAGCCTGGCCGTTTGCATCTGTGGCAGATCACTTGTCACGTCTATCAACAGGAGAGCCCGCCACAGGAGTAGACGACCAATTACCTGATGCAAGTTATTTGCGGTAGATGGTGGTGCAGGGAAGTGCAGATGACTGGTTAGATTGGCAGTGGCCAGTCAGATACTACCTTACTCATGGTCAGTGCCCACCTAGTTATTGAAAGAGAGCAGAGGAAGAGAATCGCTATCAAGGCTTTACCTTATACTATGGTAGGGGGCAGAAGAATGTATAAGCTAGGACCTGATGGAGTACTTAAACGATGCTTGTATCACCATGACGTAAATAAAGTTTTGGAGGAAGTTCATAAAGGAGTGGCTGGAGTCATTTTGGAGAAGAGACTACGGTAGAAAAGAGAAATACTACTTGCAGGTTACTGGTGGCCTACTTTGTTCAAGGATGTACACAAGTATTGTAAGAGTTGTGATGAGTGTTAGAAGCTACAACCATTGCAGAGATCTGGGAAGATGGCTTGCATCCTACAATGCCTACTGAACCATTTCAGAAATGGGGACTAGACTTTGTTGGACCAATTAGCCCACCAGCCAAGAATACACAGAACAAGTATATAATCACAGCCACTGATTATACTACAAAGTGGGGGAAGCTAAAGCTCTGAGGGACAACACAGCTAAGTCCACAACAAGGTTCCTATATGAGAACATACTTACACGATTTGGCTGTCCCCTGGAATTTATCAGTGACCAGGGAAGTCACTTCATTAATGAGACCATAGAAACTATTGACTAAAGAGTTCATGATTGTGCATAGGAAGAGTACAACTTATTACCCACAGGGTAATGGGAAGGGCAGAGGCGGCTTACAATAAAATACTATGTACTATCTTGGCTAAGATAGTCAATGCAAACATAACAGATTGGGATACAAAGCTGCTGACACTTTGTGGTCATACAGGACTTCATATAAAGTCACCACTAAGTATACACCATTCCAATTAGTTTATGGTATGGAAGCTTTACTTCCAGTGGAATTCTTGTTTACCTACCATGAGAACTGAATGGGGAAGAGAATGGAATTGGAAGATTCAATTAGGTCAGGAAACATGAATTATACCATGTGGAAAAAGTACATGCTGATGCAGCTGATAACATGACCAGAATTCAGATGTAGAGGAAGGATCAGTTTGATGAAGGTAAATTAAAAACTTTTAAGACGGGAGATTTGGTACTGTGGTTGCAAAAAGAAGGGAAGATTAAAGCTTCTAAGCTTAAATCACCATGGAAAGGACCTTATGTCATACAGAAGATGTATGATAATAACACCGCCATGTTACAAACCATTAACAAAGAAATGCTGGGGAGAGGGAGAGTCAATGCCAATAAGTTGAAAGGATACAGTGGTATCTATGACAAACCATTGCAGCATGATTTGCATGTTGAAACACAAAAACAGTCACAGGCTGCGCCAGTGATACCAACGTAGTATGAAGCACTTGTCGCTAAGCCGAGCGTGTATGACCAGGGCGGGAAGTACAGGTGTTTGCATATCTATCATAGCCCATCACAGTGTGACACAGCCTATCACAACCCATCACAGTGCCACACAGCCTATCACAGCCCATCACAGTGCCACACAGCCTATCACAGCCCATCACAGCGTGACACAGCTTATCACAGCCCACCACAGTGTCACACAGCCTATCACAGTTCACCACAGTTAGACACAGCCTGTCACATCCCAACACAGCCCATGCGGGTTACCCAGTCCATTGGGTCAGTGACAGGTGGACGCGGGTTAACGTCAGAAAAGTGGCCGTCAAGTGAAGAAGAAGTTTGGAAGTCAAACTCGGAGAATATGCCACGCGGAGAGGGGAAGTCGGGGGCATGTCTAAAAACGGACACGTGGCCACTAAGGCGAAGCACACCGCAGTGCATCGATTGCAAGAGTGGGTCTCATCATGCAAGAGGACAAATCGGGCCGTCAAAGTACCTACCCGGTACATCAACTAAAACTATTTGTGGGCCCATTAATGCATTCAGGGCAGGGGTAACATAACCCTTTCCGAGTACAGAAAAGAGGGACTTATGCCACATGTGTTGTCCTACTGGACATTCCAGATGGGAATGTCCATGGAGGGGGGTGGAATTAAAAAGTTACCTAAGCAGGCAACAGCCAATCAAGAGTGAGAATTTCATGCAAGTGGTTCCCTCCGGAAGAACTTTAGTCCTAGTTGCCACTGGCAGCCAAATGCGCATGATTTGATAGTAATGTGCCAATGACTGCGGAGGACTTAATTCTTTCCAAACCAAATCCAACACAATGGGAATTTGGTTGAAGGGCATAATCATAGCCCTACTGTACTCCCTTGCAGCTGGAGTTTTAGGTGGGTTAAAAGCAGCATTGCCCCATACGTCAGGCTGTGGTGGCTGTGGTGTGGCTGTAGTAACAACAGGGTCAGCTACTGGCACAGTGACTTGTTGTGGTGTTGGTGGCACTGGCTCTTGTATCATTGGCATCTCCTGCACCTGCTGTGAAGAAGATTGAAAAGCCAAAGTTCTGGCTTGTAAATAAGAAGCCATTAGCTGTTCCTCAGGTATATAGACTCTTTTGTCGATATCTGAAGTTAGGTCCTCCACTTGAGTCTGCAGTCCGTCTACATCCTCCTGTAACTCCGCTATCCTACTATAGACATTGTCTATAGTAATTGTGGCAATGTTCTGCACTTGCAGTCTGAGCTCATTCATCTCGCTTTGGGTGAGCTTTCGTGGTGCTTTGCCCTCCACTGGCCCTTGTGCTAACCAGACCTGCATAAGGTGGTTATCCACCAAGTTGCTTGTGGTTCCTCTGAGAGTGTGCTCCTCTATGAGTTTGTACACATGTAACTGCTGTTGTAAAGCCTCCATGCGCTTCGCATGAGGTTCATCCAAATTCGCATAAGCAGCAAGCAGATTATTGGCTTCCTTCCGAGCCTTGTTAGTGACCGAGATTTCATTTCTATTGGCCATGACTATTTGTTGCAACTCCAGGATGTGCCTCTCTTGGTCAGCTTCAACCTGCCTGTATTGCTTGAAAGTATCCTCATTGCGACAGATTGTATTCTTCATATCGACAATGAGTTTCATTTGCTCAACATTCTCTTCCTCTGCCTTCGTACATTTTTCCGCTTGACTGTTTATTTCTTTTGTAGATTGGTCAAGCATAGTTGTGAGTGTAGCACATTGTATGGCCATCCTGTCATGCACTGTCTGCAACTCCATATGTAGTGCATTCACTTCTTGCAACTTGCTTTCATGCTTCACCTGCATTTGGTATAGCTTATGTGCTTCGTGCAAGTGGTCTTGTGCGAGGCCTGCCTCAATCAATTGTTCCTTGGCCAATTGCAAAGCCGCTTCTGTACTCTCCAAGTCTTGCTGCATTTTGAGAGTGACCTCTTCATCGACCTTGTTTGCACACTCTGTGGCAAGTCGAGCCTCAAACTCTTTCCTGAGTTCCTCCCTCAAAGCTGCCAATTGAGTAGTAGGAACATGGGATTTGACATAAGTACCCAACAAATTCAGTGTCTTGCTTATGGAACTCATAAGCATAGCCTGTTGATGGTCATCATGGTGAGCTTGCTGCTGTTCTCCCTGATCCTCAACAGTGTGATGCCTTACAAACCATTCAGGCCATTGCCCCACTAGATTTTCTTCCTGAACCACTTCATTCGTCACTGGTGCTGCAGTGTCTTAGCATTCTACCTGCGGTACCTCCGTCACAGGTGTGTGTATCTTATGCGCCGCAGGGTTTTCCTTGGACAACCGTTGCACCTCCGGAATCATTGTGTCCTTGACCATACCAGAATATTCATAGAGAAGGTCCCCCTTCTCAATTTCTGCCACCACTTGTTCTGTAGTGGGAATATCTAACCCTTCTTTTTCTAAATCAATTATTTCTGGTTGAACTGCATGGACAACTTGTGGTAACCTTGTGACAAGCCGATCCTCTGGTTGTGATGGCTGTGATACTGAAGTAACTTCCTCTTCCCTCTCTGAAGGTCCTGCTTCCAATAATAGCAGTTCTCTGTGCTGCTGTGCCCCTTCCTGCACAAAAACTTGGGAAACATTATCATGCGGATTCCGTGAAGCCAGTGGATCCGCCACTACAGTCTTTCCCCGCCTCTGTCTCTTATTCTCGGGTTGCCCTGCCAGTCCACCCTCACTGTGTGAAGAGCCTTGGTCTTCCATTGCAGTGGTTTCTGGTTCAAACACTCCCATCTCCTTTCTTTCTCGCGCATCAAGTATGCCAGAATCAAGAATTATTTGAGCAATGATTGGGCCAGACACTATGATAAGAGACTTTGCGGCAGTACCCTGTAATCTTCTCATCTCCTCTACCAGTGCATTGTACATTATGTCCGTCCATTCTACCTCTTCTCCTCTCAGGGCTTTGAGTATTTCCTCTGTGAAGGATCTGCTCAAATACTGTTGGTTCTGTTTCATGGCAAACAGAACGTTCAATACCTGGCCTACCTCCTTTAGCCCTGGGTACACGGCCTTGGTACAAGCATAACCCTGAGTTTTAAAGAAACTCCCTTCTTGGAATAAGTCCCCTATTTGCAGTCTTGCCCTGTGCTCCTCCACATGCGCCTGGCCTGCTGGCAATCGAAACAATTGCTGTAGGTATAGGGGAGTAATTACTAATTCAACTCCCTTCACCGTTGTTGCTCCTGTCCTTGGCTCAAAGTTCTGCAGGAATTGTAACATGTACTGTCGATGGTGCAATGTCCAATCTTTACTTTGCAATCCTTGCAATCTCAGCTCCTTCAGTATCTGTATCGCCTGTGGGGTAGCAATCGTTTGTTTCTGCAGAATTGTGGTGCTCTTCACCCTGATTTCCTCCATTCCTCTCACTCTCTTCATTCGAGACCCACAGAAATGTTTTGGCTGTAACAATTGAAGAAATGCCTGTAGTGCACAAAGCATAAACGTATGGTTGCCACAAAAAGCTATGGGTAATTTCTTGTAAGCCTGCGGGGCTTGCAAGCATCGCTCAAGAGAAAAGACCCGCTCTGTTGTTTCGTCCCTATGCCACTGCGTAAGTAATATTGCGAGCGTATAGTCTGTTAGTTCCTCCATAGCTTCAAAGCTATAGCATTGAGGTTTGTCCCGTCGAGACGCCCGTTACTCAGAATGACGCCGACTCTTGCGCTTAATTTCCCTCCAATTTCTTGATCCCTTCTCTGGCTTTCTATTGGCTGTAACCGCTATGATTGGATTTTAGATTTAATTTTCTTTAGTGGACTTTCCCTGCTGGACTGTCCACTAGGATAACACATGTGACAAGAATTTTGTTTTTCTGTACTTGCCGTTTGTTCTGTTGCCCCTTTTCTGTATTCATTAATGGGCCCGCCATTCATCCAATTTGACGCACTGATTAGGTAATTTGACGCACTGATTAGGTATTTTGACGGCCATTCTTGTCCCCTTTCTTGATGACATCCGTTCTTGCACTTCCTTCTCAGCGGTGTGTTGCGCCTTGACTTCCACGTGTCCCTTTGTAAACTGGCTTCCGTCCTTTCTTCCGCCAGCCATTTCACTGAAGTTATCCTGCGTCCATCTGTCACTGATTCTATGGATTGTGTAACCCTAATAGGCTGTGTTAAGCTGTGATAGGCTGTGTCATACTGTGGTATGCCGTGATAGGCTGTGATACACTGTGGTAAGCTGTGATAGGCTGTGATGCACTGTGGTAAGCTGTGATAGGTTGTGACATGCTGTGGTAGGTCGTGATAGGTTGTGTTGCGCCATGCTGGGCTGTGATATGCTGTGTCGCGCCGTGATAGGCTGTGATAGGCTGTGTCACGTCGTGATGGGCTGTGATAGGCTGTGTCTCGCTTGTTCTGCCCGCCCTGGTCATATATGTTCGTCTTAACGACAAGTGCTCCATACTCTGTTGGTAACACTGGCGCAGCCCGTGACTGCTTTTGCGTTTCAACATGTAAATCATGCTGCAATGGTTTGTCATGGATACCACTGTACCCCTTCAACTTATTAGCATTGACTCTTCCCAGCATCTCTTTGTTAATGGTTTGTAACATGGCAATGTTGTTATCATACATCTTTTGTATGACATAAGGTCCTTTCCATGGTGATTTAAGCTTAGAAGCTTTAATCTTTCCCTTCTAATGCAACCATAGAACCAAATCTCCCGTCTTAAAAGTCTTTAACTTGCCTTCATCAAACTGTTCCTTCCTCTTCATCTGAATTCTGGTCATATTATCAGCTGCATCAGCACGTACTTCTTCCACATGGTATAATTCATGTTTCCTGACTTTAATGGAATCTTGCCATTCCATTCTCTTTCCCCATTCCGTTCTCATGGTAGGTAACAGGAATTCCACTGGAAGTAAGGCTTCCATACCATAAACTAATTGGAATGGTGTATACTTAGTGGTGACTTCATATGAAGTCGTGTATGACCACAAAGCTGTCAGCAGCTTTGTATCCCAATCCGTTCTGTTTGCATTGACTATCTTAGCCAAGATAGTACATAGTATTTTGTTGGTAGCCTCTGCCTGCCCATTACCCTATGGGTAATATGTTGTACTCTTCCTATGCACAATCATGAACTCTTTAGTCAACAATTCAATGGTCTCATTAATGAAGTGACTTCCTTGATCACTGATAAATTCCAAGGGACAGCCAAATCGTGTAAGTATGTTCTCATACAGAAACCTTGCTGTGGACTTGGCTGTGTTGTCCCTCAAAGCTTTAGCTTCCACCCACTTCGTAGTATAATCAGTGGATGTAATTATGTACTTGTTCTGTGTATTCTTGGCCGGTGGGTTAATTGATCCAACAAAGTCTAGTCCCCATTTCTGAAATGGTTCGGTAGGCATCGTAGGATGCAAAGACATTTTCCCAGATCTCTGCAAAGGTCCCAGCCTCTGACATTCATCACAACTCTGACAATACTTGTGTACATCTTTGAACAAAGTAGGCCACCAGTAACCTGCATGTAGTATTTTCCTGCTGGTAGTCTCTTCTCCAAAATGACCTCCTGCCACTCCTTTATGAACTTCCTCCAAAACTTTATTAACTTCATGGTGGTATAAGCATCGCTTCAGCACTCCATCTGGTCCTAGCTTATACATTCTGCTCCCTACCATAGTGTAAGGTAGAGCCTTGATAGCAATTCTCTTTCTCTGCTCCTTTCCATAACTTGGTGGGCACTGACCATGAGCAAGGTAGTATCTGATTGGCCACTGCCAATCTAACCAGTCGTCTGCACTTCCCTGCACCTCCACTGTAAATAGACTCTCATCTGGTAATTGATCATCTACTCCCGTGGCTGGTTCTCCTGTTGATAACCTTGACAAGTGATCCGCCACAAGATGCAGTCTCCCAGGCTTGTAAACAACCTCGAACTCAAACTCGTGCAAGATTATTAACCATCTTGCTATTCTTCCGCTTATCAGAGGTTTGTTTACCAGGTATATCAGAGCCTGGTGATCCACATAAAACATAAACTTCTTGCCCAACAGGTAATGCCTGAATTTCTTCACTGCATAGATCATTGCCAATGCTTCTCTTTCCGTTGTGCTATAATTTCTTTCGGCATTGTTCATCAATCGGCTAGCATAGTACACAGGTGAATCTATCCTTCCTGTTACATTTTGTGCTAACACCGCTCCTAATGCTTATCCAGAAGCATCACAGTGAACATGAAATATTTTCTGCCAGTGAGGACTAATCAGCACAGGTGTAGTTGTTACTGACAATGTAAGTTCCTCAAAAGCCTGTTGACATTCAGGTGTCCACGCAAACACTGCATCTTTCTTCAGAAGTTTGCTCAATGGTGCTGCTATCTGTGCATACCGTCTGACAAATCTTCCGTAATAGCTGGTTTGTCCAAGGAATCTCCTTAGACTCTTAACATTCACTGGTGGTGGAGAGGCTTTAATGGCCTCTGTTTTCCTGGGATCCACAAGAAGTCCCCTCTTACACACAATGTGTCCCAGAAGCACCCCTGAGTTCACACAGAAAGTACACTTCTCTGGATTCAGGCCCAGACCTCTCATCCTGCATCTGGCCAGACATAACTCCAATTTATGCAAGTGCTCATTCTTAGAGCTGTACACACTGAAATCATCCAAGAACACCTGCATGAAATCATCCAGATACTCATGAAAAGATTCACTTATCACTCTCTGAAAGGTCGCTGGTGCATTACAAAGTCCAAAGGGCATGACTTTGTATGCATAAGCACCCCAGTCTGTGATGAAAGCTGTTTTTCCTTGGTCTCCTTCTGCCACTTGCACTTGATTATAACCATTGAAGCCATCCATGAATGAGTACATCTCATGGCCTGCCACAGTGTCTAATACTGCTTCTGTGAATGGCAAAGGGAAAGGATCTTTCTTCGTACAAGCATTCAGCTTCTTGTAGTTCACACAAACTCTTAGTTTACCATTCTTCTTGGGAACTATCACAATGGGTGACAACCAAGTTGTATACTCTATTGGGTATATAAACTTAGCCTCAGCCAACTTCTTGATCTCTTCTCCAACCTTTTGTGCGTAGTTGGGATTCATTCTGTACCTTGCCTGCTTGATTGGTACTGACCCCAGTTCCAGTTCAATCTTATGCTGACAGATTTCAGGTGGTATCCCTTTTAAATCCTCATAGCTCCAAGCAAATACATCTCTGTATTTGATGAACAAACTCTTAGTTTCTTCAAAGAATTCTGGCTCCAAATCAGCTCCTACCTTCACCATCCTCGGTTCCTCTTTAGTTCCCACATTCACAGCTTCACTCAGATCTCTCTACACAGTGTGAGTATGAGGTGTGTATCAGATTAATATCTATCAAGTATCAGGCTGAAGCCATGGAGTGACAGGGAACGACTGTGGGGAACAACACCTGCGAATGGAACGTGTTAGTTCACGGACGACGGTTAGTGAGGGAAACGGTTAGAACAACAGGTAGGAAGATAAAGCTAGGAGCAAGGACTGAAAGGGGATTCTTGGTTCACTTCGGGGGGGGGGGGGGGGGATCACTGCTAGAAGGAGTGGGAGAAGCACTTCTTGGGGAAGACTTCGGACATCACTGGAGAAAAGGAGGAGAGAGCGTATCTCTGAGCAGAAAGAGGGAGAGCACGGAGTAGGAGGAGGATCTGTTGATGGTTAATGAATGCAGGTAGTAGAATTGTAATGTAGAGCATCCGTTCCCTATGGTCATGACAGCTGTGTCAAGCTGTGACTGGCTGTGTGAAACTGTGACTGGCTGTGACCGGCTGTGTCGGGCTGTGACTGGCTGTGCGACTGTGTTTGGTTGTGTCGGGCTGTGACTGGCTGTGCGACTGTGTTTGGCTGTGTTGGGTGTGACTGGCTGTGTAACCCCCCCTAAAGTGCGCTGTTGTCACCCCTAAGGCTCCTGTTGGTCTCAGTCTGTGCAAAAATTAAGGGTACCCCACAGATCCCGTATAAGTGTCTAAGTCCCAGACAGTCCTCTAACAATGTCCATCAGCTAGTGACAGGACTCGGGCTCGCACACGGAGTCCTTCACGAGACTCTCACCGACAGAAGGGTGCTCGCTCACAAAGGTTTGCTGATCCCAAATAGTAAACCGTGAGGACACGACTTTTTGAGAGGGGGAGGGGTAATGTTAGAGGGCTGCTTGGGACTTAGACGTTTTTACGGGTTCTGTGGGGTACCCTTAATTTTTGCGCAGACTGAGACCAACAGGAGCCTTAGGGGTGGAAGGAGCAGGCTTTAGGAGGGTTACACAGCCCGACACAGCTTCGCACAGCCAATCACAGCCCGACACAGCTTCGCATAGCCAATCACAGCCCGACACAACTTCACACAGCCCGACACAGCTTCGCACAGCCAGTCACAGCCCGACACAGCTTTACACAGCCCAATACAACTTCACATAGTCTGACACAGCTTTTGCACAGCCAGTCACAGCCCGACACAGCTTCGTACAGCTAGTCACAGCTCGGCACAACTTGACACAGCCTGTCACAGTACATGGGGAATAGTTATCATTGACAGAGAATGACTGTGTGGGAACGACATCTGCAGAGGGAACGTGTTACTTCAGGGGTGATGGTTAGTTAGTTAGGTGGTTAGAACAGCTTGCGGGTAGATTAGGCAGAGCGGCAACAGAAATGGGATCACTTCTTGAGGAGGGTGAATTCTTCAGGAGAGGAAGAGACGTAACGGGGAGCGGAAACAGTGAAAATGAGATGATGACTTGAATGAGGCTTAGTTCATGCAAGCTGTAAAATTATACAGTAGGGTAGAATAGAGATGATACATGATTAATCTTAATCCGATATTGAATCGATACAAACATACTGTGTAGAGAAACACGAGAGGAGCTGTGTAATGAATGCATGATTAATTGGAACTTAGTAGATACTGAAGCAATCTGATGCTTCAGTATACACGGTAAGGTAAATTGATAACATGAAGGCAGGAAGGAATACAAATAGGAAGCACAACCATGATTCACTAGCTGCAGGTCATGACTGATTGTTCTGAGCGGGCTGAGTGCTTAGAGATATCCAACTCTTCTATCTTGAAGTTTCCACCTCGGATAGCGAAGGGATGGGTGAGTAAAAGCCGTTCGACAGACATAATATACCTAGATAATCATGCATTGTCCAAAGCAAGATGCCTCTCATCTGAAAAGATTGTCCGGCCATAGGGTCAAGTGAAGCATCCAATGTCGGGATCCCCCTCCATAGCTCCTTAAGTTCATCAACAAGAGGTCGCAAGTACGTGTCCATGTTTGCCACTTGTTTTTTCCCTATGAGACATTCAATCATTGTTTCAATGCTCCACCAATATGCAAATTATACTACAAAATGAATTACACGTCTTACTCCATGATTATGTCACTCATCAATCTTGCATCCGAATTGCGTCAGAGATCAGAAGTTTAATGTAAAGTCTAAGGAAATAATAAACATGAAATGAGTACACTCACCTGACACAATGGCATCCAACATGATATGACATTTTTTAATTGAAAGATACGGAGGGATGTTGTAATTTACCATGGTCACCGGCCAAGTGGAATGAGGTTGCTATTCATGAGCATGGCGGCATGACGGAGTAGTAATAAGACAATCGGTTTCATGAGCAGAAGTCAAATTTCGAAAATAAAAACAATAAAAAAACAATAATTTATGCAATGTATCAGGAAAAACAAAATATATTATTCGGCCCCTTGAAGGGAAAATTGTAGATTTGACAGTTGTGCTCATGATATTTGCTCTTCCGCTCATGCCAATTCCCAGCGACATATGCAAATATGGCGCCGAATTTCGCGGTAATAGGGTCTGTAACCTGAAAAAACGGCGACGTATTTCGCGGTAATAGGTTTCTCTGGCGAAAAATGGTGCTGAATTCCGCGGCTATAGGTCCCCTCATGACAGGTAATTCGGCACATTTTTCCAGTGCATGTTCGGGACTTAGCCAGTTTTCGGCGCAAAATAGGGAAATTCGGCGCCATTTTTCCAGACACTGTACCAGTGCATGTTGGGACTTAGCCAGTTTCGGCCAAAAAAAGAGAAATTCGGCGCCATTTTCCCAGACACAGGTCCCAGTGCATGTTGGACTTAGCCAGTTTCGGCCCCAAAAAGAGAAATTCGGCGCCATTTTTTCTAGAAATGGCCCCCACAACTGCTTCTGTTGGATCTCAGTTTGAATGGAATATTGCCTCATTCCAGGAGTTTGGGGTGCATTTCATTACACTGCAAAAAAAAAGTCTGATACAGCAAAATGCAATTGAAATATCCATATGGAGGATTCCCTTGCCCCATAAATGATTTCTGGAATCCCTAAGGAGGAGTTGTGCAGCTCGTTCACGCTCAACGCCATTGCATGAATAAAGTAATCAATAGTCACGTTCATCCTCACCTCTTCAAGTAAATGTAATACAGATGCTTGCACGGATAATACTTCGAACCCTTCTTTGCTTCCATCAACGAGAAGTCCGTACAAAGCAAGTCGGCTCCACTCCAATCGTAATTGTGTATACATCGTCGCGTACAGCCGAGCCGGCCGTTGCATCCGATACACACGCCCAAGGCCGGGTGGGGTACGTCCACGGAGCTCGAATTAGGCAAGCCATCCCAAGAGCATTGGCAATCGAGTCTCATTCAAATTGTGGGAGGGTGTCGTCTCTTCACTCTTCCGAAGCATTGTGCGATGTGCAGAATTGTCCAATCCGTCTCTACAGGACGAGCAGTCTGCAATGGCTGGGTCTGAGGAACTGGAAATGCGTGGGCCGGGATGTCTGTGCGTTGCACCATTCGAAATCCTGCTGCAGATAGAGCATCCGCTCATTCTGAGAGAGGCTGCAACCCGGTGCAACATGCCAGACGCCCGGAGGCTCCGGCATTCCCTGAATCCCGTACTTGGGCTTGCCAAATATATAGATCATTATGTCGTGTCTACAGAACCAAAATGTCTGCGTTGTGGCGTGAGCAAATGTGGGAGTCAAAAATCTGCCGCATTGAAACAAGGTGCAGGTACAGCACCGTGTGGGTTCCTCCGAATCATCTCACCACAGCGTGCTCCGTATCCACCCGGATGACGCAGCATCCTCGAAATGCCGGCAATGTCCTCGCAATTCTCCACTGTGACTCCGACACTCTTGTCTCCACAAGGGAGAATGGTACTGCTTTACTACAGATGGCTCGTTATGTTGCCGGGGCACGCGCCTCCTTGTGCTCAAAGGAGATGACGATCTTGAACGTGCAGGACTTGCGGGCTCGACGAGACCTCCTCGGGCAACATCACCGGACCACGAGGGAGCGTCGCGAATATTTCTTGTCAGCTCGCCATGATATCTTCTCCGCCAGGTGCTTTGTCAAGTCTTCGTCTCACTGGACGGGTATGAACATCTCCTTTCAAATGTGGCCTCTTCGCAGCAATGGCGTGTCCCGAAGGCCCTCTGCAAGGCCGCCGCCCACTTCCGAGGATTCTCGATCTAGAGGAATCCGCATCAGCATTCCTGCCTGTCCGGCCCCAGCCCCACTGTTCACTTCAAGAACTCGTTGTACCTGCATGTGCACAATTGACCTCACAATGTCCTCCGTTGTGTGGAGTGAGGATGTACACAGATGCGCCGCCAGAGGAGGCACGCCAGGAAGAGTGCAATAATTCGGCCATGTTTGTCGTGGGCATGTCGGTGTCGGAGTCGAGACACATTTCCTGCACAAGCACATGTTGAGTTACAAGCAAGGAATATATTCAACGGGACGCGAATTCGTGCAACTCACCTCCCGCATATAGTCGCCGAAAAGGGAGGAAATGATATGCCACCATGTTATCCAACTGACACATTGCCCCCGTCTGATTTCCTTACAGCACCAGACGATGTCCACCAAGCCCGTATACATGCAAACTGTGTCTCTGCATCATCCAAGGTGGAGCGCGCTTCCACGCAAGGCACATGGAACGGTGCTCCTCTCTGAAATCTGGCGCCACGAGCCTGGTTGTGTACTGCGAAAGGCTCTGCAGAAAATGGAACCCACAAGATCTCTCCTTGCCTTCCATGGGAACATTGGGGTCTTGCCCGTACACCCTTCGGATGGCAGCCCCATTTGCTTGTGCGTTGTCCGCCATGAAACCACGGAAATTGGGAGGGGGCAATCCCGCCTTGGCCATCTGTTCGTTTATTTCCTGCCAAAGAAGCATCTCCGATTGTGTGTCCTCTCCTTTCATCTCACAAATAGCAATTGTCATTAGCATCCTGCAGTAGGGTGTCGTAGACATGTGCACCCATTGTCACCCACTGTTGATTTGTAATTCGCTTGATATGGTCGAACATGACCCAACTGTTTGACAAGTCCCCACTCGTCATCCTGTCGACCAGTTCGACGCCGCTGCCAGGTCCACACGTGGACATTTTGAATACGAACAACGATCTGCCTCAGTCCCTTGTCCTGGAAACCTACTTCCATGAATGTAGTCATATCCACATCGTCGCTTCACCTCCAGAATGGAGTGCATATCCGAGCCACGCCCAATTTTCTGTTTGCATGAGACAATGTGGTTTCGGACATTCGGTGAACATACGTGGGACACCGACTCCAGCAATGCCTCCATTTCCTTCTCATCGAGAGGAACTCTATCGGAGCCGTCTTCCGACATAATTCTGGCCAATGCCATCTTATGGGCGGCTTGGAGCTGTATCTGTTTGGGTTTGGCACCCGGTCTCAACTTAACCCTCCTCCTGAACGAGCTGCTCTGCCTCGTGGGCAGCCTCCCGCGAGTTCCCCCTCGCCATTGTGACAATGGGAACCAACGTGTATGCAAGCTCGGGTGAGGTCAGGGAAACGGTGCAACACATAGAACTGCTTGGCATTACAAACAGACATGCAGTGTGGTGGTTCTTTGCAATGCGCACACTTAAATGTGGAGTTCGGAACCTTCTCCTGAGCTCGAAATGGTTGATGAGCTGTGCCTGTCCAATCGGTCTCGTTCCTGTGACCTCTGGATTTAAAGTGGAAGCAAGTTGGGGAGAAACACCGCAACGCGCCCGCACAAACAACGTAGCGCACCCGCACACCATCGAGCATCTTCATGCTGGTGGTTTTTTAATAACGTACCAAGGATGACCGTCATGTTTTCTATCCATATCTGTCAACATTCCGGACGCCCTCGAGTAGTCCGCTCGAGGAGGGAACTCAAAGAAGATATTACCGTCGACGTCGGCGGGAAGGCATGTAACCGATTTTAATTGCGAACTTGTTGTAGTCCAGCCCGGCCAGCTCCGACCGGTGTCCCTCCAGGTGAAGCCCTCGCAAAATTTCAAGAATAGATCGAACTGCGGTGCTCGTGCTGGGAATATGACTCCCTCCTCCACTACGTCCATTGAGGACTTGCCTGATCTCCAGGACGACCTCGGAACTTCCATGACCTCGTCTGAGTCGGACAGGTTGTGAACAACCCGGTTCTCGCTCGTCTTCATGGATGGTTCGGCTCTGGATTTACTTCGTTGCGGACTTCTCTCTTTAGGTAGCCACTCTCTGAATTCGCGGATTGTTTCGTGGAAGGCGCCAAGATAGAAAGTGCATTGGCGTGCAAATGAAGTCCCCAACAGCCCTGTATATGACGTTGTCCGATGGTGGAACTCGCCATTCCCTGCCATCGCCGAAATCATCGTGGAGCACAACAATACTCTCGACAACAAGGCCGTTTGAGTCCTTCCTTTCCTCCTCAAAAAAAACCGACCCCGGTTTCAGGTGGTATCGAACGCACAGATATTTCTCCATCACCGGGCAGATGTCCCCTCTGCACGGAAATGAAGCTCTATGCTCGTGAGGAGGGCAGTACACTGTAGCGCTCGGGTTTCCGCCATGGGAGATGTGCACACAAGACTGCCAGGATGGCGTGCGGGGAAGCTCCCTGGTAGAAGGGTGATGCAAGCGATGGGAAGGAATGCGGTGCCCGATTTGTCCGAGCGACGAAGCCTGATCCAAATCCAGGAGCCAACTATCATCTCAAAAATCCCAGTCAGAGTGTTAATGAACCTTGTCTCCGGAATGCGGCCCCTGGTCTTTGCACAATAACTGCCAACGTTATGCAGTCAGAAAGTGGGGGGCCGTCCGGATGATGTCGGCTGAAGGGGAGAAGCCGACACCGTGCCGTCACATTACTACCCCCGAATGGAAATTCGGCACCCAATATCCAACAGGGGCCGCACGGATGAAGTCGTCTGGGGCAGAGATGTCGGCACCTGTCCGACAGAGAACATCCCCCGGATGGAAATTCAGCGCCGAATTTCCATTCGGATCCCCCCAAAGGATCCATCTGGCCCTCACTTACAACCCCCAGACGGAAATTCGGCACCGAATATACAACAGGGAAAGCCCGGATGAGTCGCCTCGGGCGCAGAGGCCGGCGCGTGGTGCGACAGAGAACATCCCTGGATGGAGATTCGGCGCCGAATTTCCATCCGGGCCCCCCCAAAGGAAGTCGTGTCGGGGGGTCAAGCCGAAAACTGGCCGACATAAAAACCTCCCCAGATGGAAAAAACGGCGCCGAATTTCCATCCGGGGCCATTCCAATGCAGTCGGGGAGGGGGGAGAGGCCGGCACCTGGCCGTCACATTTCAACCCCTAGACGGAAATTCGGCACCGAATATCCAACAGGGGACGCCCGGATGAAGTCGCCTGGGAGTAGAGGCCGGCACGTGTTCAACAGAGAGCATCCCCTGGATGGAGATTCGCGCCGAATTTTCCATCCGGCCCCCCCCAAGGAAGTCGTGTCGGGGGGTCAGGCCGAAAACTGGCCGACATAAAAACCTCACCTCCCCAGATGGAAAAACGGCGCCGAATTTCCATCCGGGGCGTTCCATTGCAGTCGGGGAGGGGGGAGAGGCCGGCACCTGGCCGTCATATTTCAACCCCCGGACGAAATTCGGCACCGAATATCCAACAGAGCGGTGGAGAGGCCGGCACCTCTCCGACAGAGACCATCCCCGGATGGAAATTCGGCGCCGAATTTCCATCGGGGCCCCCTCAAAGGAAGTCGCAAAACCTCCCAGAATGGAAAAACGGCGGCCGAATTTCCGTCCGAGGCTGTTCCGATTTGCCTCTAGCAGTCAAGGATTCCAAGAAAAACGTGTCTACAAGAGCATTTCAGCCACAAAAACAAACAGTTTAGTTTGTTTTTCTCCGAAAAATCAATCGGACACGATCAGAATTACTGCAGGAAGGTAATTCAGCGCTTCGAAATACCTGGCGAATGGAAATTCGGCGCCGAATATCCATACGCCAGCGATCTGACTTACCTGCTGGATGGAAATTCGGCGCCGATTTCCATCCATCCGGGATTTGAATTACTTGCAGGATGGAAATTCGGCGGCCGGATTTCCATCCATCCGCCTCCGAATTACCTCGTGGGGAAATTTGGGCGCGCCACTCTACCTCGCGGATGGAAATCCAGCGCCGGATTTCCATCCATCCGCTTCGATTAATGCGTGAGGGAATTTCGCGCGCGCCCTACCTGCGCGGATGGAAATCAGACGCCGGATTCCATCCTCCGCCTCCAAATTACCTGCGTGAGGGAAATTTCGCGCGCCGCCCTACCTGCGTGGATGGAAATCCGGCGCCGGATTTCATCCATCCACTTCTGAATTACCTGCGTGAGGAAATTTCGCGCGCGCCGCCCTCTCTTGCAGGATGGAAATTCGCGCTGAATTTCATCCTGCTGCGCTCCGAATTACCTGCAGGATGGAAATCCGGCGCCGGATTTCCATCCTGCAGCGCTCCGAATTACCTCTACGTTGGAAATTCCGGGCCGAGTTCCGTCGTTTTTCATCCGACATGGAGGGCTTCATCCGACATTTAATTGCGCAGTTGGGCAATAAATGTCCACCGCCGTCCGTTTTCATTCGGGCTGGCGACACATGGCTTCCTGGATACGTACCCTAAATCTGATGCTAATCCTGGCTTAACATGCTATTCGAGGCATGTACCCCAAAAACGGAGATCTTTTTCCATTTGGCTGGGATTTATGCCGCCTGAAGGGCGTGGCTCTCCTGAGAGAGACCTCACATCCAGACCGCGGCGGAAGTTGAAAGCTCTGTACTACGGACGACGGCCAATCTCTCGCACATGGCCAAACTGAAGCTCCAGCAGGAGATTCCAGTGTCTTGCTCACAACCCGCGTGAACTGAAGCCGACTACTCTCAGGCAAGCCACTTCTGCTGTCGCTTTGTTCAATTTCGCTTTCGCTTTCGCTTTGTTGCCTCGCTTTGTTTTTGCATCTTCATCTTGGCTTCGCTGGATGAGTGAACCTTAGATAGTTGAGTGAACCTTAGATTGTTTGCAATGAGTGTGCAGATCCGGCAGCTCTGGAGAAGGCTGCTTGTGCATGTCATTCTCAGGCAATGGTTGCATTTTTTTCATTGTTGTTGCATGGCTCTCCATACTTCCTAAACTTGTTATGTTTTCATTTTTTGTTACACGATTGTTGCTATGGTGGTTGCGATGCTGGTTTTGGCACGATGTTGGTTCTCACGATTTTGGGAATGACAGAGTGACGACGAGCCCGGCACGCTGGTGGTATCATCGACTGCTGCAACTCATCGCATGTTTGAACCGCCCACCTTGGAGCGAGAGGGCAAACTTCAACCTTTTGTTGGTGGACGGGAGGACTGCAGCGAGAGTACGACAGAATAGGCATTGGGGAGTTTGGTGCAGGCCTCATGGCAGGTGAAGGGCGTGAGGAAGTGAGAACAGCAGATCCGACAATGGAGGTTGTTGATGCAGAAGCAGTAGGGCCCGTCCAAGCAAAGAAGAAGAAGAAAGCCAAGCGTGGCAATCCTTGGCGCGAGAGCCGTCACGGCTGCGGAGGGGGAGTTCGCAGTGCACGCGAGGGTGTCAGTTCGCCTACCTCAAAGGTGGTCGTCCATCCGGGCTCCCCTGCTGCTAGCCCTAATAAGAAACACAGAGCCCGTGAGAGGGCAAAAGAGATGGCAAAAGAACAGGCAAGACACAAGGCTAGCCAGGAGGAAAGAGAAAAGGCCACTGAAGAGGCCAGGGGTTCCGAACTGACAGATTCCCATGTAAGTGAGGGACGCACAGAGACGGTGGATCCCTCCAAGACACCACAAAGAGGCAGCAACACACCGGTTAGATCATCATCGCGGGCAAGAGCAGCCCCTGCAATTACCCATACGGTGGAGAGTGGAGGAGAGGAAAGAACACCAGAAAGAGCACGGATTGTGCAAGTTCGAGGTGAAGCCAGGGAGAGGGCAGTAGAGACGGGGAGAGTGCTGGAGGTGGTTTCGCAGGTGGCTGACCCTGTTGAGGAGGACAACAGGGAGCTTTCTGACCAGGATGACATCCTCCCGGACATCCCCAGGCCCCAAACCCGGAGCATACAGGCTGGATTTGGCGGTCCTGGTGGGCTGCCGGAAAACCCCTCTGCAGCAGACGTCATGTCGGAGGCGGATATGAAGTTGGCCGCTGCCAAGATGTTGGAGGCAACCCACAGCAACATTGGCAGGGTGCTGGGGGCATGGTGTACCCGGCCAAGCTTTGAATTCCCCTTTGCCGCTTGGTGTCATTGCAGGTGGTGAGACCTGCCCTCCCAGGCGATATCGACAAGCTGAAATTCTCTTTCCGGGATGGATATCGAATGGGGTCTGCCGCGTTTTACGTTTCCATTGAGAACGACCACGGAGCTCCCGTGCCCACACTTCCGATGAGGTGGACAAATGGGGTCCCCATTGGCAAACGCGAAATGAGGAATTCGAGAGATCGATTGCTAGTGATCCTCTTTTCAGCACTTGTCCGGTAAGATGTTCTACGTGTGGGACGGCAATCATCGCCTCCTGGCATGGATGGAGCACATTGCCCAAGCCCACCCCAACGACCTCGATTGGCATTTCGCCGTGGAGTGTGTTGTGCTGAAGGTGTGGGGCCCAAAGATCGCAGTCTTCTCAAAGCTGCAATGGTGGACATCAACTCGTAAGTTACAACGCCTCTCGCTTTTGGACTTTGAATTTGGAAGTCATTTCATTGTGAATCCTCATATATGATGAAAATTCCCATTTCAGTATTGTTTGATGGAAATGTGGCACTGCAGGGTGACTGAGAATGCCTTCATTGCCACCAACTTGTCCCATATGCTCTTCCGAGTGAAGGATGTCAAGAAGCAGGGGGTGCAAGAGTTTGCCAATTCCCTCAGTGCCGACCTCCTGCGCAAGTCGGAGGCAAAGGCAGACAGAACCTGGTATAGGCTGAGCGTCGACGCCATGGTGGACTACATATTTCGGGTAAAGCTCCTGACAGTTTTGTTGAGCTAATCTGTCTCTCCTCCCCCAATAGAAGAAAAGGTCTTCACCGTGATTTCTAATCTCCTCCCCCAATAGAAGAAATTGTGTTGAGCAGGATCTCTAATCTTATGTGCGCATTCTTGACAGACGAAAATACAGCAGGATTTGGCACATGCGCGGAGGTTCTACATGGAGTCAGAGGAGAAGAATCCAACCCTCCCCGCACTCGAATCGTATGTCAAAGCTGCGGAGGTGAGGGCCCGCATAAAGTACAAGTCGCGGATGGTAAAGTACGTGGCCATAGCTGATCCCGCCCTGGTGCCGACTTTTTGGTGGAGGTGGGGAAGCACTACTCTCGCGCTCTGAAGCCCACGATGACATTGGAGAAGCTCCATCGTCTAGCCACATCATGTGTGGATGCAACAGAAAAGGTGATACATTCTTAACCAAATTGTGGTGGCAACAACTCCTTTTTGTGGTGTTTGGCGCTTACGAATATGCTGGGTGGTTGGACAGACCCGGTGGCTCCAAATCTGGAATGGTTCCCAAAGTACCAGGGACATGTGGAGCTTCCCCAAACCGGACAAACTCTCTGACCCCACATTCGACATGTGGATGAACCGCATGACATGGTGGTTTCAAGTACTTCCCCACGCTTCGTTTGGGGCTTCTACTCTAGTAGGGGGTGGATTCATTGTATTTTTTCAGGAAAGCGATCTGATGGAGAATCTCCACAGGTGACGACGAATGCGCAAGAGCAGCTGGACACACAAGCACATCAGTTCAAGATGGAGATATCTCCTTGCAGCAGAGAGCCTACGCGACTATGTGACGAGGTACTTTCTGCTCTACCAAACCAACCTATTCTTTCGGGAGATAGCAGATTGCTCGACGGAGCACGAGCTTCACCCGACCAGCCGAACGCGGACAAACAGCACTGCGCCTTCCTATACTAGGTACATACGCGCTGCCTTTATTTCAAGTCCTTGCATTTCAGGATGTTAGAGGCCTCATGTGGGTGTTAGGGAAAAATGGCGCCGATTTCCAGTCAGGGCTCCGAAAATGGCTAGTCCCTAGACTGGCTGGCCCTGAACTGGAAAATTCGGCGCCATTTTTCCAGTTCTAGGCCCTATTGCCGATTCAAGGACTTGGCCATTTCGGCTAAGTCCCTAGACGGCGGCTCGGAAATGGAAATTCAGCGCCATTTTCCAGTTCCAGGCCCTATTGTCGTTCAGGGACTTAGCCATTTTCGGGCTAAGCCCTAGGACTGGCTTGGCCCCTGAACTGGAAATTCGGCGCAATTCTTCCAGTTCCAGGCCCTATCTTGCCGTTCAGGGACTTAGCCATTTTCGGTCTAGAGGTCCCCTAGGTGGGTGGCCCTGAAGTGGAAATTCTTCGCCATTTTCAGTTCTAGGCAATTTGCATTCAGGGACGTAGCCATTTTCGGGCTAAGTCCACTAGGGTGGCTTTAGCCCTGAACTGGATAATTCTTCGCAATTTCCAGTTGTAGGCACTAGGCACTATGAAGTTTTCGGGACTTAAGCCATTTCGGGCTAAGTCCATAGGGTGGGCTGGCTGAACTGGAAATTCGGCGCCATTTTTCCGTTCTAGGCCCTATTCGGTTCTAGGACTTAGCCATCTTCGGGCCAAACCGGGAACAAAATGGCGCCGAATTCCCAGTTCAGGATCCCAAGATGGCTACAGTCCTAGACAGGTGGCAATCACCGGAAAACCGAAATTCGGCGCCATTTTTCAATTTCTAGCCCACTCCCATCCCGCCCCAACCTGGGAAAATGGTGCCCGAATATGATTTCAAGGGACCTTATTGTGTTTTTCATGATGCAGGTTACTGCAAGTTCTCCCTTTTGGAGAAAGGTCATCTGTCTTTTCGAGCCACCATTCTTTCTTGGCATGGAGGAACCCTGGGGCTGATCCATGTACACTGAGATATTGTGAAGGAGGTGGCATCTGGAACATTTGCTGTGTGATTGCCCTTGGTATGTGGACCTTCCGCCCGGCTCGCTCGACCCCATCCGAGTTTCAATTGAAGCTGGATGTTGAATTCCGACGAAACGGGCTCCGCTGCCTCCGTTGGGTGCAAAAGAGCAAAAGCGCTGCGACCTCCAGGGAAAGAGGCAGAGCTTTCAGGCAGGATTCAAGCGAAATTCATGAGAAGAATAAAGGCCAAAGGAAAAAGGACCAAGGAAACAAGTGAGTGCAGTCGAAGTAAGAACACCAAAAAGAAGAAAACCATCGGGGCATCGGATGGCGGAGCAGGAGGGGACCCAAGAGAGTGACTCGGATGACGACTGTGTCAAGGTCCTGGACTGCTGTGCTCCTATCCAGTACCGGTCGTCCGGGTTCCCAAGTCAGTTCGGGAGTGGGGACGGCTCTACCAAGAATTTGGCATTTGAGGGCGAGCCTACACGGCGGTATTCGGCTGGGTGACGTTTACGCACAGGCCAAAGCTAGAACCTCCAACCATCATCCAATGCGTCATTGAGAGCTTCCTTGGCTTGTCGCTAGCAAGGGCGAAGAAGAAGGTGGCACACAGCAAGTCTCTGGCGGAGCAGAGAAGGGAAAGCCAAGAAAGGGCTTGGCGGTTCCAGAGGCCTAAAGAAACCCCTGTTTTGAAGCCATGCTGGAATTCTTCACCGGCTGTGAGCACGGATTGCAAGAGCATCGGGGGGGGGGTTGGGTGGAGGAGAGAGTGGCGACATGATTCTCCTCGACATTCCAGATGGGGGGAGCTACTGCGGGCCTGGAGGGTGTGTCCCCACCGGAACAGGTTTACTGAGGACTACTGGAAAGCAGGTTTGGGCTGGCGGGGATGCTTCGGATGACGGTGGATGTGTGATTGTCCTTGCCACGAGAGGGAAACCACAGAGAATGCGGTGGACAAGGTGGGACACCGAAAAAGTGTACCCCGGGTCCTCCTCAGGAAAAATGGTTCTGCATCAGTAAACGGGGATTTCGAACAGAGGGCCACATGTAAGTTATCAATCATGCATTCACTTCAATTGTGGTGTCTGTTAAGTAGACCTGGAGTTGATCCCTTCTTTGTTGGATGTGCAGACATTGGGGTTGAGGCATAGTGCTTGTGAAGAGAGGGTTTTAATTCAACATTCCGCAAAGACGGTCGTCTTGTGGGATGCGCTTGTGGACCCTGTAACCACGAGTCCCTCTACAACTATGTTGCCTCCACTCCTGTATGCCGAAGGACACAAAGACAGGTAAAACCGTGGCGGTACAGCGGACCGGAGCCCTACTTTCATCCAAACCCTCATGGAGACGTGCTCGATGTCCAAGGGGCGGATTCTGGACCTCACATGCGGCACGGGTAAGCCTTCACGTGTCAGTTTGTCCCCTGGGCCCGATTGCAGTGCATGCCGCAAGCCTATTAAACCGCCCGCTTTGTTCCTCAGGTGCTTCAAATGTGGGCAGGGAGTGGTACGACAGGGAATGGTGTTGCTCTTTGAGCCAGATATGCCTCTCAACAACTCGGAACTTGCAGCGGTGAACGTCTACCGCAAGAGGAAGAGGCATCCTCGGCGGATGAGGAAAAAATCCGAGAAGGAGCAGGGGGGAGGAAGTGGGATAGAGGCGAGGAGCCCCTGGTTTACGAGTGAGTGGTGGCATTGTAAGTTGCCTCCAGATTTCATGAGGCACCTCCCTCCGCTCTCTTATTTCATTGAAAACCCTTTCTGGTTGTGCTGGTATTGACATTCTTGAAGTGGATTTGTTCTTACTGTAGGATGCCAAGTACTGCCGGAGGGACGTCTACACCGGAGTTCATGGGCAGGAGGAACGTGCCTTTTTTTGCCAGGGGGGATTTTCATGCCTAGTCCAGAAAGGGAGTACATCCTTCCTACTTATGCTGCCCGGCTGCTTCGGTGTCCATTAGGAGGTGTTCCGAACCTAGTCGTGTACAGCAGATTTTAGACGAGGCGAGCCTCAAGAAAATGAAGATGAGGGAGGAGGCAGCAGCTATTAGAGCCCGTCGGGCTCGTAGATTTGTCTTGGATTCTGCTGAGGAAAGTGGGGGAGAAGACGCAGAAGATTCCCAGGAGGTGAGGTGGACAGTCCCCCAAGGAGAGGACGGGATTTTGAGAGGGCATAGTGGAACTGATGCATCACAGAGCTCGGAGGATGGGAGGGATGAGGGGGATGAGGAAGAAGGTGGGGCAAGTTCCTCAGAGGGTGTAGGAGAGTAGTGCCTATTCCGGCTATGACAGTTAGAACACACTTGTATAGACGTGGCTTGCCACAAAATTTGCAATAAAATGTTGCATTTCAAGTCCACTAGTGCCACATTCCAACTTCACATGACCCTATTTCCGTGCCTCCTAACCCTATTTCCGTGGACTCACAATGGTCTGCTCATGCTTTTTTTTTTTCCGCTCATGCTCATGCCGCTCATGAAATAGCAACCCCCAAGTGGAATGACTACATGACTGGACAGAGAATGGGTTGACCCCATCCGAGGAGAAGCCGAGGTGGACATGTCATAGGTCCTCCAAGAGAAAAGGCCACATCTCTTCAATATGCCTCCATGCTTGTGAATCTTGTGGCCCGCACACCTTTCCCGGGGGGCTCCGATGCGAGGCGTGCCATCTCATGAGTCTGGCCAATTCGGGGCTTCGGTACTGTGCCCTCAATCGCGGGATGATTGGAAAGTAATGCATTTTCTAGGATGAAATACCCCACGCCCCCCACATGTAATCATCCCATTAGCACACATAATACAACACCCTTATGTCTTTCCCTTTATGCAGCCTCTCCCTCATTTGGGCGTGAATGGTCAAAACCGAACGTCGCTCCTTCCACTCCTCACTCACTCCTTCCATCCCAATATCGGTCTTTCTTGCACTCTGGGCACTTGGTGAGACGCGAATCATCTACGTAGTATAGGGTTTTATCACATGCATGCATGAAAAATCTTACAGCCCATCCCCACAGAGTCCAAAACTTCGCGCGCCTCTTTCCGCGACCGTGGCATCTTGGGTTTCAAGTGTGGAGCAAGGATATAGTCTGCAATAGTTCGCATTATGGCGGACATCCCAACATTACTTATGCCAAATCAAATTTGAAGATTGAGCAAAAGTAAGATTCTTGAAAGTCGACTCACTTTCGCCCCTTTGTACAAAGGAGTTCTCGCCTCCCTCTCTATGCCATTTGAGGGGGCCATTTCAGGATCATTGATTGGCCAGGTTCCCTCTTCATGGGATGCATCAGCGCCCACATGATGCATTAAGAGATCCTCCATGGCTTGCACATCCTCCTGGTTAATTCCATGCTCATTGTTGTTGTCACTGTCACTGTCACTGTCATCGTCATCAGTTATTAAATGATCACGTGGAGTGGCGGCATAGATAAGACCAAGTTTATGATCAGGTCACGTATAAGACAAGTGGTTGCGCATAGTGAGCTCTCTCAGATTTTTGGTACTAGCTTACGTTTCTTCTTGCAGTAAAGCATGGAGATTATTATCATTCTGAAGTGAGCACTAGAATCAGCTTGGTGTGAAGTACAATGTATCCATTAACATAGAGATGGTGTTATGATGATTAGCTAAAGTGTTTCGTGAGGCCTAACTCTCATGCATCGAAGCATCTGATTTGCGTTTATACAAAGAGAAGCTGCAAGCTTAGCTAGCATGCACGATACGGTTGTGTACTAAGAATAGTGAACTGATACCAGTATGTAGTAGGGTAGTTTCTCCATGCACTTCTCTGCAAAACCAAGTTAGACATATGTGTTAATACTGGAGCAAAGCATGAACACTAGAGGGTCGGAAGTAAGCATCACGGCATGCCTCGTACGACCGCTGAATGGTGCAAACACAGATATGAAAACGAATGAAGTAACCAAGCTCAAGGGCATTTGGCCACCTTCCAAGGATGATAATAAAAGAAGACAAACAATGTGTCTAGACAAATCTCAATGACGAATCTCCGTTTGTTCCAGGTTTTCTCTTCCGCTGCAGCCTGGGATAAATGGTGTACTGACTGGATGGATTGTCATGGTTTGTAGGCCCCTTCTTTTTTACTTACATTATTAATGTGAAAGAAAATCCTCTCATGCCATTGCACCCAACAAACGGATGTGGCTCAAGCTTCATTTTTTCCTATATGTGCTTAAATATGTGTGCAACACCTGTACAAAGATCCAGCAAAAAAAAAAAAAAAAAAAAAAAAAAACATTTGCCTCCCCAACGACGCACTCACCCTTGCACCAATTTTGAATTAAATCGAATTTAAATGGATTTAAAATAAATATTTGCATTTAGAAAATATATGATTGCGGTTTTGAGGGGCGTAATGATTTTATTTTTAGCTCTATTTTGTTCTGTGACATCGGGCTTTGCACCACTGCATCCATGCAAAACATTGGACCAAAAAAAAAAATGGAAAAAAATAAGTGTGTTTCTAGGGTCACTTTTGTAGAACTCTCTATGAATAGCGCATGAAGTTGAAGATAACTCAACTTTGGAGTGCAAATGAGAGAACAAAATCTGGTTATAGGTCCAAATGACTTTTGTTTACTCCCAAATTTTGCACGCACATTGCATATGCTATCATTAAGCATATGGCTTGAAAGTGGAATAAAAAAAAATCATGTGCAGGCGAAACGCAATTTTCCGTCTCTATGACACGTAGCTGCGTTCAACACTAGAATGACCCATTGAATCAACTTGGTTCAAGCTCATATTTGGTCCGCATGTGCATAAGTATGTTTAGATCACATATGCAAAGTTGCAACCCACACAAGCAACAAGAAAAATATTTACATCAATTGATTAATCGGATGTATACAAAGTATATCATGAGAATTGTATTTTCCAACTTGGCATAAAGTCATTTTTCCCTCAATTTATCAAGGACAAGGCGTACATGGCGACCATGTTCTTTTTCATTCTGTGAAAATATCAAAATGTCGTCCAAATAGATGACTACAAAGTCATCTAAAAATTCTCGAAAGATGTCATTCATCATGTGTTGAAAAATTGCTGGAGCATTTGTAAGACCGAAAGACATAACACTGTATTCGAAATGTCTGTACTTTGTGCGAAAAGCAGTCTTCCATTCGTCTCATTCTTTTATTCGTACAAGGTTGTAAGCTCCTCTCAAGTCGATCTTTGTGAAAAAATTTGCTCATCCAAGTTGTTCGACGAGTCCGAAAATCAGCGGTAGTGGGTAACGATTTTTTATAGTGACTTTGTTGAGCCCACGATAGTCCACACACATGCGTAATGATCCGTCTTTCTTCTTCACAAATAAGATAGGTGCTCCCGCGGGGGATTTCGAATGTCGAATGAAATTCTTTGACAAATTTTCATCAATGTATTCGCGTAAAGCAGCCAGCTCCGTCTGAGATAAATTGTAGATCGGGCCGAATGGTGGTTGAGCTCATTCTTGCAACTCAATTGCACAATCTTAAGGTCAATGTTCTGGCAACATGTCTGCATTTTTCTTCTCGAAGACATCTTTGAAATCTTGATATTGAGTGGGTAATGTCGAAGTACCTTGGTCTGTTGTGGTTTTGATCGGAGTCGCATAAAGTGCAAATGTCGCGTCATTCTTCGTAGCTCTCATGAAGGCTCTAGCTCCAAGAAACAAGGGTTGAATACCTTTGGTACTATTTTTGTCTTGCCGAATTTTTTTCGTGATCGCCAGTCGATGTCAGGATTATGAAGTACAAACCAGGGAAGTCCAAGGATCACAGGATTCGTTGGAGACTGGATGACATTGAAAACAATTTGTGATGCTTGATTTTTAAGCTTCACTTCAAAGGGTCGAGTTTCATGATCAATATTTCCTAATGCTAACGGTCGTCCATTGATGACTTCAACATGGGCCGATAATTTCTTTCTTACGAGCGTTAAATTGTGTTCATTCGCAAAGTCTTTGTCAATAAAACACGCTGAAGCGCCCGAGTCCAAAAGTGCTTTTACGGAGATATCTCGGTTTTGTATCCTAATCTTTACTGAAACTGTGAAACAAGGTACAGGGTCTGGAGGTAGAAAGAGACATTTTTTTTGTGAGGAATTTGGAGTGTCCAGCTGCATGGTCCCTACTGTGACTAGACATCTTCGTTTTCCGACCTCCTCGTATCGAACACTTGAGTTGTGCCTCGAGCTTTGAATCTTCTCTTGTTATGGCAGTTTAATGTTATGTGATCATCTTCTCCGCAATAAAGGCATAATCCATTCGAGCGCCGTTTTTGTTTTTCTTGTGGCATCAATGGCTTGAATCGGACAGCATCAATCTGCATAGGATCATTACCGGATGTCTAGTGAATCGTTATATTTGGTGCAGTAGTAGCAACGGCATGATGCGTCGTCGACCATCCAGATCGCTTCTCTTGACGTCTTTCGAACAAACGATTATCGCATGCAATGCTTGGGTGATGAATTCGCTCAGTGTACTCACGTTTGGCATTGTCAGCAACAAATCTTTTACATCATCTTTTAGGCCACATCGAAACTGATTAATGAGGCTCTTCTCATTCCAGTCGAGGTCGCACGCAAGTTGTCGAAATTCGGCAGCATAAATGGAAGCATGACGTGCTTCTTGTCGAAGATTTCGCATCTTTGTCTCTGCAACTCTCTCTCTCTATCATTCTCTCCAAACGTTGCAGTGAACTCGGACATGAATGCTTCAAAATTGTATAGTAAATGCAAATTTTTCTCTAATAGCGGTGCAAACCAAGATAGGGCAGTGCCTGATAGAAGGGTGCCCACGAATCCCACTTGAATACCTTCATCAGGGTAGCGTTGTAGATGTAATCGTAGGAACAATCGTACTTGTTGAACAAAACCGCGAAATCTTGATCTTGTCCCATCAAATTTCTCGGGCATGCTGACATTTGGTTCCCTTGTAATCTGTTGAAGATTTGGAGGAACCGTTGCAGTAGGGGTTGTTGTAGTAGGGACTCGTAAAGATCCATTGTTCGACTCCTTCAACTCTGAAATTTGTTGTTGCAAATTGTTGAGAGCGTTGCCAAGATCTTGAGACTGATCAGCTTGTAGTTGGGCAGTAGAGGCACGAAGTTCTTGCATCTGGAGCTGAAGACTCTGCAATGTGGCGACCATTCCCGCAAATGTGCCTTCCATCTTAACTAACTAAGGAACAAACTTTGGTCTCGTCAAACTGTCAAGGACGAGAACATGACTGAACACAAACAAAAGATCAAACTAACGGTACGAGACTAGACAAGAAGTCAAGGTCGGCGTGGCCGAATGCATGATGAGTAAATAGGAATCAAGACGATCTTTATAACAATGAAACAAGAGTACAAGATATTGGAACACTACTTGAATATTGGAATGCTGGAAACTGGACTGGAGTACCAGATACTGGAGACTGGGCTAGAGTACTAGAAACTGGAAACAAGAGTAGTGAACTGGTGTTGGCGAGACTGAAGAGTGTCCAGTCTCGCCTCCTATATATACTGGCTATTAAGAAGCTTCCTTAAGAAGCTTCCCCTATGGAGGTTTCTTGCTGGAGAAGTTTCCAAGATTAAACAAAGCTTTCTTGATGGAGAAGCTTCCTTAAACAAATGAGGTATCTTGATGGAGAAGTTTCCTCCAAAGGAAGCTTCATGAGCAGTTTCTCAAATTACTCTTGGTAATTTGGTAAACTCCCGGTAACTTGGTAAGTAATGGTAAATCATGGTAGATCATGGTAAATCACGATAAGTCATAATAACTTCCGATAACATGATAACTTGGTAACTTCTGGTATTTACTCCTGGTAAGTTCTTTTGGGCTATGTCCGTGACAATTAATCCAATTTACCTCTCCCACTTTTGTAAGCTAGCATGCATTCTACACACTAGCCAACCATACCATGCATCACCATTCCAAACAAAATAGGAAGTACAACATTTGGAAACCATTTCAATTATAACAAAATTTGTAGAACACAAGTTTTTGCAATCGGATTCATGAGCTAGCTAAGTCAGGCTAAGCATGCATTTCCTCCCCCACGATCCAAGGTTGATGTCCCCATCAACGCTTCTTCCGCTTTTGAGGTCGTCCTTCGAAAACTGCAACCGCCTTGGATGCGTTTTCCATTTCTGAGGCACGCACCCAAGTTGCCTCCACTTGATGATAGCCCTTCCATTTCACGAGATACTCCGTTTCTCGATTATTGAACCTCCTCGACTTAAGCACTGCCTCCACCTCGTACTCAGGTTCATTTTCATGATCCAACAGCACAGGTGGCGGACGCAATGTCTGATGCCGATTCGGACGCCCTTCATCTTTGAACTAAGGCTTCAAAAGGGAGACGTGGAATACCGGATACACCTTGCGGTTTGCCGGCAGCTCCAATTCATACACATCCTCATTCATAACCTTCCGGATGCGAAAGGGCCCCGCATACGGAGGTACGAACTTTGGACTCACTTCCGGAGGTAGTCGAAAATTCTTGATGTTCAACCAGACCTCCGTGCCTGCCTCAAATTTAACTTCCCTCCGCTTCCGATTCGCCTGCCGTTATACCGTTTCCTAGCTTTGGCAATGTTGTACTTTGCGAGCTTCAACAAACGCTCGCATTCTTTCAGCACCGCTGCTGCTGCCGGTTCATCAACGTCATGGGCGGCCCAACTTGTCGGCACCAGACGTGCTTTTCCATAGACCAATACGAAAGGGGAAACTCCCGTTGTGGAGTGTTTTGTGTTATTATAACAAAACTCTGCCGCATCCAAATGCTCCACCCAGTCTGATTGGTCTGCCGACACATAATTCTGCAAGATCTGCTTCGCCACGGAATTCACTCTTTTCGTTTGGCCGTCCGTCGTAGGTCGGAAGGCGGTGCTCATCTTGAGCCTCGTCCCCATCTTCTTCCAAAGTGCCCTCCAAAATTTACTTGTAAATTTTGGATCACGGTCCGAGACAATATCCTTCGGGAGTCCATGATGCTTGAAGACGTGGGCAAAGTAAAGTCTCCTGTGCCGTTGCCGTCTCTTTGGTGGGAATGAAATGGCCCATTTTACTGAACCTATCCACCACCACCATGTTTACATCGAATCCTTTTGACAGCGGCATAGCAGTCATGAAATCCATCGAGACACTTTTCCAAGACCCCTCTGGAATCGGCAAGGGTTGTAACAGCCCCGCTTGCTCTTTGTACTCGCTCCGGCTTTGTTCGTATGTGGTGCATATCTTGACAAGGCTTGGAAGGAAGCCAATAATCTGGCTGCTACCTATGCGGGCCTGGTTGAACCTCATGCAAAGCGCATGGAGGCTTTACAGCAGCAGTTAGATATGTACAGACTCACGGAGGAGCAGACTCTCAGGGGTGCCACACAGGACTTGGTGGATAACCACCTTATGCAGGTCTGGTTAGCACAAGGGCTGGTAGAAGACAAAGCACCAAGGAAGCTCACCCAGGGCGAGATGAATGAGCTCAGATTGCAGGTGCAGAACATTGCCACAACTACTATAGACAATGTCTATAGTAGTATAGCGGAGCTATAGGAGGATGTGGAAGGCCTGCGGACTCAAGTGGATGACCCGAGTTCAAATATTGACAAGAGAGTCTTTGTTCCTGAGGAGCAGCTGATGGCTATTTATTTACATGCCAGGACTCTAATTTTTCAGTCTTCTTCGCAGGGGGTGCAGGAGATGCCAGTGGTAGAAGGGCCAGTGGTACCAATACCACAGCAGGTAGCTGACCCTGTTGCTACTACAGCCAAACCACAGCCTGAGGTATGGGGGGATGCTGCTTTTAACCCACCTAGGACTCCTGCTACACGCGAGTACAGTCGGGCTATGATTATGCCCTTCAACCAAATTCCCATTGTGCTGGATTTGGCTTGGAAGGAATTTAGTCCTCCGCAGTCGTTGACACATTACTACCAGATCATGCGCATTTGGTTGCCGGTGGCAACTCGGACTAAGGTTCTTCCGAACAATCAACCCATTGAGGATCATCACTTTGCAAGGTACTGGTCTGAGGCAGGTACCATACTGAAGGAATTAATTGCCTTCCAGGTTGTACATCGGTACATCTATACCAAGACCAAGGAGGTATCTAGTATTGTCATGGGCTGTGGATTATACTATGCTGCTTGTTTTATGGCACGTTATCACATTGAGCAGCAGAAGATGCAATCACGATTTCTGAGTTATTCCTGTGGGGATCATTGGGTCTTACCTTCAGTGCCACCTCATATGTACCTATATGATGCGAAAATTATGATGCAGAAGGATTCCCAACTTCGTTCATGGTTTAATTTGGCTTGGAACAATTTGGCAACACAGAAATTTGGCCTTGAGGATATTTTCTTTAAGGGACATGAAGCCTAGAAATACTTACACTGTTCCAAAGTCATTGGCACACCTCTCACCTATACGGCTAAGGAGTTCAGGGCGGTCACTAATTTTGCTTGCAAGTGCTTACAGCAAGTTGTACAGTTTAAACTTATAGACATGGTGGGCCTACATTGTATGCCACGCAGGATTCCCGAGAAGCCACTTAAAGTTTGGCTGTTAAAACACCTAAGGGAGGACGAGGATTTTGATACTACTGTTTTTTCAGAGGACTCTTTTGACATGGAAGAGGACTATGCACTTCAGATGGCAGAGAAGAAACGACGGGGATCTCCTATGCCTGAGAGGTTACCTCGTTATCAGCCAAAGGAGGGTCAGACATTTCCAGGTAGTGCTCAATCATCTCCATCAGCCAGTGACAGGACTCGGGCTCGCACACGGAGTCTTTCACGAGACTCTCACCGACAGAAGGGTGCTCGCTCACAAAGGTTTGCTGATCCCAAACAGTAAACCATGAGGACACGGCTTTTTGAGAGGGGGAGGGGTAATGTTAGAGGGCTGCTTGGGACTTATACGCTTTTACGGGTTCTGTGGGGTACCCTTAATTTTTGCGCAGACTGCGACCAACAGGAGCCTTAGGGGTGGCAGGAGCAGGCTTTAGGGGGGTTAGACAGCTCGTCACAGTCTATCACAGCCAGACACAGCTTTACACAGCCCAATATAGCTTCGCACAGCCAGTCACAGCCCGACACAGCTTTACACAGCCCGTCACAATCTATCACAGTCAGACACAGTCTATCACAGCTAGACACAGCCCGACACAGCTTCGCACAGCCAGTCACAGCCCGACACAGCTTTACACAGCCAGTCACAGCCCGAGACAGCTTTACACAACCAGTCACAGCTCGGCACAGCTTGACACAGCCTGTCAAAGTACATGGGGAACAGTTATCATTGACATGGAACGACTGTGTGGGAACGACATCTGCAGAGGGAACGTGTTACTTCAGGGGTGACGGTTAGTTAGTTAGGTGGTTAGAACAGCTTGCGGGTAGATTAGGCAGAGCGGCAACAGGAAGGGGATCACTTCTTGAGGAGGGCGACTTCTTCAAGAGAGGAGGAGACGTAACGGAGAGCGGAAACAGTGAAGATGAGATAATGACTTGATTGAGGCTTAATTCATGCAAGCTGTAAAATTATACAGTAGGGTAGATTAGGGACACCATGGCATAGGCATGATACATGATTAATCTTAATCCCATACTGAATCGATACAAACATAATGTGTAGAGAGACATGAGAGAAGCTGTGGAATGAATGCATGATTAATTGGAACTTAGTAGATACTGAAGTAATCTGATGCTTCAGTATACACGGTAAGGTAAATTGATAACATGAAGGCAAGAAGGAATACAAATAGGAAGCACAACCATGATTCACTAGCTGCAGGTCGTGACTGATTGTTCTGAGCGGGCTGAGTGCTTAGAGATATCCAACTCTTCTATCTTGGAGTTTCCACCTCGGATAGCGAAGGGATGGGTGAGTAAAAGCCGCTCGACAACTACTCCCTATATACTTCTGTGACTGTCCGCGGGGGTTTCACAAACAACCCACTCATTTTATGGCGAACCACCACGAAAACCCTCGACTCCCAGTGATGAGTCGCGGTGAGTCTTGGCCCACCCACCACGGCCCCAATGGACCGTGATGAGTCCCAAGACTCCCCACGACTCCCACCACAAGGTCTCCGCCCCATGGTGAGTCCTATGCCACCCCCACTAAGACCCACTAAGCTACCACCACTCCTCGTGGACCCACCCCCACCGCAACCCGGTGTGCGGGGCTCCACCTAGTGAGCGCCTCCGCCTCCTTGAGTGCCTTGGGCACTCAAGGTGCTTCATCCCCCGTACCTATTGTTGCCACTGCGCCCACCACAGGGGCAGACCCCTCTTATCCTGACCCCCTGCCCCCAAGGCAAAGGGCCGCGACATAACCAATCTTGAACACTTCAAAACTGTACAAATGTAGATATTTTTGGTGCCTTTTTGTGGGGATAATGTCCAGCCCATGTAAAGTAGACATTATATTTCTTGTGTGCATCTGCACCATCCTCAACCAAGGAAGAAGATACATTATACCAAAGAAGTTTTGATACATGTGATCGACTCTAAGCTGGAATATAAAGTGGCAAAACAATTTCTACAAGACAGAAGTAACCCAATCTTTCACCACAACTTTTCTCTCCTTGACCACCCCTCCCATCCTCAGATTATGCCTCTCTTACCAAGCACATCCAGGAAGTGTTCACATGTAGTGCATCTTGCATGTGGCTACTGTTTTCCCCCAAAATATCTCCAAGAGTAGCTCTCTCTTTCTTGGCTCCCCAAGCAACCGAGATCATAACCTTCCTTCATGGATTCTTTTGTGGCCCAAGTCTGAAAACCAAGGGGACTCTGAAGTTTGAAAGAGAAACCGTGTTGCTTGGGCATGAAGATGAATTTCAGAATTAGTGGGAAACTAATGTGTACTCTGTTTATGTACTGGGTGCGCAGGGAGGCTTTGGAGATTTGTGAATGGCGCCTTCTGTAGCAAGGTGCCACATTGCCACATTGCACAAATGGCAGTAGCATGGCGAATGCAATCCGCCGCAAAATGTGGATCTGTTTCTTAGCAGTTTGATACTTTGTTACCTATAGTGTGGATGTTTGGTTCTACATGGAAATGATCAATGAAAGAATATTACGAAGTGGAAAGCTGGCTGTGATGACAGGAATGTAGAAGAACAACAGTTTAGCCTCTTGCCCTCAATCTCATTAAGGCAGGGTAGATGATAAATAAGTAGTGTTTATTGGACAATAACTTTTAGTGGTACCACCATCTAGTTGTCTCAATCAGTAGGTGCTGCTTACCCATCTGCAAACAGTCTCTACATGGGCCAGACAAAACGACATCAAAGAGGTTGAAGCAAGTGGTTATTAGTGGATTATAGAGTGGAAAAAAACAGTAGTGGTTAAAGGGCCAGTGGTTATTATGCGTTTTTCCTCTAGTGGACCAGGTGAGGATCCCTACTTGCTTTGAATTATCTTGAGCTTGCAGATAAGGATGTGGGCAAAGGGAACCTATTGTGTATGGCGTCCTGACTTGGCTGCTGCCTGCAGCCCCGATTTTGGCCCGCTTGCTCCTGGTTTGGCATGCTGATGCTTACTTTTGACTTATGTTTTGCTGCCTTTGATGGAGCACTTCGGCCTGGCAGGCTTGTCTCTTGAAGCCCAACATCTGGACCTTACCTTGTCTTGAATCTTTGATAGCATTGCCTGTGGATTTTTAAACTAGATACTGTTTTGGCCTTAAAAGAGGAGTTATGGTTTATGGGTAAAGGCATCAATGGCTGTTAGGTTCTAAGGATGAGGAGGCCCTGTTTTTAAAGATGGCAGCCTGATAAGGCAATGACAGGCCTCTTTCAGGCCTGGATTTGATGTGGAATGGAACATAGTGAGGTTTATTTGCAAAACCTGGCATAAACCTCTTGGAAAACAGTGTTGGTAAGCTCTACTGGACCTCTGCCAGAGATTATTTACCTGATTTTGCCATCAGACCAAGCACTTGCAATGTATGATTTATTTTTTGGCCAAGTGGGCTTGGTCTCGGGCACTCAAAGTGTTTGTGTGTCCATATCTTGAACCTGTAATATGGCAGGCCTTTCTTCCATGCCAAAATGCCTTACATGGTACATATCTTGGGGCAATTACACATGGTGTAGAATGAAGTTGTAGTCTGTCTTATCATGCCCAAGAGGGTCACTTGGTTGCATGTTTGGAATCTAATAAACTGCAGGCTGGTCCATCAAGATGCTTGTGTATACATATCTTGAATCTCTAGTATGGCAGGCTGTTCTTACTTACCCAAGGGGCCTTGCATGATGCATGTCTTTGGGTATTTACAAATGGCAAAGAGTGAAGCTGCAATATGTTTTGTCATGCCCAAGAAGTTTACTTGGTTGCATGCTTGAAATCTGATTAATTGCTGGCTGGTCCTTCAAGGTACTTATATGAACATATCCTGAATCTGTAGTAGGACATGCTATTCTTACCTACCCAAGGAGCCTTGCATGATGCATGTCTTGGGTTACTTACATGAATTTGAACATGAATAAACCCCGCCCTCCCACCTTGTTTTATCATGAATGATTGGGTGAAATCAATTGGGAAGTCATGACTAGAATGGAAGTGTTAGATGGTGCCTTGTTTATGGGCTGTTTATGTCTTTAATTGACAATGACCCTAGTAGGGTCTTGTCCATGTCTTGACATGACATGAATATCTTCCCTCTCCCTCTCTCTTTTTAACTTTTTCTGCAGAGGGGTCAACTCTGAGGTTAAGAAAACCATGCTTTGTCGCATTATTAGACCTACCTTGGAGTACGGATCTGCAATATGGGTTGATAAATCTGACTTAGAGGCTATAGTGTCCAAAGCCATGTCTGTTGCCATGAGATTGTCTGATGAAAATGAAGTTAGGCAAAAAACTTCCCTGAACTTGTTTCCAGTCAGTGACATGGGGACATCTTGGATGACCTCGAGGGTCTACCCACTCTTGGCACTAGACTGAAATTTAAACTCAGGGCAGGAAGCCTACCTTTGAACAACAAACATAAGCAGAGAGGAAAGAGAGAGTGCAATTGCCCGTTGTGTGGGCAATCTGAAGACAATACTCATTTTCTGATACACTGTCCGGGGTTCTCTCACCAAAGAGACGTTCTCTACAAATCTATCAAAGGCACAGCAGATTGATGCTTGTGTGAAGGGATTTCTAGAGGATATATGGAAAACCCGGATTAATTCCATATATGAAGGTAAGTCTTATTTTCAACATTAGCCCCGGAAAAAGGCAGGTTCTGTCCCTTTTGTTTCCGCTCAAACTGGGCGCGGGGTCAATGGCCACAAGGCTACGGCAAACAACGTCTTTTGAGTACAATCTTTTTAACTTTTTCTGCACCCTCTCTCCCTTGTGGTTTGTTTATTTTTGTGAGCAGCAAAAAAAAGAGGGAAGATACTTTTTGTCATGTCAAGACAAAAACAAGACCCCTAGGGTCGTTGTCATAAAAGAATAAATAGACATATCAGCCACTTAACAGTGGTGTCGCGCGGCTTTTACTCACCCATCCCTTCGCTATCCGAGGCGGAAACTCCAAGATAGAAGAGTTGGAAATCTCTAAGTACTCAGCCCGCTCAGAACAATCAGTCATGACCTACAGCTAGTGTATCATGGGGGTGTTTCCTATTTGTTTTCCTTCCCGCATTCATGTTAGCTAGTTACCTTACTGCTGGTAATTAAGTATTAGTTTGCTTCATCAATTTATCGGATTCCATCAACTCATCAATTCATTCCACAGCTTCACTCAGATCTCTCTACACAGTGTGAGTATGAGGTGTGTATCAGATTAATATCTATCAAGTATCAGGCTGAAGCCATGGAGTCTCTAATCTGCTCTACATTACAATTCTACTGCCTGCATTCATTAAGCATCAACAGATCCTCCTCATACTCCGTGCTCTCCCTCTTTCTGCTCAGAGATACGCTCTCTCCTCCTTTTCTCCAGTGATGTCCGAAGTCTTCCCCAAGAAGTGCTCCTCCCACTCCTTCCAGCAGTGATCCCCCCCCCCCCCCGAAGTGAACCAAGAATCCCCTTTCAGTCCTTGCTCCTAGCTTTATCTTCCTACCTGTTGTTCTAACCGTTTCCCTCACTAACCGTCGTCCGTGAACTAACATGTTCCATTCGCAGGTGTTGTTCCCCACAGTCGTTCCCTATCCTGCTATCCGTTCCCTATGGTCGTGACAGCTGTGTCAAGATGTGACTGGCTGTGTGAAACTGTGACGGGCTGTGACTGGCTGTGCGACTGTGTTTGGCTTTGTCGGGCTGTGACTGGCTGTGTTGGCTGTGACGGGCTGTGTCAGGCTGTGACTGGCTGTGTGGCTGTGTCGGGCTGTGTTGGCTGTGACGGGCTGTGTAACCCCCCCTAAAGTGCGCTGCTGTCACCCCTAAGGCTCCTGTTGGTCTCAGTCTGTGCAAAAATTAAGGGTACCCCACAGATCCCGTATAAGTGTCTAAGTCCCAGACAGTCCTCTAACATTACCCCTTCCCCTCTCAAAAAGCCGTGTCCTCACGGTTTATTGATTGGGATTAGCAAACCTTTGTGATCGAGCACCTTTCTGACGTTGAGAGTTTCGTGGCGGACTGTGTGTACGAGCCCGAGGTCTGTCACTGGTTGACGGAGATGATTGAACACTACCTGGATATGTGAGGCCCTCTGGAGGCTGATATCGAGGTAACCTTTCAGGCATATGAGACCCCCGTTGCTTCTTTTCTGCCATCTGAATTGCATAGTCTTCTCCCATGTCAAAAGAGTCCGCTGAAGAAACAGTTGTATCAGAATCCTCATCGCCTCTCAGGTGTTTTAATTGTCGAACTTTTTGTGGAATCCTCTGGGGCATACAATGTTGTCCTACCATGTCTGGAAGTTTATATTTCAAAACTTGCTGTAAACGCTGAATGGCAAAATTGGTGAAGACCCCGAGCTCCTTGTCTGTCCAGGTGAGTGGGGTACCAATGACTTGTGAATTGTGCAAGTATTTCCATGCCACATGTCCCTTATAGAAAATATCATCAATGCCGAATTTCTGTGTTGACAAATTGTTCCAGGCCTCATGAAACCATGAACGAATTTGAGAATCCTTTTGTATCATAACTTTTGCCTCATATAGGTACATATGAGGTGGCATTGAAGGTAAGACCCAATGATCCCCACTGGAATAACTCAGAAAGCGCGATTGCATCTTGTGCTGCTCAATGTGATAACGTACCAGAAAACAAGCAGCGTAGTATAGCCCGCATCCCATGACAATACTTGCTACCTCCTTGGTCTTGGTATAAATGAATCCATGTACAACTTGGAAGGCAATTAATTCCTTCAACATGGTACCTGCCTCATGCCAGTACTGTGCAAAGTGATGATCCTCAATTGGTCGATTGTTCGGAAGAACTTTAGTCCTAGTTGCCACTGGCAGCCAAATGCGCATGATTTGATAGTAATGTGCCAATGACTGCGGAGGACTTAATTCTTTCCAAACCAAATCCAACACAATGGGAATTTGGTCGAAGGGCATAATCATAGCCCTTCTGTACTCCCTTGCAGCGAGGTTTGCTATTTCATGAGCATGAGCGGCATGAGCGGCATGAGCGGCATGAGCAGAGTAGTAACACAATCGGTTTTCATGAGCAGAAGTACAAATTTCGAAAATAAAAAACAATAAAAAACAATAAAAAAAACAATAATTTAATGCAATGTGTCAGAAAAAACAAATATATTATTCGGCCCCTTGAAGGGAAAATTGCACTTTTGACAGTTGTGCTCATGATATTTTGTCTTCCGCTCATGCCAATTCCTAGCGACATGTGCAAATATGGCGCCGAATTTCGCGGTAATAGGGTCCGTAACCTGAAAAAACGGCGACGTATTTCGCGGCAATAGGTCTCTCTGGCGAAAAATGGTGCCGAATTCCGCGGCTATAGGTCCCCTCATGACAGGTAATTCGGCGCCATTTTTCCAGTGCATGTTCGGACTTAGCCAGTTTTCGGCCCAAAAAAGAGAAATTCGGCGCCATTTTTCCAGACACGGTACCAGTGCATGTTGGGACTTAGCCAGTTTTCGGCCCCAAAAAGAGAAATTCGGCGCCATTTTCCCAAACACAGGTACCAGTGCATGTTGGGACTTGGCGAGTTTTCGGCCCCAAAAAAAGAAATTCGGCGCCATTTTTCCAGAAATGGCCCCAGAACTGCTTCTGTTGGATCTCAGTTTGAATGGAATATTGCCTCATTCCAGGAGTTTTGGGGTGCATTTCATTACACTGCAAAAAAAAAGTCTGATACAGCAAAATGCATTTGAAAATATCCATATGGAGGATTCCGTTTGCCCCATCAATGATTTCTGGAATCCCTAAGAAGGAGTTTGTGCAGCTCGTTCACGCTCAACGCCGGTGCATGAATAAAGTCATCAATAGTCACGTTCATCCTCAACCTCTTCAGGTAAATGTAATACAGATGCTTGCACGGATAATACTTCGAACCCTTCTTTGCTTCCATCAACGAGAAGTCCGTACAGTTGCAAGTCGGCTCCACTCCAATCGTAATTGTGTATACATCGTCGCGTACAGCCGAGCCGGCCGTTGCCATCCGATACACACGCCCAAGGCCGGGTGGGGGTACGTCCACGGAGCTCTGAATAGTGCAAGCCATCCCAAGAGCATTGGCAATCCGAGTCTCATTCAACTTGTTGGGAGGGTGTCGTCTCTTCACTCTTCCGAATCGCATTGTGGGATGTGCAGAATTGTCCAATCCGTCTCTACTGGACCGAGCAGTATGCAATGGCTGGGTCTGAGGAACCGGAAATGCGTGGGCCGGGATGTCTGTGCGTTGCACCATTCGAAATCCTGCTGCAGATAGAGCATCCGCCTCATTCTGAGAGAGGCTGCAACCCGGTGCAACAGGCCAGACGCCCGGAGGCTCCGGCATTCCCTGAATCCCGTACTTGGGCTTGCCAAATACACAGGTCATTATGTCGTGCCTACAGAACCAAAATGTCTGCGTTGTGGCGTGAGCAAATGTGGGAGTCAAAAATCTGCCGCTGAAACAAGGTGCAGGTACAGCACCGTGTGGGTTCCTCCGAATCATCTCACCACAGCGTGCTCTCGTATCCACCCGGATGGCGCAACACTTCCCTCGAAATGCCGGCAATGTCCTCGCAATTCTCCACTGTGACTCCGACACTCTTGTCTCCACAATGGGAATGTTGTATTGCTTTACTACAGATGGCTCGTTATGTTGCCGGGGCACGCGCCCTGTGCTCAAAGGAGATGGCGATCTTGAACGTGCAGGACTTCCGGTGCTCGACGAGACCTCCTCGGACAACATCACCGGACCACGAGGGAGCGTGCGAATATTCTTGTCAGCTCGCCATGAATCCTCTTCTCCGCCAGGTGCCTCGTCAAGTCTTCGTCTCACTGGACGGGTATGAACATCTCCTTCCAAATGTTGGCCTCTTCGCAGCAATGGCGTGTCCCGAAGGCCCTCTCGCAAGGCCGCCGCCCACTTCCGAGGATTCTTCGATCTGGAGGCAGTCCGCATCAGCATTTCCTGCCTGTCCGGCCCAAGCCCCACTGTTTCCCTTTCAAGAACTCGTTGTACCTGCATTGCTGCATAATTGACCTCACAATGTCCTCCGTTGTGGCAGTGAGGATGTCCACCAGATGCGCCGCAGAGGAGGCACGCCAGGAAGAGTGCACTGATTCGGCCATGTTTGTCGTGGGCATGTCGGTGTCGGAGTCGAGACACATTTCCTGCACAAGCACATGTTGAGGTTACAAGCAAGTTACAAATATGGCCAAGAATAATATCCAACGGGACGCGAATTCGTGCAACTCACCTCCCGCATATAGTCGCCGAACTGGAGGAAACGATAATGCCACCATGCTAGCCAACTGACCATTGCTCCTTCGTCTGATTTCCTTACAGCACCTGACGATGTCCACCAAGCCCGTATGCATGCAAACTGTGTCTCTGCATCATCCAAGGTGGGAGCGCGCTTCCACGCAAGGCACATGGAACGGTGCTCCTCTCTGAAATCTGGCGCCACGAGCCTGGTTGTGTACTGCGAAAGGCTCTGCAGAAAGTGGAACCCACAAGATCTCTCCTTGCCTTCCATGGGAACATTGGGGTCTTGCCCGTACACCCTTCGGATGGCAGCCCAATTTGCTTGTGCGTTGTCCGCCATGAAACCACGGAAATTGGGAGGGGGCAATCCCGCCTTGGCCATCTGTTCGTTTATTCCCTGCCAAAGAAGCATCTCCGATTGTGTGTCCTCTCCTTTCATCTCACAAATAGCAATTGTCATTAGCATCCTGCAGTGGGTGTCGTAGACATGTGCACCCATTGTCACCCACTGGTGATTTGTAATTCGCTTGATATGGTCGAACATGACCCAACTGTTTGACAAGTTCCCACTCGTCATCCTGTCGACCAGTTCGACGCCACTGCCAGGTCCACACGTGGACATTTTGAATACGAAACAACGATCTGCCTCAGTCCCTTGTCCTGGAAACCTACTTCCATGAATGTAGTCATATCCACATCGTCGCTTCACCTCCAGAATGGAGTGCATATCCGAGCCACGCCCAATTTTCTGTTTGCAAGAGACAATGTGGTTTCGGACATTCGGTGAACATACGTGGGACACCGACTCGAGCAATGCCTCCATTTCCTTCTCGTCGAGAGGAACTCTATCCGAGCCGTCTTCCGACATAATTCTGGCCAATGCCATCTTATGGGCGGCTTGGAGCTGTATCTGTTTGGGTTTGGCACCCGGTCTCAACTTAACCTCCTCCTGAACGAGCTGCTCTGCTTCGTGGGCAGCCTCCCGCGAGTTCCCCCTCGCCAATTTGTGACAATGGGAACCAACGTGTATGCAAGCTCGGGTGAGGTCAGGGAAACGGTGCAACACATAGAACTGCTTGGCATTACAAACAGACATGCAGTGTGGTGGTTCTTTGCAATGCGCACACTTAAAATGTGGAGTTCGGAACCTTCTCCTGAGCTCGAAATGGTTGGTGAGCTGTGCCTGTCCAATCGGTCTCGTTCCTGTGACCTCTGGATTTAAAGTGGAAGCAAGTTGGGGAGAAACACCGCAACGCGCCCGCACAAACAACGTAGCGCACCCGCACACCATCAAGCATCTTCATGCTGGTGGTTTTGGTAACGCACCAAGGATGACCGTCATGTTTTCTATCCATATCTGTCAACATTCCGGACGCCCTCGAGTAGTCCGCCCGAGGAGGGAACTCAAAGAAGATCATTACCGTCGACGTCGGCGGGAAGGCATGTAACCGATTTAATTGCGAACTTGCTGTAGTCCAGCCCGGCCAGCTCCGACCGGTGTCCCTCCAGGTGAAGCCCTCGCAGAATTTCTAGAATAGATCGAACTGCGGTGCTCGTGCTGGGAATATGACTCCCTCCTCCACTGACGTCCATTGAGGACTTGCCTGATCTCCAGGACGACCTCGGAACTTCCATGACCTCGTCTGAGTCGGACAGGTTGTGAACAACCCGGTTCTCGTCGTCTTCATGGATGGGTTCGGCTCTGGATTTACTTCGTTGCGGACTTCTCTCTTTGAGGTACCCACTCTCTGATTCGCGGATTGTTTCGTGGAAGGCGCCAGGATAGACGGTGCATTTGGCGGGCAAATGAAGTCCCCAACAGCCCTGTATATGACGCTGTCCGATGGTGGAACTCGCCATTCCCTGCCATCGCCGAAATCATCGTGGAGCACAACAATACTCTCGACAACAAGGCCGTTTGAGTCCTTCCTTTCCTCCTCCAAAAAAACCGACCCCGGTTTCAGGTGGTATCGAACGCACAGATATTTCTCCATCACCCGGCAGGTGTTCCCCTCTGCACGGAAATGAAGCTCTATGCTCGTGAGGAGGGCAGTACACTGTAGCGCTCGGGTTTTCCGCCATGGGAGATGTGCACACAAGACCAGGATGGCGTGCGGGGAAGCTCCCTGGTAGAAGGGGGTGTGCACGATGGGAATGAATGCGATGCCGATTTGTCCGAGCGACGAAGCCTGATCCAAATCCAGGGAGCCAACTATCTCAAAAATCCACAGTCAGAGTGTTAATGAACCTTGTCTCCGGAATGCGGCCCTCGTCTTTGCGCAATAACTGCCAACGGTATGCAGTCAGAAAGTGGGGGGCCGTCCGGATGATGACGGCTGAAGGGGATAAGCCGGCACCGTGCCGTCACATTACTACCCCCGAATGGAATTCGGCACCCAATATCCAACAGAGGAAGCCCGGATGAAGTCGCCTCGGGCGCAGAAGGCCGGAGTGTGTGCGACAGATAACATCTTCTGGATGGAGATTCGGCGCCGAATTTCCATCCGGTCCCCCCAAAGGGAGTCGTGCTGGGGGGTCAGGCCGAAAACTGGACGGCATAAAAACATCCCCAGATGGAAAAACGGCGCCGAATTTCCATCCGGGGCGATTCGGATGCAGTCGGGGAGGGGGGAGTGGCCTGCAGTGGCTGTCACATTTCAACCCCCGGACGGAAATTCGGCAACGAATATCGAACAGGGACGCCCGGATGAAGTCGCCTGGGCACAAGAGGTCCGGCCAGTTGGCGAAAGAGAACTCCCCTGGACGGCCATTCGGCGCCGAATTTCCATCCGGGCCCCCCCAAAGGAAGTGTTGTCGGCGTGTCAGAGGAGAAAAACTGGCCGACATAAAACCTCCACAGATGAGAAACGGCGCCGAATTTCAATTCGGGGCCGTTCCAATGAAGTCGGGGAGGGGAGAGGTCGGAACCTGGCAGTCATATTTCAACCCCCGGACGGAAATTCGGCACCGAATATCCAACAGAGCGGCGGAGAGGCGGCACCTCTCCGACAGAGACCATCCCCCGGATGGAGATTCGGCGCCGAATTTCCATCCAGCAGGTAAGTGGAATCTCGGATGGATGGAGATTCGGCGCCGAATTTCCATCCAGCAGGTAAGTCGGAATCCGGTGCCATATGGATATTCGGCGCCGAATTTCCACCCTGCAGGTAATTCAAATCGTGGATGAATGGAAATTCGGCGCCGAATTTCCATCCAGCAGGTAAGTCGGATCGGTGCCATATGGATATTCGGCGCCGAATTTCCATCCTGCAGGTAATTCGAATCGTGGATGAATGGAAATTCGGCGCCGAATTTCCATCCAGCAGGTAAGTCGGATCGGTGCCATATGGATATTCGGCGCCGAATTTCCATCCTGCAGGTAATTCGGATCGTGGTATGAATGGAAATTCGGCGCCGAATTTCCATCCAGCAGGTAAGTCGGATCCGGTGCCATATGGATATTCGGCCGCCGAATTTCCATCCTGCAGGTAATTCGAATCATGGATGAATGGAAATTCGGCGCCGAATTTCCATCCAGCAGGGTAAGTCGGATAATGGATATTCGGCGCCGGATTTGCCATTTATTTCTGAGCCAGGTAATTCCGAATTACCTTCGTGCAGGTAATTCGCATACAAGAATTACTTTGTGCAGGTAATTTCCAGATGACAATTACCTTCCTGCAGGTAATTCCAATCGATGTTATTCCTCGTCCAGAATTACCTGCACAAAGGTGGAAATTACCTGCATGAAGGTAATTCTTGTATGTGAATTACCTGCACGAAGGTAATTCTTATATGGGAATTACCTGCACGGAGGTAATTCCTCGCTCAGAAATAATGGCGAATCGAAATTCGGCGCCGAATATCCATATGGCACCGATCCGACTTACCTGCAGGATGGAAATTCGGCGCCGAATTACCTGCCGAAACCTGCGCGGATGGAAATTCGGCGCCGGATTTCCATCCTTTACCTGCCGCAATGGAAATTCGGCGCCGGAATTCCGGCGCGGATGGAAATTCGGCGCCCATTTTACCTGCCGGGCTGCTGGCGCGGATGGAAATTCGGCGCCGGATGAAGCCTACATGGAAATTCGGCGCCGGATTTCCATTCCGAATTACCTTGGAAATTCGGCGCCGGATTGCGCACCGCGCCTGTTTTTTGCGCGGAGCCTATTATGTCCGGATGGAAATTCGGCGCCGGATTTCCATTCCGAATTACCTGCCGGGCGGATGAAATTCGGCGCCGGATTTCCATTGTTAATTTTTACCTGCCTACCTGCGCGGATGGAAATTCGGCGCCGGATTCCATCCGCGCGCTGAATTACCTGCGTGAGGGAAATTCCGGGACTGTTTTCGTCTATTTTCTTCCGACATGGAGGGCTTCATCCGACATTTAATTGCGCAGTTGGGCAATAAATGTCGACGGCCGTCGTTATTATTCGGGCTGGCGACGCATGGCTTCCTGGACACGTACCCTAAATCTCATGCTATACTTGGCTTAACATGGTATTCCAGGCATGTACCCAAAAAAGGAGATCTTTTTGGCTGGGACTTATGCCGCCTGAAGGGCGTGGCTCTCTGAGAGAGACCTCAGATCCAGACCGCGGCGGAAGTTGAAAGCTCTGTACTACGGACGACGGCCAATCTCTCGCATGGCCAAACTGAAGCTCCAGCAGGAGATTCCAGTGTCTTGCTCACAACCTGCGCCAACTGAAGCCGAGTACTCTCAGGCAAGCCACTTCTGCTTTCGGTTTGTTCGATTTCTTTTTTGCTTTCGCTTCGTTACCTCGCTTTGTTTTGCATCTTCATCCTGGCTTTGCTTTATGAGTGAACTTTAGATAGTTGACTGAACCTTAGATTGTTTGCAATGCGTGTGCAAATCCGGCAGCTCTGGAGAAGGCTGCTTGTGCATGTCATTCTTAGGCAATGGTTGCATTTGTTTTCATTGTTGTTGCATGGCTCTCCATACTTCCTAAACTTGTTATGTTTTCATTTTTGCTACATGATTGTGCTATGGTGGTTGCGCTGCTGCTTTTTGCACCATGTTGGTGTTCACGATTTTTGTCAATCACAGAGTGACGACGAGCCCGGCACGCTGGTGGTATCATCGACAGCTCCAACTCATCGCATGTTTGAATCGCCCAACTTGGGGCGAGAGGGCAAACTTAAATCTTTTGTTGGTGGACGGAGGACTTGCAACGAGATTACGATAGAGTAGGCATTGGGGAGGTTGGTGCAGGCGGCATGGCAGGTGAAGGGCGTGAGGACATGAGGACAGCAGATCCGGCAATGGAGGTTGTTCATGCACATGCAGTAGGGCCCGCCCACGCAAAGAAAAAGAAGAAAGCTAAGCACATGCAATCCCCGGCGAGAGAGCAGTCACGGGCTGCGGAGGGGGGAGTGAGCAGTGCGCGCGAGGGTGTCAGTTCGCCTCAATCAAAGGTGGTCGTCCTGGAGGGCTCCCTGTTGCTAGCCCTAGTAAGAAACAGAAAGCCCGTGAGAGGGCAAAAGAGAGGGCAAAAGAACAGACGAGACAGAATGCTAGCAAGGAGGAAAGACAAAAGGCAGCTGAAGAGGCCAGGGGTGCCCAAATGACAGATGCCAATGTAAGCGAGGGACACACAGAGACGGGGATCCCTACAAGACACCACAGAGAGGCAGTAGCACACCGGTTAGACCATCGCGGGCAAGTGCAGCCCCCGCAATTACCCATACGGTGGAGAGTGGAGGAGAGGAAAGAACACTGAAAGAGCACGATTGTGCAAGTTCGAGGTGAAGCCAGGGAGAGGGCAGTAGAGACGACGAGAGTGCTGGAGGTGGTTTCGCAGGTGGCTGACCCTGTTTGAGGAGGACGACATGGAGTTTCTGACCAGGATGACATCTCCCGGACATCCCCAGGCCCCAAACCCGGAGCATACAGGCTGGATTTGGCGGTCTTGGTGGGCTGCCGGAAAACCCCTCTGCAGCAGACGTCATGTCTGAGGCGGATATGAAGTTGGCCGCTGCCAAGATGTTGGAGGCAACCCACAGCAACATTGGCAGGGCTGGGGGGCATGGTGTACCCGGCCAAGCTTCGAATTCCCCTTTGCCGCTTGGTGTCATTGCAGGTGGTGAGACCTGCCCTCCCAGGCGATATCGACAAGCTGAAATTCTCTTTCCGGGATGGATATCGAATGGGGTCTGCCGCCTTTTACGTTTCCATTGAGAACGACCACGGAGCTTCCCGTGCCCACACTTCCGATGAGGTGGACAAATGGGGTCCCCATTGGCAAACGCGAAATGAGGAGTTCGAGAGATCGATTGCTAGTGATCCTCTTTTCCAGCACATGTCCGGTAAGATGTTCTACGTGTGGGACGGCAATCATCGCCTCCTGGCATGGATGGAGCACATTGCCCAAGCCCACCCCAACGATCTCGATTGGCATTTCGCCGTCGATTGTGTTGTGCTGAAGGTTGCGGGGCCCAAAGATCGCAGTCTTCTCAAAGCTGCAATGGCCGACATCAACTCGTAAGCTACAACCCTCTCGCTTTTGGACTTTGAATTTGGAAGTCATTTCATTGCGAATCCTCATATATGATGAAAATTCCCATTTCAGTATTGTTTGATGGAAATGTGGCACTGCAGGGTGACTGAGAATGCCTTCATTGCCACCAACTTGTCCCATATGCTCTTCCGAGTGAAGGATGTCGGAAGCAGGGGGTGCAAGAGTTTGCCAATTCCCTCAGTGCCGACCTCCTGCGCAAGTCGGAGGCAAAGGCAGACAGAACCTGGTATAGGCTGAGCGTCGACGCCATGGTGGACTACATATTTCGGGTAAAGCTCCTGCAGTTTTGTTGAGCTAATTGTCTCTCCTCCCCCAATAGAAGAAATTGTTTGAGCAGGATCTCTAATCTTATGTGCGCTTTCGACAGACGAAAATACAGCAGGATTTGGCACATGCGCGGAGGTTCTACATGGAGTCAGAGGAGAAGAATCCAACCCTCCCGGAACTCGAATCGTATGTCAAAGCTGCGGAGGTGAGGGCCCGCATAAAGTACAAGTCGCGGATGGTAAAGTACGTGGCCATAGCTGATCCCGCCCTTGGTGCCGACTTTCTGGTGGAGGTGGGAAAGCACTACTCTCGCGCTCTGAAGCCCACGATGACATTGGAGAAGCTCCATCGTCTAGCCACATCCTGTGTGGATGCAACAGAAAAGGTGATACATTCTTAACCAAATTGTGGTGGCAACAACTCCTTTTTGTGGTGTTTGGCGCTTACGAATATGCTGGGTGGTTGGACAGACCCGGTGGCTCCAAATCTGGAATGGTTCCCAAAGTACCAGGGACATGTGGAGCTTCCCCAAACCGGACAAACTCTCTGACCCCACATTCGACATGTGGATGAACCGCATGACATGGTGGTTTCAGGTACTTCCCCACGCTTCGTTTGGGGCTTCTACTCTAGTAGGGGGTGGATTCATTGTATTTTTTGAGGAAAGCGATCTGATGGACAATCTCCACAGGTGACGACGAATGCGCAAGAGCAGCTGGACACACAAGCACATCAGTTCAAGATGGAGATATCTCCTGCAGCAGAGAGCCTACGTGACTATGTGACGAGGTACTTTCTGCTCTACAAAACCAACCTATTCTTTCGGGAGATAGCAGATGCTCGCCGGAGCCACGAGTTCACCGACCAGCCGAACGCGGACAAAGCAGCAATGCGCCTTCTGTACAGGTACATACGCGCTGCCTTTTCTTTCAAGTCCTGGCATTTCAGGATGTTAGAGGCCTAAGTGGTGTTAGGGAAAATGGCGCCGAATTTCCAGTCAGGGCTCCGAAAATGGCAAAGTCCCTAGACTGGCTGGCCGAACTGGAAATTCGGCGCCATTTTCCAGTTCCAGGCCCTATTGCCGTTCAGGGACTTAGCCATTTTCGGGCTAAGTCCCTAGGTGGCTGGCCCGGAACTGGAAATTCGGCGCCGTTTTCCAGTTCTAGGCCCTATTGCCGTCCAGGGACTTAGCCATTTTCGGGCTAAGTCCCTAGACTGGCTGGCCCTGAAGTGGAAATTCGGCGCCATAGTTCCAGGCCCTATTGCCGTCCAGGGACTGGTCTAAGTCCCTAGGTGGCTGGCCAACTGGAAATTCGGCGCCCAGTTCTAGTATTGCCGTCCAGGGACTTAGCCATTTTCGGGCTAAGTCCCTAGACTGGCTGGCCCTGAAGTGGAAATTCGGCGCCATATTCCAGTTCCAGGCCCTATTGCCGTCCAGGGACTTAGCCATTTTCGGTCTAAGTCCCTAGGGTGGCTGGCCCGAACTGGAAATTCGGCGCCGTTTCCAGTTCTAGGCCCTATTGCCGTCCAGGGACTTAGCCATTTTCCGAAAAATTCGGCGCCGTTTTCCAGTTCAAGGGACTTAGCCATTTTCGGGCTAAGTCCCTGGGTGGCCCTGAAGTGGAAATTCGGCGCCATATTCCAGTTGTAGGCCCTATTGCCGTTCAGGGACCATTTTCGGACCTCATTGTGTTTTTCATGAATGCAGGTACTGTAAGTTCTCCTTTTGGAGAAAGGTCATCTGTCTTTCGAGCCACCATTCTTCCTGGCATGGAGGAACCCTGGGGCTGACTCCATGTACACTGACGATATTGTGAAGGAGTGGCATCTGGAACATTTGCGTGATTGCCCTTGGTATGTGGACCTTTCCGCCGGCTCGCTCGACCCATCCGAGTTTCAATTGAAGCTGGATGCTGAATTCCGACGAAACCGGGCTCCGCTGCCTCCGTTGGGTGCAAAAGAGGCAAAAGCGCTTGCGAACTCCAGGAAAGCGGCAGAGCTTGCTCAGGCAGGAATTCAGGAGAAATTGCATGAGAAGAGTAAAGGTCAAAGGAAAAGGACAAGGAAACAGGTGACTGCAGTAACACCCAAAAAGAAGAAAACCATCGGGGCATCGGAGAGGCGCAGGAGGGGACCCAAGAGAGTGACTCCGACGCCGATTTTGTTCAAGGTCCTGCGACTGCTGTTGCTCCTACCCAGTCACCGGTCGTCCGGGTTCCAAGTCAGTTCGGAGTGGGACTGGCTCTGCCAAGAAGTTGGCATTTGAGGGCGAGCCTACACGGCGGTATTCGGCGGTGACGTTTACGCACAGGCCAAAGCTAGAACCTCCAACCATCATCCAATGCGTCAATGAGAGCTTCCTTGACGCTCTCGCTGCCAGGGCGAAGAAGGTGGCACACAACAAGTCTCTGGCGGAGCAGAAGGGAAAAGCCAAGAAGAGGGCTGCCGGTACAGAGCCTAAAGACACCCCTGGTTTTGAAGCCATGATGGAATTCTTCACGGCTGTGAGCACGAATTGCAAGAGCACTCGGGGGGGGGTTGAGGTGGAGAGAGCTTGCGACATGATTCTCCTCGACATTCCAGATGGGGAGCTGCTGGAGGGCCTGGATGGTGTGCCCACCTGGAACAGGTTTACTGAGGACTACTGGAAAGCCGGGTTTGGGCTGGCGGGGATGCTTCTGGATGACGGTGGATGTGTGGTTGTCCTTGCCACGAGAGGGAAGACCACAGAGAATGCGGTGGCAAGGTGGACACCGAAAAGTGTCACCCCGGTCCTCCTCAGAAAATGGTTCTGCATCAGTACGCAGGGGTTGCGAACAGAGGGCCAAAGTGTAAGTTATCAATCTATTGCATTCACTTCATATTGTGGTGTATGTTAAGTAGACCCTGGAATTGATCCCTTCTTTGTTGGATGTGCAGACATTGGTGTTTGAGGCATATTGCTTTGTGAAGAGAGGGTCTACGTTCAAATTCCGCAACGACGGTCGTCTTGTTGATGCCGCTGTGGACCCTGTAACCTACGATGTCCTCTACAACTATGTGCCCCACTCTAGTATGCCGAAGGACACAAAGACAGGCAAACCGTGGCGGTACAGCCGGACCCGGAGCCCTGCTTTCATCCAAACCCTCATGGAGACGTGCTCGGATGTCCAAGGGCGGATTCTGGACCTCACATGCGGCACGGGTAAGCCTTCACGTGCTCAGTTTGTCCCCTGGCCCCATTGCAATTGCATGCCGCAAGCTATTAACCCCGCTTTGTTCCTCAGGTGCTTCAATGTGGGCAGGGACGTTGTCCGACAGGCATGTGTTCGCCTTCGAGCCAGATACTGCCCTCCACAACTCGGAACTTGCAGCGGCTGAACGTCTGCCGAAAGAGGAAGAGGCATCCTCGGAGGATGAGGAAAAATCCGAGAAGGAGCAGGGGGAGGAAGTTGGGATCGAGGCCGAGGAGCCCCGGTTTACGAGTGAGTGGTGGCATTGTAAGTTGCCTCCAGATTTTGTGAGGCACCTCCCTCCGCTCTCTTATTTCATTGAAAACCCTTTCTGGTTGTGCTGGTATTGACATTCTTCAAGTGGATTTGTTCTTACTGTAGGATGCCAAGTACTGCCGGAGGGACGTCTACACCGGAGTTCATGGGCAGGAGGAACGTGCCTTTTTTTGCCAGGGGGATTTCATGCCTAGTCCAGAAAGGGAGTACATCCTTCCTACTTATGCTGCCCGGCTTGCTTCGGTGTCCATTAGGAGGTGTTCCGAACGTAGTCGTGTACAGCAGATTTTAGACGAGGCAAGCCTCAAGAAAATGAAGATGAGGGAGGAGGCAGCAGCTATTAGAGCCCGTCGGGCTCGTAGATTTGTGTTTGGATTCTGCTGAGGAAAGTGGGGGAGAAGACGCAGAAGATTCCCAGGAGGTGAGGTGGACAGTCCCCCAAGGAGAGGACGGGATTTTTGAGAGGCATAGTGGAACTGATGCATCACAGAGCTCGGAGGATGAGGGGGATGAGGGGGATGAGAAGAAAGGTGGGGCAAGTTCCTCGGAGGGGGTGTAGGAGAGTAGTGCCCATTCCGGCTATGACAGTTAGAACACACTTGTATAGACGTGGCTTGCCACAAAATTTGCAATAAAATGTTGCATTTCAAGTCCACTGGTGCCACATTCCAACTTCACATGACCCTATTTCCGTGCCTCCTAACCCTATTTCCGTGGACTCACAATGGTCTGCTCATGCTTTTTTTTTTTCCGCGCTCATGCTCATGCCGCTCATGAAATAGCAGCCCCCCTTGCAGCTGGAGTTTTAGGTGGGTTAAAAGCAGCATTGCCCCATACGTCAGGCTGTGGTGGCTGTGGTGTGGCTGTAGTAACAACAGGGTCAGCTACTGCACAGTGACTTGTTGTGGTGTTGGTGGCACTGGCTCTTGTATCATTGGCATCTCCTACACCTGCTGTGAAGAAGATGAAAAGCCAAAGTTCTGGCTTGTAAATAAGAAGCCATTAGCTGTTCCTCAGGTATATAGACTCTTTTGTCGATATCTGAAGTTAGGTCCTCCACTTGAGTCTGCAGTCCGTCTACATCCTCCTGTAACTCCGCTATCCTACTATAGACATTGTCTATAGTAATTGTGGCAATGTTCTGCACTTGCAGTCTGAGCTCATTCATCTCGCTTTGGGTGAGCTTTCGTGGTGCTTTGCCCTCCACTGGCCCTTGTGCTAACCAGACCTGCATAAGGTGGTTATCCACCAAGTTGCTTGTGGTTCCTCTGAGAGTGTGCTCCTCTCTGAGTTTGTACACATGTAACTGCTGTTGTAAAAGCCTCCATGCGCTTCGCATGAGGTTCAACCAAATTCGCATAAGCAAGCAAGCAGATTATTGGCTTCCTTCCAGCCTTGTTAGTGACCGAGATTTCATTTCTATTGGCCATGACCGTTTGTTGCAACTCCAGGATGTGTCTCTCTTGGTCAGCTTCAACGTGCCTGTATTGCTTGAAAGTATCCTCATTGCGACAGATTGTATTCTTCATATCGACAATGAGTTTCATTTGCTCAACATTCTCTTCCTCTGCCTTCGTACATTTTTCCTTGACTGTTTATTTCTTTTGTAGATTGGTCAAGCATAGTTGTGAGTGTAGCACATTGTATGGCCATCCTGTCATGCATTGTCTGCAACTCCATATGTAGTGCATTCACTTCTTGCAACTTGCTTTCATGCTTCACTGCATTTGGTATAGCTGTTGCTTATGTGCTTCGTGCAAGTGGTCTTGTGCGAGGCCTGCCTCAATCAATTGTTCCTTGGCCAATTGCAAAGCCGCTTCTGTACTCTCCAAGTCTTGCTGCATTTTGAGAGTGACCTCTTCATCGACCTTGTTTGCACACTCTGTGGCAAGTCGAGCCTCAAACTCTTTCCTGAGTTCCTCCCTCAAAGCTGCCAATTGAGTAGTGGGAACATGGGATTTGACATAAGTACCCAACAAATTCAGTGTCCTGCTTATGGAACTCATAAGCATAGCCTGTTGAGGGTCATCATGGTGAGCTTGCTGCTGTTCTCCCTGATCCTCAAGTGTGATGCCTTACGAACATTCAGGCCATTGCCCCACCAGATTTTCTTCCTGAACCACTTCATCCGTCACTGGTGCTGTAGTGTCTTGGCATTCTACCTGTGGTACCTCCGTCACAGGTGTGTGTATCTTATGCGCCGCAGGGTTTTCCTTGGACAACCGTTGCACCTCCGGAATCACTGTGTCCTTGACCATACCAGAATATTCATAGAGAAGGTCCCCCTTCTCAATTTCTGCCACCATTTGTTCTGTAGTGGGAATATCTAACCCTTCTTTTTCTAAATCAATTATTTCTGGTTGAACTGCATGGACAACTTGTGGTAACCTTGTGACAAGCCGATCCTCTGGCTGTGATGGCTGTGATACTGAAGTAACTTCCTCTTCCCTCTCTGAAGGTCCTGCTTCCAGTAATAGCAGTTCTCTGTGCTGCTGTGCCCCTTCCTGCACAAAAACTTGGGAAACATTATCATGCGGATTCCGTGAAGCCAGTGGATCCGCCACTACAGTCTTTCCCCGCCTCTGTCTCTTATTCTCGGGTTGCCCTGCCAGTCCACCCTCACTGTGTGAAGAGCCTTGCTCTTCCATTGCAGTGGTTTCTGGTTCAAACACTCCCATCTCCTTTCTTTCTCGCGCATCAAGTATGCCAGAATCAAGAATTATTTGAGCAATGATTGGGCCAGACACTATGATAGGAGACTTTGCGGCAGTACCTGTAATCTTTTCATCTCCTCTACCAGTGCGTTGTACATTATGTCCGCCCATTCTACCTCTTCTCCTCTCAGGGCTTTGAGTATTTCCTCTGTGAAGGATCTGCTCAAATACTGTTGGTTCTGTTTCATGGCAAACAGAACGTTCAATACCTGGCCTACCTCCTTTAGCCCTGGGTACACGGCCTTGGTACAAGCATAACCCTGAGTTTTTAAAGAAACTCCCTTCTTGGAATAAGTCCCCTATTTGCAGTCTTGCCCTGTGCTCCTCCACATGCGCCTGGCCTGCTGGCAATCGAAACAATTGCTGTAGGTATAAGGGGAGTAATTACTAATTCAACTCCCTTCACCGTTGTTGCTCCTGTCCTTGGCTCAAAGTTCTGCAAGAATTGTAACATGTACTGTCTATGGTGCAATGTCCAATCTTTGCTTTGCAATCCTTGCAATCTCAGCTCCTTCAGTATCTGTATCGCCTGTGGGGGTAGCAATCGTTTGTTTCTGCAGAATTGTGGTGCTCTTCACCCTGATTTCCTCCATTCCTCTCACTCTCTTCATTCTAGACCCACAGAAATGTTTGGCTGTAACAATTGAAGAAATGCCTGTAGTGCACAAAGCATAAACGTATGGTTGCCACAAAAAGCTATGGGTAATTTCTTGTAAGCCTGCGGGGCTTGCAAGCATCGCTCAAGAGAAAAGATCCGCTCTGTTGTTTCGTCCCTATGCCACTGCGTAAGTAATATTGCGAGCGTATAGTCTGTTAGTTCCTCCATAGCTTCAAAGCTATAGCATTGAGGTTTGTCCCGTCGAGACGCCCGTTACTCAGAACGACGCCGACTCTTGCGCTTAATTTCCCTCCAATTTCTTGATCCCTTCTCTGGCTTTCTATTGGCTGTAACCGCTGTGACTGGATTTTAGATTTAATTTTCTTTAGTGGACTTTCCCTGCTGGATTGTCCACTAGGATAACACATGTGACAAGAATTTCGTTTTTTCTGTACTTGCCGTTTGTTCTGTTGCCCTTTTCTGTATTCATTAATGCCATTCATCCAATTTGACGCACTGATTAGGTATTTTGACGGCCATTCTTGTCCCTTTTCTTGATGACATCCGTTCTTGCACTTCCTTCTCAGCTGTGTGTTGCGCCTTGACTTCCACGTGTCCTTTGTAAACTGGCTTCCGTCCTTTCTTCCGCCGCCATTTCACTGAAGTTATCCTGCGTCCATTGTCACTGATTCTATGGATTGTGTAACCCTAGTAGGCTGTGTCATACTGTGGTATGCCGTGATAGGCTGTGATACACTGTGGTAAGCTGTGATAGGCTATGATGCACTGTGGTAAGCTGTGATAGGTTGTGACACGCTGTGGTAAGGTCGTGATAGGCTGTGTGCGCCGTGCTGGGCTGTGATATGCTGTCGCTGGATGGGCTGTGATAGGCTGTGTCTCGCTTGTTCTGCCGCCCTGGTCATATATGCTCGTCCTAGCGACAAGTGCTCCATACTCCTTGTAACACTGGCGCAGCCCGTGACTGCTTTTGCGTTTCAACATGCAAATCATGCTGCAATGGTTTGTCATGGATACCACTGTACCCTTCAACTTATTAGCATTGACTCTTCCCAACATCTCTTTGTTAATGGTTTGTAACATGGCAATGTTGTTATCATACATCTTTTGTATGACATAAGGTCCTTTCCATGGTGATTTAAGCTTAGAAGCTTTAATCTTTCCCTTCTTCTGCAACCATAGAACCAAATCTTCCGTCTTAAAAGTCTTTAACTTGCCTTCATCAAACTGTTCTTTCCTCTTCATCTGAATTCTGGTCATATTATCAGCTGCATCAGCACACTACTTGGTACTTCTTCCACATGGTATAATTCATGTTTCCTGACTTAATGGAATCTTGCAATTCCATTCTCTTTCCCCATTCCGTTCTCATGGTAGGTAACAGGAATTCCACTGGAAGTAAGGCTTCCATACCATAAACTAATTGGAATGGTGTATACTTAGTGGTGACTTTATATGAAGTCCTGTATGACCACAAAGCTGTCAGCAGCTTTGTATCCCAATCCGTTCTGTTTGCATTGACTATCTTAGCCAAGATAGTACATAGTATTTTGTTGGTAGCCTCTGCCTGCCCATTACCCTGTGGGTAATATGTTGTACTCTTCCTATGCACAATCATGAACTCTTTAGTCAACAATTCAATGGTCTCATTAATGAAGTGACTTCCCTGATCACTGATAAATTCCAAGGGACAGCCAAATCGTGTAAGTATGTTCTCATACAGAAACCTTGCTGTGGACTTGGCTGTGTTGTCCCTCAAAGCTTTAGCTTCCACCCACTTCGTAGTATAATCAGTGGCTGTAATTATGTACCTGTTCTGTGTATTCTTGGCTGGTGGGTTAATTGGTCCAACAAAGTCTAGTCCCCATTTCTGAAATGGTTCCGTAGGCATTGCAATTTTCCCAGATCTCTGCAAAGGTCCTAGCCTCTGACATTCATCACAACTCTGACAATACTTGTGTACATCTTGAACAAAGTAGGCCACCAGTAACCTGCATGTAGTATTTTCCTGCTGGTAGTCTCTTCTCCAAAATGACCTCCTGCCACTCTTTATGAACTTCCTCCAAAACTTTATTAACTTCATGGTGGTATAAGCATCGCTTCAGCACTCCATCTGGTCCTAGCTTATACATTCTGCTCCCTACCATAGTGTAAGGTAGAGCCTTGATAGCAATTCTCTTTCTCTGCTCCTTTCCATAACTTGGTGGGCACTGACCATGAGCAAGGTAGTATCTGATTGGCCACTGCCAATCTAACCAGTCATCTGCACTTCCTGCACCTCCACAAATAGACTCGCATCTGGTAATTGATCATCTACTCCTGTGGCTGGTTCTCCTGTTGATAACCGTGACAAGTGATCCGCCACAAGATGCAGTCTCCCAGGCTTGTAAACAACCTCGAACTCAAACTCGTGCAAGATTATTAACCATCTTGCTATTCTTCCGCTTATCAGAGGTTTGTTTACCAGGTATATCAGAGCCTGGTGATCCACATAAAACATAAACTTCTTGCCCAACAGGTAATGCCTGAATTTCTTCACTGCATAGATCATTGCCAATGCTTCTCTTTCCGTTGTGCTATAATTTTTCGGCATTGTTCATCAATCGGCTAGCATAGTACACAGGTGAATCTATCCTTCCTGTACATTTTGGCTAACACCGCTCCTAGTGCTTCTCCAGAAGCATCACAGTGAACATGAAATATTTCTGCCAGTGAGGAAATCAGCACAGGTGTAGTTGTTACTGACAATGTAAGTTCCTCAAAAGCCTGTTGACATTCAGGTGTCCATGCAAACACTGCATCTTTCTTCAGAAGTTTGCTCAATGGTGCTGCTATCTGTGCATACCGTCTGACAAATCTTCTGTAATAACTGGTTTGTCCAAGGAATCTCCTTAGACTCTTAATTTCACTGGTGGTGGAGAGGCTTTAATGGCCTCTGTTTTCCTGGGATCCACAAGAAGTCCCCTCTTACACACAATGTGTCCCAGAAGCACCCTGAGTTCACACAGAAAGTACACTTCTCTGGATTCAGGCCCAGACCTCTCATCCTGCATCTGGCCAGACATAACTCCAATTTATGCAAGTGCTCATTCTTAGAGCTGTACACACTGAAATCATCCAAGAACACCTGCATGAAATCATCCAGATACTCATGAAAAGATTCACTTATCACTCTCTGAAAGGTCGCTGGTGCATTACAAAGTCCAAAGGGCATGACTTTGTATGCATAAGCACCCCAGTCTGTGATGAAAGCTGTTTTTCCTTGGTCTTCTTCTGCCACTTGCACTTGATTATAACCACTGAAGCCATCCATGAATGAGTACATCTCATGGCCTGCCACAGTGTCTAATACTGCTTCTGTGAATGGCAAAGGGAAAGGATCTTTCTTCGTACAAGCATTCAGCTTCTTGTAGTTCACACAAACCATTCTTCTTGGGAACTATCACAATGGGTGACAACCAAGTTGTATACTCTATTGGGTATATAAACTTAGCCTCAGCCAACTTCTTGATCTCTTCTCCAACCTTCTGTGCGTAGTTGGGATTCATTCTGTACCTTGCCTGCTTGATTGGTACTGACCCTGGTTCCAGTTCAATCTTATGCTGACAGATTTCAGGTGGTATCCCTTTTAAATCCTCATAGCTCCAAGCAAATACATCTCTGTATTTGATGAACAAACTCTTAGCTTCTTCAAAGAATTCTGGCTCCAAATCAGCTCCTACCTTCACCATCCTCGTTCCTCTTTAGTTCCCACATTCACTTCCCTCACTTGCTCATCAGCTGTGATTGTCCAACCAGTCACCACTTCATCCTGTAAACTCACAGTGGCTGGTTCCTCTAGGATTTCCATTTCTCCTTCTTTTTCTTCATAGAAATGTGATGGGTAACTGCTGGTTTCCTCTTCAATTGGTGTTGTTGACACTACACCACAGCAGATACCTTAAACAACTTAGGCCTTCCAGCCGCATCTCTGCAACCTGCTCCCACTCTGGGTGTGCAGCAAACAGGGTAGCTTCCTGCTCCTCATCCAGTCCTCCTCTCCAGTCATACTCTCTGACTCCTCGAGGTCTTCTCGTAGCAGGTAATCTACTAGATTTCTTTGTGGTAATTTGTATCTCGTGTATCCCATTATGCACGGTTAGTAACTGAGAATTCCAGTCATGGAATACCCTGGCCTGTTTCAGCCACGGACGTCCCAATAATAAGGAGTAAGCCTCCATGACTTCATCCATCTTCAACACAGTTACTGTGATCATAAAGATCATCTTCTGTATCTGTATCTTAACTCCTCTTATTAATCCCAATGGCTGTACACTTCTTTGATCTGCCATTGTTACTGTAAATGGGGCTGTTTTCATGTTACTTAGACCAAGCTTCTTCCTTAATTGGTCTGTCATGATATTTACTCCAGAACCTCCATCTATCAGTACATCAGTTAGTTCTGTGCTTCCAATTCTCAATTGGATTACTGGCATAGAATCATCAAAGTCCATGACTGTTTCTCGCCCTTCCGGCTTCACATTATAACTGGTCACCTTGCTGTTCAGGTCTGTGTTTCCTGTCTCCTGGGCAATTCGATTGATTGCTTGATACAGCCTGCCTACAATAAGGTGCCACAGCCAATAGCTGTCCAATGGTAATCTCTGCTTTGGTCTGGCATATTACTTCAGCCAAAGTCATCTTCTTCTTCCTTTCATCCTCACTCACTTCTTCTTCTCCATCAGAATCAGAGGAATCTGCCACAGGAATATCAGTACTCTTCTGCATTTCCCTTATGGTATCTGCCACTTCCTTGTGCAGTTCCTTCTCATCTCTCCAAGCCTCATCATCTTCAGGCATATCACTGCCACCTTCATTATCATCTCTTCCTCACTACTGGAGGTATTAGTTTGGCTTTACTTCTTGTTACTATCATTGTACTTACTTCTGGTACAACACATGGCCTAACCATGTGAGCTGCCACCACTGGGCCCTCATTCACAGGAGCTCTCATCTCATTCTGGTGTCTAATCCAGAATGAACAGGCTGCCTTGCGATGTCCTGGCTGATTACAATAGTAACATAGTTCTTCACCATTGGGTCCTCGCCCTTGGTCTGCTCTTGGATTATTTCTGTAATCCTGATTCCCGGGCTGGTAATTCCCCCTTGGATTACCCTGATAGTTGCCTCTGGAATTTCCTTGGTAATTCCCTCTTGAATTACCTCTCCCTTCCATGCCATTGTTATAACCACCAGACCTACCATAGTGGTCCTGATCATTGTTTCTTCTTGGCTGGGGCTGCACCTGATGCACCCTTACTTGCCTAGGTTCTCTTGCAGCTGTCCTTCTGTTGTAGTAACAATTCTCAGTAGAATGGTTATCCATTTTACAGATAGTACAGTGTTTCTCCTTCATGTGGCATTCTGTGGTGGTATGGCCTTCATTCTGGCACTTTGCACACCATACACCCTTCCTCCAATGTGTTGCAGCCTCTGTGGCATACTTCTTCAAGATTTCTTCCAATCTTTTCTCATAGTTATCCCTCTTCAACTTCTCCTTTCTCTTACTCTTCCTTTTTAGTTCTTGCTCTTCTTCTTCATCTGACTCATCCTCAGAGTCCTCATCATCCCTTTTCTCTCCTGAGCATTCCCAATTGCTCAATTCTGTTTGCAGTTTCAAATGCCTCCTCCACTGTATTATGGGGTAACATATCCACTTTCTTTTGCAACTCTGGTCTTAGTCCACTCACAAACCAAGTCTTCTGTAAACCTGGTGCTGGTACTGCAGCCAGCTTTTTCATCATCAATTCCATCTTTTCCATATACTCCTCAACAGTTTCATGCTTCTTTTGCTTTAACTGTTGTAAACTTCCATACACTTCATCCTCAGTTTTACTTGTCCTGAACCTATTTCGGAATGCTGTATTCAAGCCATTCCAGGTTAGGAAATGATTATCAGGGAATCTTGCATACCATTCACTTGCTTTCTTGATAAGTGAACAAGGAAACAATCTCATCTTGGCATCATCGCCATTCTCATTGTTCACTATACACATGTGCTCAAATTGGCTAATGTGTACATCGGGATCCCCTTTTCCTGAATATATTGGAAAAGGTGGTTTTGCCCGTGTTGGTTGTAACGCCATCTGTGGCCCTACCTTCTGCCCACTGACAGGTGCTGGCACCCTTGCTGGTGCTGGTCCTTGGACCTGTTGTTGTTGTGGTGGATCTTCCACCAAGTGGTGGCCCTTGAGCACTCCCTGCTACTGGCCCCACGATATTCACAGTATTCCCAGCTTCAGTTGCACTACTTCCCACACTCCCTGTCCCCCCAGAGCCAGATCCAGGCAGCCCGCCTGATCCCCCTGAGCCGACACCTTCGTTGGCCTGTGATCCAAGTGCTCCACTTGATCCAGGTCCAACGGGTTGGGATGTCCTGGTTGTAGTCTCAACCTCAGCTGTTGGGTCTACTTCTTCATATTCTTCCTCTTCCAATTTCTTCTCTCTGTTTTCATCCTCCAAGTTCTGCCCTTGGGTTTCTTCTTCACTCATGTAACTCAACTGCAATGGTGTTGGAGAGTCTGAACTCTCCGTTGGCTCTGCCACATCCTCTCCTCCTTCTTCACCTTCCGCTTCAGAAACTGGAGTTCCTGCTTTTGGTGTTCCATGCCAACTCTTATCAAAGATTTCTGTCAAATCTTTTATCCAGGGATGTACCTCAGATCTTTCACCTCGTGATTGATCTTCTTCCCGTACCAATTCCCTTAATCTTTCTTGCAAAGAAACAGAAGGAGTGGCATCCAACTCTAGTTCTTCCGGTATGGGTGATGTACTCTTGATCTTAATGGTGTGAGAGGTCCAGATGATTCCCCTATGTCTATTCCTCTCTCCCAAAGATATGGATAATTAGCTTTCAGATAGCTTTCTCTTTTGCTGAATATCTCTGGCGTCTAGCTTCTCTTTCATCACTCATGTCCCATGTCTTTCATTTCTTTTAATGTGGCAATAACCAAAACTCTCTTCTGTAATATCTCTCGTATATGCCTGGGTTTCTTTCAAGCTTCAATGCACCCTTGGCTATACTTGAAGTCTCCGTTACCATATAACCATATGGCAAACAAGTCTGGAAAGCTGTTCTTGGTGTGAGTTTGATCCACAAAATATCCTTTGGAATCCAATTCTTTACCAGTACAAGCTCTTCATGCATATGAGTATAAACATTCACCTTTCTTTCCTCCCAGCCTTCAAACTCTACTCGCTTAATGGATAGCAATGCTATCACATAAACCAATGTTGGTAACCAACGTGCTCTTCCTCTACAGGCCACCTGATAAATCTTTATCACTCCTTTCTCCAGACCCCACTCAGGGTCAGCATCATGCACTCTCTTAAGAATGTTTTCTTTACAACCGTCTGGCAATTCCAAAAACCTCTGGAAAGAATCGTTTGGACAATCTTTCCTTCTCAGTTTCACAAGGAATTTGATTCACATCAAATTCTTTAATTCTCCAACCACCATGATCCCACCAGATGCCTGTCACATCTGGTTGTTCATGACCCAGTTCCCAGTATGGTCGCCAAATGTCGCGCGGCTTTTACTCACCCATCCCTTCGCTATCCGAGGCGGAAACTCCAAGATAGAAGAGTTGGAAATCTCTAAGTACTCAGCCCGCTCAGAACAATCAGTCATGACCTACAGCTAGTGTATCATGGGGTGTTTCCTATTTGTTTTCCTTCCCGCATTCATGTTAGCTAGTTACCTTACTGTGGTAATTAAGTATCAGTTTGCTTCATCAATCTATCGGATTCCATCAACTCATCATTCATTCCACAGCTTCACTCAGATCTCTCTACACAGTGTGAGTATGAAGTATGTATCAGATTAATATCTATCAAGTATCAGGCTGAAGCCATGGAGTCTCTAATCTGCTCTACATTACAATTCTACTGCTGCATTCATTAAGCATCAACAGATCCTCCTCCTACTGTGCTCTCCCTCTTTCTGCTCAGAGATGCTCTCTCCTCCGTGATGTCCGAAGTCCCCCCTCCGAGCCCCAAGTTCCCCTTTCAGTCCTTGCTCCTAGCTTTATCTTCCTACCGTTGTTCTAACCGTTTCCCTCACTAACCGTCGTCCGTGAACTAACATGTTCCATTCGCAGGTGTTGTTCCCCACAGTCGTTCCCTGTCCTGCTATCCGTTCCCTATGGTCGTGACAGCTGTGTCAAGCTGTGACTGGCTGTGTGAAACTGTGACGGCTGTGACGGCTGTGTGTGTGGCTGTGTCGGGCTGTGACTGGCTGTGTGGCTGTGTCGGACTGTGACGGGCTGTGTTGGCTGTGACGGGCTGTGTAACCCCCCCTAAAGTGCGCTGCTGTCACCCCTAAGGCTCCTGTTGGTCTCAGTCTGTGCAAAAATTAAGGGTACCCCACAGATCCCGTATAAGTGTCTAAGTCCCTGACAGTCCTCTAACAAGTGGCACCATCCATCAATCATCAAGCTTAGAAAATCCAGAATTATATCCATGCACAGTAAAGTGTTCATGTCAGTATAATTCATAACCCAAAGGGTATGCCATTGATGCTGACTGACCACCAGTCAAGATCATGATACACTTACAGAGGTCTGGGTGGGATGGCGGGTACTTGGCCATATTTTGGCCTTGATGTGGTGCAGGTCAAATAATCATACAGATTTACTGTCTGCAAGCTGTAATCCAAGCATACTTATTAAAACCCCATGGGTGTCATGGAGGGTTTTCTTAAGAAAGAAAAGAACACTTGGATATCACAGATTTAAATATCTTGCCTTGCCAGTATTAGTTTAGACTGGTGTGCAGTACAACTTGCCCCCACAGGGGATGTGGATATGTCTGGTAAGTTTTCCAGAATACCCCTATTATATTTCTTGCTACAGCTGAAAATCAAAGCTCATAACACAGCAAGGTAAAATAAAGGACTGTATACACATCCTGTGACAGTATATGATACTGTCAATACACCCTTCACATCATTCCACATTTGACCATGTCATTACACCATGTCCAGGGGGGTATTTCCACTTGACCACCCTGGCTGCCCAAAAACCACTTACCATTTATATTACTGCCATATTTCAGTGTCAGCCTAATAGCCACAGGCAGAAACTTCACCATACCCTGGCCTAAGCATCTAGCTAACAAAGCCATCTGGGTTGGAACATAACATGGGTCTTTTACCAACAGAGGTAGCCGAGTAGTTGCAGCAACCATTTCCTTGCAGCCTCTCACTAAGGTAAGCGAAGCAAACTAGGGCCTGGAAAACAGATGTGTGTCTCTCACACAAGCCATCATAAATCAGGCTGTCACCACATAACAGAGGTTTTCCACTGGCTGGGCCGAACTAGCCCATCGTAGAAAGCATTACACTTGTTCTTCAAAAATCAAGGAAGGAAAGAGGTAGGATCAAGAAAAACCATAGAGTAGTTTAGTTTTTCAACATTTTAAGATGAGTCTCTGGCAAGCGATTCCTTCCCCTGCTCTGCAATCCCACTTGGCATCCAACAACACCTAGACATCAAAATATTAAGTGGAAGCCCTCACCTGTGCCCGTCCCAAAAACAACCACAACGCATTGTGAGGTGAGTAACAGGCTTCCACACTTGCTATCGAGGTCAAATACACTTCAATCTAAGCACAGAGAATGCCAAAGAAAGCAGGGAAGCAAAACAAACAGAAAAAGATTTTTTTTTAGTGTCTGGGGGAGAGTCGCCATCTCTCCACAAGCCTAACCGTGCAGGGAGGACTCCGCCAACACCACAACACTGCTACCTTAACCAAAGCAAAGTCTTGCCAAGCACAAGAAAAAAGAGCTTGGTCTCAAAAGGTAGGGTTTATAAAGGGATGGAGAGAGACTTCCTTGTTCTACCAAGACGCCGCCATTCATCAAAGATCCAGAGGAGGGCTCCTAGGGAAACGTCATAAGCATGCAGGTGGTACCTCCGCCATCACTGCCGCGGTTCCCTTGTGCAGCAAAAAAACAGACAACTGAGACAGTGAATCTTCCCTCATCTCTAAACCACCGCCATTGCCTTAAAGAGCCCGCCTAGGCGGCGCTCACATGAGCCATAAACACTCAAGGATTGGCAGCTCAAGGTATCTGCAGCACGAGCACCATCGTTCCTCACAAGCCGCCATCGCGCGCGCTCTCGCAGCGCAAAAAGAAAGACATTAGGGTTGCGCAGGTTTTTCCCCTGTCTGGCCCGTCATTCATCCTTCTCAGGATGAAAAACATCCGCCAGTCTGTCCGCCCGACGGACGTTGTCCGTTTCTCATTCGCGGAAGATGAAAGACATCGTGCTTTCATCCTGTCTTGCACTCAACGGATGTAGTCCATATTTCATCTAGGTTAGATGAAAAACATCGGGGGTTTATACCAGTTTTTGCCCCGTATTTAGGTCCTGTCGGATGAAGTCTTTTTTTCATCCAGGTTGGATTGAAAAAGTAGAAACTGACGGGAGTTTTGCAACTCACAGGTATTTTAGTGAAGAAATATTTCACTATTTTTATTTTATTTTTGTATTTGGGATGAAAAAACATCCAAAATTCCCTGCAACCCAATTTTTTCAATTTTTTCAATTTCCTTCAAAGATGGAAGTCGGGACAACAATTCCATAAGCCCAGTTTCCAGAGGGAGAGAGAGGGAGAGAGAGGGAGAGATCAGGAAACCAAAAAAAAAAAAATAGGGGGGGGGGGGGGGGGGGGAGACTAGCCCGGTGGTGCTCAATCACTCCCCCCCCCCCCCCACCTTTTTCTTTTCTCTTTGTTGCCCCCTCTTGAGACCCCAGCACTTGCTGCTCTCAGCCCCCGACATGCTTGGTTTTTTTGTTTTTGATCTGGAATGTAGAGGTTGTTTCCTAATGAGGCCAACTTGTGGGTTTGCATGACAGGTGCCAGCTTATGGGGAAAGAGAAGAAGTCCCCTGCCCCAAGAAAGGGGGGACAATCCGTTTGCTCTGCCGGCACGTGTGACGCCAGGGCGTCTCACGGTTAACCAGCCCCGTCGATAGCCAGCTGGAGGGCTCGTCTGCCCCCTGAGGCCAGTACCCCCCTCTTGTCCACATCTTGGATGCGCCAGGGGCGGCTCAGCCAGCTCTCCTATTCGGGAGGTTGTTGCTGAGCCGGATGCTCAGTTGAGCACACCCCGGCCACCAAGACGGGTGAAATGTACCTTGGCAAGCACATCACCCGTTCGGGGGCCCGGTATGGGCAACTTTTGGATGTCACCCCCCATAGCGACCCCTTCCTCCGCAGCAAAGGCTGCACTTGCCAAGGCCCAACGTCAGGTTCAAGGGCCTTTGAAAGCCTCCATTGCTAGCCCAATGTTGTCGATGAGGGAGGAGGAGACGAGGAGGGCCAATGAAGTGGCCGAGATAGCGAAGCGCCTCGAAGAAGTCAAGCCGGGTGAGGGCTTCTACCCTGATACGCATTTTGGGGGGGGGGGGGGGGATGGAGGAGGTATGGGCCGCCGCCATATGCTCCACATCTGGAATCTACTTCCAGTGGCGCTCCGAGAGGGGATAGCGTGGGCACATCCGGCAACGGGGACTCCTGCCACATTGGGTGACATCGGGGATGAGTCGGACAAGCTTGCAAAGGTACAACTGTCGCACTTTGTTCCATGTTTTATCCTTTCCTTTGCATGCATGATTTTCTTTGTTGTTTGTTTCTTTTTTTGAATTTGGAGGGGTTATTTGTCTTCAGGAGGCAGCAACATGGCTGGCCTCATTGGTGCAGTCCGGTGGGGTTGCCAATGAGGGAGAGCACGTGGTGTTCATGAAGGACCGAACACCAAAGGTAAGAAGAAGAGGCCTCGACTCCGAGATCCTTTTACCATCAATGAAGGGGCTGCCGATGAGAGAGAGAGAAGGGAGAGGGAGAAGGAGAGAGAGGAAGTAGCGGGGAAGGGGAATGAGATGGTCGTGGAGAAGGGGAAGGAAAAGAAGAAGAAGAAGAAGAAGCCCCATGGAGAGGAAGGGGTGAGTGTGCATGCGGGGGAGGGCAGTGGGGTAACAAAGGAGCAGGGGAAGGAGGCTACAAGAAGGGAGAGGGTGGGAAGAAGAACATGGCCTTGGCAATACATGACGTGGAGTTGGCAAAGATCGTGGTGCCACCGGTGGAGGTGAATCGCCATGGTGACCCCTGCGGTGCGTTCTGGGAGGCTATGAAGAAGCCAGCCTTCGAACTCGCAATGAGGTGGTTCCCTTTGCACATCGAGTGGGCTGATCAGCACTTTGGCGCGAAGTGGGCGTATGCCCGTGAGTTAGACCGCCGATTTCCGGGCAATTGGAGTGACATAAGGGTGATGGAGATGGTGGGGCGAAACTTGAAGGACAGGAGGTACCGTGCCAGACAAATCATTCGGAGGGCAATGGAAAAGGGGACCATACCCAAACCACCTTTGGAATTACCCAGGTTGGCAAATCCTGAATCATTTCACCTTCCATTTGTCGCATGTGCATTAATGAGATGGATTCGATGCAACGTATGTGTGTAATTCACTAATTGTTTGGGGAGGGGGGGGGTGTGCATAGGTATCGTGGGATGCATTCATTGCGGGAGAGAATGATGCTGCAAACAAGGCCAAATTTGACCGGACACGCGAAGCAACAACAGTCCGCCTTGACAAGCACGAATCCACACACAAGTGGGGCACCGACGGATCCAAGGGTTTTATCTTTACGATTTGTAAGTCGTACTTCCCTATGGATTTTGTTATGGCTTCTTTCTGGCTCCATCATCGCGAAGAACTGACTTTAATTTGTGGCATGTGTAGCAACGCGCGTTTGAGAGGAAGCCATCTCCGGTAGAGTACAACTACGCCAAGGAGCATGGTTGGCAATCCCTCATGAAGAACATGGCCAACACGGAGGGGATGAGTGCACTACAGGGCACTAGTATGGATGAGGTCGGGGGTCATGGCCAGGGATTGGATGAGAGCTCTGTGGGACTTAGGGGAACGCCGCCTCATTTAGGTGCTCTGGCAAAGGGCGCGGAGTCATCAGGCTCATCGGATAGCTCTGAGTCCTCCACTGAGGATGAGGATGAGTAGTCCTAGTCCATGTACGTCCAAGGGTCAGCCTACTAAACCCTGGTGAGCTTTTCAGCTCATTTCCTGTAAATATATTTCTATCTTTCTATCTTCCATCTTATTCATGTGTCGCACCATCCTCACCCTCGATTCATGCTTGCTCAATTGTGTACCTGCTAAATCAGAGAAATGGAAGCTGTAAGGTCTCCCATCCCCAAAAACAAAACTAGGCAAAAAACAAAAACCACCCCCAATTCACGTCTTTTATTTTTTTGATTAAATATAAAGAAAGCGATGCCAGAGTGTAGCGCAAACCCACGCCTGGGCGTGGCGGAGTCTGACTCCTACTCATGCTGTTTTTTTGCCACGCCCAATAGTCGCTTGCAGCGATGCACTGGTGTCGCTTGGCGTGTCGCTCAGCTCACGCCACGTGTTTTTGGGTTTTAAGATGGGACTCCCGGGCAGGTTAGAAAAAAAAAGGGATACGACGCCGCGCCGTCGTCCCCACCAATGTCGTCGGCTGGAGGGCAGCGACGGCGAGACGTCGCTCGCAAGAGGCCCCTGCCATTGGCGCGGACGGTCCGAAAAGCGACGTCCAGCAGTCGCGGGAGTTGGGGCGGGGGCTCGCGACCCCCATGCGTCGTTGCGACGTCTTTTTGGGCGACGCCTGTGTCGCAAATTCGGCGCCGGCCGGGCCCGAAATGGTCGTTTTCCCGACATGGCAGCGTGGCCCGGGCGTCGCAAAGGCCCCCCTTTTCCTGTAGTGACTTGGGCTTAGATGACAGTGGACACTTGGGCCAACGGCACCAGCTACCCTAGAGGTCGCACTTGGGCCTTGACATAGGAGACGCACTTGGATACATAGGAGATCTTGCACCTGGGTTAAATGACACTAGATACTTGGGCCAATGGCACATGCTACCTTGGAGGTCACACTTGGGCCTAGACACAAGAGACGCACTTGAATGCATAGGAGATTGTGGGAATTCCTGGGACAATGGTTGGAGCCTTGACAGGAGAGATATCAAGGGAAAGGTCTCCGGTTCAAATCTGGTTGTAGGTTCTGTGGGAAAAAAATGATGAGATATGGCTAAAACGAATTTCAAGTACTTTTGGTCGTTGGACAATAATTGGAGCCTCGAATTGAAAGATATCAAGGGAAAGGTCTCCGGTTCAAATCTGGTCATAGGCTCTCTGGGAAAAAAAAAAAACAATATTGGCTTGGTTCATATATTGATGCACTTGGGCTTAGATGACATTGGACACTTGGGCCAACGACATATGCTAAAAAAATGATGAGATAAGGCTAAAACGAATTTCAAGTACTTTTGGTCGTTGGACAAAGATTGGAGCCTCGACACGAGAGATATCAAGGGGAAGTCGTAGGCTCTGTGGAAAAAAAATGCTTTTGGACTTAGATGACATTGGACCCTTGGGCCAACGCAGAGGCTATCCTAGAGGTCGCACTTGGGCCTCGACATAGGAGACGCATTTGCATACATAGGAGATTGCACTTGGGCTTAGAAGATGACACTTGACACTTGGGCCAACAGCACAACCATTTGTTTTGTTTTGTTTTGTTTTGTTTTTTTCATGTTGAGATGTCTCGAACCGCAAGGTCCCAACCCTAGTGCTTGGTACCGTTGGAAAGCCCTCGATGAGGGGGGTGCACAGGATTGGTCTCATGATTTTTGGACCTGCAGTGTGGGAGATGTGGAATTCCAAGTACTTTTGGTCGCTGGAAATTCACAAAAAATAGCAAAAATGGCAAAGTGGGCATTCATGGGACAATGGTTGGAGCCTCGAGGGGAGAGATATCAAGAGAAAGGTCTCCGGTTCAAATCTGGTCGTAGGCTCTGTGGAAAAAACACTTACTTAGATGACATTGGACATTTGGGCCAACGACAAAGGCTACCCTAGAGGTTGCATTTGGGCCTCGACATAGGAGACGTACATAGGAGACGCCAAAGTTGGATGCAGAGGGGATTGCACTTGGGCTTAGATGACACTGGACACTTGGGCCAATGACATAGGCTACCCTATCAATATATGAAGCGAGACATTTGTTTTGTTTTGTTTGTTTTGTAGATTTGAGATGTCCCAAACCGCTGGCCCAGCCTTGGTGCTTGGTACCATTTGGAAGCCCTCGACGAGGAGAGGTGCACAGGCTTGGTCTCAGGATTTTTGGACCTGCAGTGTGGGAGATGTGGAATTTCAAGTACTTTGGGTCGTCGGAAATTCCCGAAAAATAGCAAAGTGGGAATTCCTGGGACAAGGTTGGAGCCTCGAGAGGGGAGATATCAAGGGAAAGGTCTCCGGTTCAAATCTGGTCGTAGGCTCTGTGGAAAAAAAATGCATTTGGACTTAGATGACATTGGACCCTTGGGCCAACGACAAACTACCCTAGAGGTCGCACTTGAGCCTCGACATAGGAGACGCACTTGGGCTTAGATGACACTTGATACTTGGGCCAACGGCACAAGCTACCCTAGTGTACATGAACAGATGGGACAGATAATATTCATCCCTAAGAAAAGGTGCAGTCCAGTTGGCCTAAATTGTTCTCTTTAGCCCCACATTCTCATTGGCCCAAAAGTTGACATGTCCACAACAGGACGGAATAAAGGGACTTGAGCCTCCATTGCTCTTATGCTAAAGAATCTAATGTGAGCGTTTTTCAACATTTTTATTTATTAAATTGAATTTTATGTAATTTATCAAACTACCCCTAGTAACACCATTTTCATAAAGTCCACTACAATATGAAAACCAGAATACCTCATGAACTCTCTTCATTAAAGTAGATGAAACGGGGGCCAACACCAAATTTTTAAAAAGATGTGCTTTTCTGATTAGAGTCAAGTTTGGATCACACCCAAGTTTGGATCCTCCATAACATCTTTCTCTCTCCCATTTGAAGGGACAGTACACGGTCCACATTGTATAGTGCAAGTGAATCCATGTTTTAGCTAGCTTTTATTATTTTTATTTTCTTATCTTATGTACTTTTATGGGAAGATAATAGGAATAATGTAAGAACTTAACGCATGCGTGCAACCTCTGACAGGATCGTTCGCCGGTTTCCGGCATTTCAAATCTTCCCCACCCTCTCTTGAGAGTGAGATGGAACTGAAGGAGTGTAAACTCGAGTCGGGGTTACACGACGAGGTGAGTAACTCCTCTCGGTGTAACTCACACCTGGTCTCGAAATTTGACTAAGTCCTGGTTAAGTATAAAATGGACTAACCAGAGTTACATGAGAAACCGGGGTTACAGAGGGTTACACCGATTGGAGGGTTACACTACCGGGGTTACACCAAACCGGGTTACACTACAAGTGCCTCTCATCAAGAATCGAACTCCGACCCCAGCCTCCTACAACGGTATATCCCCTTACCACCATGCTACCCACCACAGCTTGCAACCCACTTGGATTCTTAAGTATTTAATAGTGAAACCGAGGTAAGAGGGGGTGGGGAGGATTTGACAGGGGCCCCTGCCAGAGGAGCCCAAGGCTGCCGAAATCCGAAAGTACTGTCAGATCACATGCGTCCATTAAGTTCTTACCTTATTCCTATTGTCTTCCACTTTAATGTAGGGCACATCTTGCACTTTTTCGTCCACTCTTTCCTTGCAACTAGCCCCCACCAGTGCTCTAGTGTCCTCCCCCTCAAATACAGCAAGGTACAGGATAGTTATGCTCTCATAATTTCAAGCATCACCATTAGAATGTACCGCACGAAGGTGCATGCACAACAACTACTTACATTGTGAAAGAAAGGTTGGCCTAAGTAGTGGTGCTAAACTGTTTGCGAAGATGTAGGAGCATTCGGGCCATATCAGAGGATGGCCCTATGTTCTTTGTTGATTTTTTGGGTTCAGTCCTCATACAGTTTGATGTCACTTACATCCACTGTTCTGAACTCCTTTTGGGTCGGTCACAAACCAACAGGACAAAGATACAGGCCCATTTAGAAGCTTGGTTTTTAATCCATGGGCACATATATATGACAGTCAGGCATTGAAGTATCTCCTCCAAGGTGAGTTAGTTCACAAGACTAAAGACACATTATCTCGGTCCACTCCTCTCTTTCTCTTTCTCTCCTTGCCTCTCTCTGGTGTTTAGTATGGCACATTTGAAGCTCAATCCTGCAAGTGGAAAGGTCTGGCCTAGAGGATGGATCAATATGCTGGATCAAGATTAGTTGCACTGACGAGGTAGATCAAGGAAAAGGAATCATTGGTAGGGCAGCAGGGCAGCCTGCTGCCAGCACTCACAAATGAGGATCAAAGCTGCAACCAATGAAACTAACGTTCTTCACTCACCATCAGATTAGTCATTACTACAGTGATGCCCAATACCTGACTTCAGGAGACGAGTAGGTTCCACTAGGACTGTATGTTTATGTAACAGGCATGACACATTCGATTTAGTTGTGAGAAATCTACATCACTCAACATCTGTGTAATGGCAAGTGTGCCATTTTATGGGTACATTCTCTCTCCAGTACCCTAGCCATACATCTGAAAGAATCTATTGGATTTATGCTGGTATATAGCCTGTACCTTTATACAGACAATGCCTGTCTTTGTTGCATCTCTTTAAGAACCCGAGATGCATTGTTGAGTCTGTTGGCTCCCTCATACACGTGGACCATTGTCAGATACAAAGCCTTCTCATCCACCCCACCTTCCACTTTTAGCTTGGCAAATATGGCCTCTGCTGCTTTAATTTCACCTGCATGCCCATGCAATTCCATCATCTTCCAGTGAACATCCTCCCCAAAAACTAACCCTTCTTCCTGGATATTCTGATAGAATCTCTCTGCCTCTCGCACGCGCTGCAGTTTACCATAGGCCCCCAACACCATGAGACAAGTGTCAGAGTCTGGTAACAGGTTCTCTCCCCTCATTGCTTCAGACACTTTGATAGCAGCAGTTGCTTTATTTTCCCTAACATAAAGCTGAATGACGTTTTTGTAGACTAATGGATCCTTAATTTCCCCAGCCTTTTGAGCTCGCCAAAACACTTTAGCAGCTTCCTCCAGCTTTCCAGCCATGGCTAACACATTGATGGCTATATCACGGGAGACATTTTCTGGCTGCTTTAGTTCTTCAAGAAGACGCTTGGCATGCCCAATCAACCCTGCCTTTTCATATACCACCACCATGGACTGATACAGTATTTCATCCATAGGAAAGCCCTGCACGCGCAAGCTTTGAAAGAGGAGTGCAGCTTTGTCATACTTCCCCATTTTTCCGTAGGTTGAAATGAGGGCGCTATAAGTCATTGCATTCGGTTCAATTCCATTCTTTTCCATTTGTTGCACCATGTTTGACACTCTTTGTAGATCATGCGAATTTCCATGGAGCTTGATCAAGGTGTTGTAAGTAATGACGTTGGGCATGATACCCCTGCTATGCATGAAATGGAATGTACGAACTGCCTCAGAAATCAACCCTGCCTCCCCATATACATTAATCATAGTATTGAAAGTGACCACATTAGGGGATACCCCCAAGTCCTTCATGCTCCTCAGAAGATTTTCAGCCTCCATTACCAAGTCCAGCTTCCCATAGACATCGATCATCATGTTGCAAGTCGTGAGGTCTGGGGCACACCCCTTGGCCTGCATCTCAAAGAAAACTTCCTTGGCCTCCCCACATTTCTCATTTTCGGTGAACGCATTTATCAAAGTACTGTAGCTTACAGTGTCGGGCTCGATTTCCAACTCTTTCATGTCAGCTAAAACGCTTTCCGCCTCTTTGTACAATTTTGCCTTTCCAAACATGTTGATCATGGAGTTGAACACCAGGCGGTCAGGCTGGATACCAGAGGCCCTCATTCTAGTGAATAAAGAGACTGCCTTGGAGAAATTTTTCACCTTCCCAGCCAGTTCAATGAGAGTGCTGTAGGTCACCAGATCAGGTAATATTCCCTTTTCTTCCATCTTCTGAAACCACATCAAGGCGGAATCAAACTTTCCAGCTTTCCCAAATGAGCTGATGAGTGACGAGTAGGTGTATTTGTCAGGAGAGACTCCCTTCTCTATCATCTCCCCCACTAAACCCTCTCCAAGCGTCCACCTCCTTGCCCTCAAGGTATTCCTGATCACAATGTTGTAGCCAAACGTTGATGGGCTGTAGCCTCCCTCCTCAAGCATCCAATCATGCAGCGCAAGCGCTCGTTGCCAGTCCCTTTCCTGGTTTAACAAAGACATCATAAGCCTAAACGACAGTTTTCCTTTCCACTCTGCCATTACCTGGATCATTTCTTGCGCACTCACTGTCACTTGCAAATCTTTCAGGATTGCGTCTAAGTCAATGAGGTAATCGGGCCTAGTGAAGGTACCTTCGCCTTGATGCGACAACACCAGATTTCCTCTAGAAGTCGCGCCCCTCTTGACATGTGAACTCGAACTGGAAGCTGCATTCATGCGAGTGGATGATGCAGCTGAGTGAAGAGTTTGAGAGCTCCGGGAGGCCGTGATAGAGGGATCAGGTGCAGCTGTAGCAGAGTCAGAAGCAAGAAAGCCTTCATAAAAAAGATCATCATTATCAGCAGGCGATGTATTATCTGCATGGACAGCACAGGTATTCGGTAACTTCAGCCTCTGTTTAGAAAGAAGCTGGTTTACTTCATTCACATCTCCTATGTCAACGGAGGAGCTCTGATTAAACGATGCCACTTGATCCTTAACGGAAACTCTCGACGCGACTTTGTCGTGCACTCTACGTGGAGCCACAGGCACGAAGACTCCATGCAACCTACAAAACAATTCCCCCATCCGCGCATCCAATCCTCGACACTCTCCACTGTAACTACATGGCATGCACACACGATTCCATCATTTCTACTTGCACTTACGTGGAGCCACAGGCTGGAACACTCCCTGCGACCTACAAGCCAATTTCCTCATTCCAAACTCCAAACCTCTGCAATCTCCACTGCAAATATATGGCGGCCACACGGGCTGCCGCAGAGCACATGACACCACCATTTCCCGATCTGTGGCAGAATGATGCAAGGCCCCGACAAGGGAAAAAGGGAGGGAGGGGCTTCCGAGAGGAAGAAGACGAGGGTTTAGTCCATTTCAAGGGGATTTCGTCCGCCACGTCGGAGACTACTTCGTCAACCTCAGCACGGGACTTCGTTTCACGGGAAACGGATTTCGTTCGGGAGGAGGGGGTTTCGTTGTCGGTAACCGAGGAGAAACCCTAACCGGGCTGGACTGACCCAGGGTTGCGTTGAAAATATATTTGGGACTATGATATTGGGAAGAAGGAGGGCGACGAAGAGAAGATTATTATTACAAAAAAAGAAAGAGAGTAGGGTAAAGGTCGGGGAAGGGGGGGGGGGGGGACATGGCGGACAAGGACAAGAAGCTCAAGGTTATCCTCAAGTTGCCCAGGCCTGCTTCCCGACCGCCCTTATCATCGTCTCTGGCATCGCAACATGTACAGGTCCCACCAAGTCCTGGAGCTGCTATGCAGCAGAAGGCAGCAGCAGGGTCATCGTACAATGTGGCTGCTGCTGCTGTTGCAGGATCTGGAAGCAATCGCCTGGCAACTCCCCCAAAGAAGCGCAAGTACAAGGCCCTGGAGAGTGAATCCCTCTCTGGACCGGTAAAGCATGAGGTGCCGTCGCCTGCCACAACAGCCGCTGCAACCCCGCCCTCTGTGCCACTTAGGGTTAGAGCCCCTCTGCCCCCGCTCGCTAAGAAGGCTTCTCATGAGGTGAGTTTGGGATTTGCGTTTTGTCGTTTTGGATTTACGAGAGGACAGCGGGAGATTCATCATGGGAATTGGTATGTTGTGGCAGACACTCTATCTGTCAACTGTTGGCCTTCGTCAAGGCCGGTTTTTATGTTTCAAGTCATCTTAGGGCATGTGACTTACTGCCATATTTTTAGTCAGCCTTGTTGTTGAATGATAGCAAAGCCTGTTTCCGGACTGCGCATCTTTGCCACATGACTAGGGTTACATGGCATTGCTCCCTTGCCCTGAAAACATATTCCTTCCAGAAATTAGGACATTCTATTGTTGGTGGAGAATTTCTTCAATGATTCAGGTGGGTATGTTTGAAATTTCTCCTAGCTTGATAGGTGGGGAATCTGATAGGCTTGTATTCAGTTTTATTGAGCCACAATATTTTCTCGGAATTCTGCTGGAGACAGTATGTGGCCCTTATGGTGAAAGTTTCAGCTCTTTCAGTCATTGAAGTGATCTGATTAGGGTTTTTATGTAGTTATGATCTCACTCACCCGGATATCTGAAACATAACTATTTGTACTGCAGCATGATAGCATTTGAAGGCTGTTTCTAGAATTTCTCTTACAATTTTACTTTGGACAATATGAGAAAGTGTGCATTCCGAGCATTCCATGGGTCTCCCAGATGCAATCTAAGTGTTTGCATAACTACATCAAGCATACTGGATTTTTCCATGGTTTCCACATCCATGTGGAATGTTGTCTCTGCAAATAACTTTGGGAAATGACTTGTCACATTGATGGGTGGGTTCTTGTTGAGGTTTCTTGATCTCCATTCTGACTTCCACAATCAAGTGTTTCCTTCATGTAGAAACTGTAGACGGCTGAGAGAATTGCATTGGAGGGTTTTGATGTGTGTCATCCTCTGCCGCTTGCAAAGGTTCATATGTGGCTGTTGAGGTTATAATATGTGTACTGAACTCACCTTCATATGGTATCTTTGTGTCACTGCGTTCAGAGATGATCCTGTTTGTGTTGGTGGGTTCTGTCAGAAGGAGAAGAAAGTTGCTAATGGGGAGGCAGCACCACCTATATATGATCCTGCACCAGGTCAGCCCGGCCATCTCTTCTAGAAGTTACAGTGCCAATCCATGTACTCATCACATATCTTTATGTTCCAGATAAACGTAGGAGCAAATTCATTTTTTTGTTGGATTGTCCACAGTGCCATCTGGGCATGTTCAAGTTGCCACGACACCACCTCCAAAAAAGGTGCTTGAAGGTGTTCTTGACAAGTTGAAAAAGTAAGTCTCTTGTGGCAGACATCCTTTTTGTTGCAGCTAGCCTTTGTTGATGATCCTCATCTGTTTTATGAGTACATTCCTCATCTCAAAATGTGTCTGCTCCTTCTTGACCTGACGTCCAGAGAATAATCTGAGCAAATCTTGTCCTGCTTGATTGATTCCTTCTGAGGTAGTTGTGAATGTGTCTGAGAGTTGTATTCCTTACTACGGGTGTTTGGATTGCAATATCAGAAAGGACACGTATGGAGTGTTTTCTGAACCTGTTGACTCTCGCCTCGTACGTCTTCCTTTCCCTACCCACAAGGCGAGAACATGTTGGTTCTGACATTTCAATGGAAGTAAATACTTGTGGCCATCGCTTCTTTGTGCGGTGATGCATGAGTGGGCCTGTTACCAGTTGATTGATTGATGACAGGATCTGGTTGTAGAGATGGTAACAGGAAATAGTACTGAAACTGGTAGGGCTGTGGTGTGATCACAGCTGCAAGAGTTGAGAGTTTTGCCCTGGTTTCATTTGGACTGGCAAGGCTTTGTGACTCAGAGGTTGCTGTTATTTTCTTGAAATGGATCTCAATGAGTACACTAGAGGTGGCACTGCTGAAGATTTAATTAGATGGCACAAAGTGGCACTGCATGGTTACAGTCAAATATCTCCTCTCTGATTGTTTGACGCAGCGTTGGGATGGCTGTATGATAGGTTCCAGATTACTATGATGTCATCAAAGAGCCAATGGATTTTGGCACAATGTACAAGAAGATAAGCAAGGGAATATACACGGCATTGCATCTGTTTGAGGTAAGGGGCTTTTCTCCTGTTGCGCACTGGTGATACAAGGTTGTTACTTGATTTGTTAGCTGTTTTGTGATGGAGTTGTAGTCTCAAAATAGTAGTTTCCTTTGCTAGGCCTCTGTCTAGGTTTCACAATTGTGTTTGTGGCTGGGTATGCCTGTGTGAGAGTGTAGCAAGGTTGTCTTGCAGTTTGTGGTTGTCCTGCCTTCCTAATAAAGGAGTAATGAACGGTAGAATTTATGTATGCTCTTCAAAGCTGGTCTGTGCAGAAGGACATCATGCTCATCTGTAGCAATGCTATGCGTTACAATGGCCCGGAGACCATCTACTATAAGCAGGTGGGTGTCTTTTTCCTCTCGAGGCCACTTTCTGCTCTTGGCCCATCTTCAATCATTCATGGCCCAGATTCCTACCTTGTTTTATAACAATGTACCTGGGGTGATTGTTCCTTCCTTAGTGGTTAGGTCATGTGTCAGAAATAGGTGTACCTTGCTTTTTGTTGTAGTGTCAATACAACTGATTGTAGCTGTCAAGTACATTTTGTAATAGCCGTGACCTTTCCAAAGAGCTGATGTGATTTTGCAAACCTTTCTGTTTGTACATTTTCTTGGTCTAGTCAAGGTGCCCTACTTGTTTGTGACCAATGGAATTTGTACAGGCAAAGTCCATACAGGATGCAGCCCGCAAGGCCTTGGATGTAGTGGCATCACAGACAGGAGGGGCTGATGGTGGCAAAACTTCATCAAATAAAAAGAAACCCCACAATGCTAAAAAATCCTTGAAAACTTCTGCTGTGGGTAAAGCCTCGCTTGATCCTGCCAATTCAGATTATGCCTCAGGTGCCACTTTAGCCACAGATGGTGATGAAGCAGCTTGGTCAAATAAAGCTGAAGCTGGCTGTGGCAAGAAAGGAGCTGCTTCAGACAGGTCTGGAAGTGTTGGTGAGGAGACCGAAGCGGGCTGGGCTGTGCAATCTCATGGCAACAGTCTTTTGGAATGGGAAACCATTTACACTGACGCGCGAGAGGAATCTGGTGAGTTTGTAAGATTATCGTCATGTGAATGAACCGGTATGAATTATAGCACTGTCGATACTGGACTCCATTACTGCAATGCTTTCACATTTGTAACATCGACATGTGTGTCGTCAAAAAGTTGATTCTCATCTTCAGTCTGCATTACTATTCCTGACGCAAAGCAGTCTGCATTGACATCATGGAAGATCCTCCTGTGGCAGGGGCAGTGCTCAAGCCAGCTCTAAAGGATGGGCGAAGACCACTGTCAACAGAGGAGTACCACAGGAGCTCATACAAGCCACGTAATCTTCCAGCCCATGGTCGTGGCCCACCTCTTTCTGGAGTCGGTGGAGAACTGCATCACCTGGTGCCGGTAAGCTTGAACCTCCAGTAGGCTCCAATATGTATTTCATGCGTGGTACGCAGTCATTTATCTCTGAAGTGATGCTGCAGGTAGCACTGGTGATAGCAGGGCATGTCTTAGGCAAGAGCTTTCTTGTTGTGGTCATTGGGGTGTCCCCCCTGTCTGTCCCTTCTCTTTCTTTCTCTGCCGCCTTCCCCTTCCCTTCCCTTCCTCTCCCACCCTTTGCGTGCCAGACACAGGGTTCGTGATCAGAAGGATACAGTAAGCAACTGTAGTGAGTGCATCTCTCTCTCTGTGCACATGGAGCTTTTAGCACTGTTCCCTTCAAGATTGCTGTTGCGGTCACTACCCACCAGTGATTTCAGAAGTTTTTTTCCATCTGGCTCAGAAAGATCTCAGCTTGCCAGGTTTGGAAGGGATGTTGGCTTTGTGGCTTCTAGTTGAAGAAGCTCTTTTTTGACAATCCGCTGTCATTGTGTTTTGGTGGAATCCCTATGGTGAGGAAATTTGGGTAGTTAGAGTTGAAGGCTGGGATCAATGTGTTTGATTTTGTTGTCGCAGACGGGTTATCAGGTGGAGCATACTTATGCAAGAAGCTTGTCTCGTTTCACAGCAAATTTGGGTTTCAAAGCATGGAAATTTGCTGCCAAAAAAATGCAGAGAGTCCTTCCTGCCTCGGTGGCTTTTGGGCCTGGGTGGATAGGTGAGCTGGAAGCACCCCCTGGCACTGTTTTCAGGCCACGAAACCTTCCTGAGCGACCTCCTGGATCCTTTAGCGCTGCTGAAGTGAAGGTGATGAAACCGGCTCCAGTTGGTTACAAAGCAGTCTCTACATCCTCAAACAATCCCACTGGAGTTGGGACGGTCCCTCACAGCTCTTTAAGGACCTCTCCCACTGTAGTTAGGGCCCCTACGATGAGAAGTATGGCTCAGACTTCAATGGACTCTCTGTTGACAACTGTCACCAGTGCAGTGCTTGCTTCTGGGTCATTGTCGCAGCCTGTATCACTGGGGAAGCCCCTGATGGTTAGCACTTCTAACTTGATGAAGGAGGAGTCAAAGCCTGATGTAACACCACATTCAACTGTTGATGTTAGGCAGGGCCCCCAGGTTAGAAGTGCTACTGGAGATGACAGCCGGGGCCCATCTGCGGCGAGTTCAAAACAAGGATTGAGTGCAGCAGGGGGGCAATCTGTGTGGGTCTCCGAATCAGCAACCAGCCAAAACCAAGCATTGGCTGCGGTCAGCTTTCAAGGGGGTTCCAGGTGGACAAGTCAACCGCAAGGGGCCCCCAGTTTTGTGTACAGTACAGCTATGCCAGCAGTTCCATCAGCCTTTGGTAAAATAGTCAGGCATGACGAGGCCAGCAACGCTCAAGCCCACCCTTTAGGTTCAGTGCAGGCTGAATCCAACACCAAGACAAAACTGCCATCCTCTATGCAGCCTAACATGCAGATGTACCCACATGGGCCCCAGACACCAGGACTTCCTCAGTTTTGGCAACCACAAATGTACCCAAATCCCTCATCTTACGACTTGCATTCAAGCACCAGTCGCCCCTTAGCCAAACCTTCTTCAGTGTTGATATCTGCTCTGTCGTCCTCCCAAGCACTCTCCCAGCACGACAAACAGGAGTCTGGGGTACCCGCACTGCTTGCGCCACAGCCGCTGCAGCTACAGATGGGTGGTCTCTCCCATACTTCCCCTTCGCAGGCACGCCCAACGACAAATGCTTCCTCTTCTCTTCAGCAGCAGCAAAGTTTGCTCTCTCATGGGCCCCCAGACTTGAATTTGCAGCCTGTTGAGTCACGAGCTCCAACACCCAATGTGGCCGATTCTGAACAGCCCAGTTTAGCTCTCCAGCTGTGATACCAAAAGAGGTGTTTGGGAGACACATTTGTAAGGTGCCTATTGTGCTTTTGTAAATTCTGCGCATGAAGCATTTGCCTTGAATGATTGGCAAATGCAGAATGATTCCTTTCTTTTGGATTGACTAGTGAAAGCCAAGGTTCTCTATCAGTTCAGTGCCATGATGTCTGGTTTTCTCCTGTGTAAAGTAACATTCTGCTTGACTTTGGAGGCACGTCCAGTTCCCCTGATAAGTAAAAGCTTGGTTGACCTCCTCTTGCACTGACTGTGATTGATTACATTTGCTGTGATTTGCATGAAGTATCTGAACGATTGATGAGAGAGAAGTGTACCAAGAGCCTGGTTGGCATAGAATTTTTTCTATTGCATTTGTCTAGGGGCGATCTGACTGTACTGTGCTGGTTTTGCATCATCAGCTCCCCTGGCAGGGCCCCCTATCAAATCCTCCCTACCCCCTCTTACCCCAAAAGAGGTCTTATTGAATGCTTTAGGTTGTGGTATAGCAGTGAATAGTCTGTTTGTAAGGCGATGGTAATTGGAGCTATGAGGGTTCTATTCTCATGTTGGATTGTTATGTCACCCTGTTCCGAGTCACTTCTGCGATGTCACCCTGTTCCATGTCACTCTTCTTCCTCTTTGTATTTATTATACTTGGTCAAATTTGTGACTCCAAGTGAGAATTACCCCGATTGGAGTGACACTCCCTTTCGGGTTATCCCCAATGTCGCTCTTCAACCCCACTAGTGTCACTCAAGTGATGTCACCCCGTTCCCTGTCACTTTGGGTGGGTCTGGTGTCATTCCTATCTATGTCACTCATGAAAGGGGCTGGGGAAAGTTTGACAGGCCAGAAACCGGCGTACCATGTGGGTGCATGAAAGTGAGTGAAGAAAAGTTTTGATGAAAACAATTTGTGTTTTGTTTTCAGGATTGTTTCCGCTGTTTACCAGCCCAACTGCACAAGAATCCAGTTGGATTTTAGGTTTGATAGTTGATACAGTCCTTAGGCCTTGAAGCTCATCCCCATTTTGGAGGTTATCTAACCTGCCATGGCGTCAGCTTCGGGGACCAAGATTGCATTCAGCGACTGAGAATGATGATGAGCCTCTCATTCCTTGTTCTGCATCACAATCTCGCAAAAATTCTCTTGAACTGACTTATCGGAGGGTAGGCTAGCCAGGCCGCATGTTCATTCGATTAAGCAATTCTTGAGTGCAGAATTCATGCTTGCGGTAGGCTAGTGCCAGAGCTGATTTGTCCACGTCGGGGGAGAATTGAGAGGCCGCAACTGCTGGTTCATAAGCTAGGATTCTTTCTATGCGGTTTAAGTTTCTCCTGGGTGGGTTTTGATTTGGAAGAGCAATGATGATGTGCGTGTGGAGAGGCAGAGGGCGAAGGAGAGGAAGAAGCGTCAGTATGAAAGAAGCGTGGTGTTGATAACGATTGTTTTTGAACAAGAGATCAACAAAAAAGCTGAAACAGGCCACATTCTTCGCTCATTTCCTTCTTTCCCGCGGGTTTCTGATAATTGGGGTCACGTTGCCTGTGCCTGAGAAAGGTTTTCTTGACAGTTTGTAGAGAGCCGTCCCAGCTCTTATTAAGCCAGAATGTTTCAATAAGTGCCGGCTGGATACTATATACGCAATCGGGTGCATGTGTGACGAAGGAGCTACAATTGGAAGATACCTCAGCGGATGGAGCGAGGAATGTGGCTTGAGGTTATGTTTCACTGAAAGTCCTTCAGAGACTTCTGCAAGTCCTCTGAATAAGATCATGGAAGTATAGTACAGAAACGGAAGACATATAGGTTCGTATCAGAGGGTTCGAGGCTTAGGAAGCCAGCTTGTGTGCGCTCCAATCTAACGAATGGCCACATGGGCCGTAGGAGATGGCCTCTGCTGGGCAGTCAATGGACCCCACATTGCTTCTTCTCAAAGGGGCAAAAACTGCTTTTCATTTCAAAAAACACAGGTAAGAGCTTTGAGCAAGTGCCCTTCTTTCTCACAGAATAATTGGATGGAGTTTCGATGTAAGAAGTTGGGATCGGCGGCGCAAGCTTTAGTCAGGGGAATGCATGAGTTGAAGGGAAGGCCAGTGGCTGGCTCTACCCTAGGCTTCTCACGTAGCCTCCAGAGCCTACAGCTGCGAGGTGCTTACATTATGACAGAGCAGACAGTGGGTGGCCGGCTGCGATCTAGTAAAGAGTCTGGCAAGCGGAGGTTGATTCTTCTTCGCCATGCCAAAAGCTCGTGGTCCGACAGGTCTCTGAAAGGTTTTTTGGCCTGCTCTTGTACCCACCTATGTATTTTGTAGTGTGTAAGTGGATATCAATGGGGCCAGTGAATTTCTCTGGGCGATCAATTGAAAAGGGTTTTCCGATAGACTGACTGACCGTCAGTTTTAGAGTGCGAGGGATTCAAAACGGTATCCCTTGGGGCTGAGGTTTTGTCCTTGAAAGGAGAAGAATGTACTCATTGACTGTTGCTACTGATACCCCTCTATTATTAACAGAATGGAGACGGGCCTGGCTTGAGACCTACCAGTTATGAAACTCAGCCTGAATTGATGTAGGACTCGGGCATAATGAAGCAAGCTCAGGGGAGGGGCAAGGAGTGATGTTGACAGACCACATAAACAGTTGCAGTAGAGGGACTCCAAGACGTAGAAGATATCAAATGCTTCTGTAGCTTCTCTACCACACAGTCTGAAAATCACATTGTGTATCTGCTGTCAGAATATAACAGTGCAGGCTAACCTAGTTTACGTTCAGCAACACTGGAATGTGCTTATGAAACGATCAACCTTCTAGTCCCTTATGCAGCACCCTCTGTATGATCACACATGCAGTTGCACAAACTCTCAATGTAGTCCAGGGTTTAGGGTTTTGGAAGTGCTTTGTGTTCTCTCTCTCTCTCTCTCTCCTCTCTCTCAGGGCAGGTTATTGGGCAAACCACACACAGCAGGTTGATGCTTGTGTAAAGGGATTTCTAGAGGATATGTGGAAAACCCGGATCAATTGTTTCTTCCAAGGTAAGTCTTACTACCGGCGTCAGCCCCTGACAAAGGTAGGTTCTGTCCTTTTGTGTTCCGCTCAAACTGGGCGCGGGGTCAATGGCCACTAGGCTACAGCAAACAGCGTCTTATGAGTACATTCTCAGGGTGGGAAGCCTACCTTTGAACAGCAAAGAGGAGGAAAGGGGGTTTGCAAATGCCCATTGTGTGGGCAACCTGAAGACCATATCCACTTTCTGATTCATTGTCCTGGGTACTCTCACCAGAGAGACACCCTCTTCAATTCCATCAAGGGAATTGTCTCTGTACCTCGGTTTACCAACTTTGAACATATCGAGGCTGAGCCAAAAGCCCAGGCCCTTTTGGGGTCTACTTATTGGGCAAAATCACACAGCAGATTGATGTTTGTGTGAAGGGATTTCTAAAGGATATCTGGAAACTTGGATCAATTTTCGATTTCAAGGTAAGTCATACTACGGGCGTCAGCCCCTGAGAAAGGTAGTTTCTGTCTCTTTGTGTTCCACTCAAACTGGGCGCGGGGTCAATGGCCCCAAGGCTACGGCAAACAATGTCATATGAGTACATCCTCTCTCTCTCTCTCTCTTAACTCTATTAGGGGCCTAGTTATTGGGCAAACCACACACAGCAGATTGATGCTTGTGTGAAGGGATTTCTAGAGGATATCTGGAAACTCGGATTAATTGTCTGTTCCAAGGTAAGTCATACTGCCGGTGTCAGCCCCTGACAAAGGTAGTTTCTGTCCCTTTGTGTTCCGCTCAAACTAGGCGTGGGGTCAATGGCCACAAGGCTATGGCAAACAATGTCTTATGAGTACATTCTTAACTCTATTAGGCTATGGCACACAACAGCTCTATATTAGGCTATTGCAAAGAATGAGTACATTCTCTAAACTCTATTGCTGGGCATATCACACACAGTAGATTGATGCTTGTGTGAAGGCTTTCTAGAGGAAATCTGGAAAGCCCGACCAATTGTTTATACTAAGGTAAGTCCCCCTACTGGAGTGAGCCCCTCACAAATTTAGTGTCTGTTCCCTCTCTTAACTCCCCCTCTTGTCCACCCAGACTGGGCGGAGAGTCTAAGGCCACATGGCTACGGCAAACGTCTTATGAGTACATTCTCTTTCTCTCTTAAATTTCTTTCTTTCTCTCTCCTTTTCAGGAATTTCAGTGGCACAGTTTGACCGGAAACCTCCACGAACCTTAGATTGCAGGGCCTTTGGTTGTAGGTGCTTGGCTATTGTTGTGAAGGAGGGCTAATGGGGACAGCTGTGGACTATGATAAATGGATGGGGGCAATGGCAGATCATGATAGGCCCCTGAGTAAAAGGGGGCGCCTTGCGGCTGCACACATTGCAAACAAGTTGAAGCATGAAGGCTGGTTGCCTGACCTCATTCTCTGCAGGTCCACCATTGCCACTTTTCTCTTCCAGATTGACTGTTGCATCTGACATCACACCTGGTTGCAGTTTTTCCCTGAAGTAGTTGTTGCTACAGTTATTCATCCTTTCATCCACAATTAACTTACTACACATGTTTTGAAACCAATGAGCATTTTAATTTGAACATCCCACAATACCCATTGAATTGTTCAGAGAGTTTCTTATGAAAGTTAACACCTTTCGTCTTTGAAAGAAGAAAGTTGCCAGGTTAGTGGTGGGATAGGTATCAGGGCAGGTGCTTAAATAGGGGATTACAAGCAATGATGACAGCCAACTGTTTGGGGGCTGCAGTGACTCACTGCGGACGCGTGAGACGTTGCATATAATGCAGACACACGCAAGGGATTTACGGGATGTCGAAGTGCATTTTTTAGGAAGCTTCTATGCCATTGCTGCTATGGACGGGCATACAGCCCAGCATTTGCAAGATAACATCTGCAAGTACTCCCATGATGCTATGACCACTATCATGTATGTGCCTCCTGGAACCCATCTCGATCCTTTGTCGGGGCCTTGATGCTGTCTTCGTGTTAGTTTGGTACTACCTCTGTAGATGCTCAGGATATCTGACATTGTAATATGTGCTTGCCTTGATCGACTTCACAATTTGGTAAACTTGACTTCAATAGTGCAACCTTGACCATATAGTACTACATATTGACTATGGGGCCCTCATGTATTTAGAGCTTTCTGCTCATCAGGTTGTGGTTATGGTCTGGTTGCTTTGTCTTTCTTGTGGATGAAAGCCAAAAAAATGAACAGGCCTCAAAGAACTCGATTAGTTTTCAACCATAGTGCTGGTTTCATTCAATGTGCAAACCTTGTGGTTTTTGTTTTGCAGGTGTATGGGGCACAATAGAGGGTGGGAGGAGGCAGCGAGCCTGCTTTGTGGGGTCCCTATTGAGTTAAAAACAGCAAATGCTGCCTTATTGGAAGCTCCTGGTGCTTCCTGGCAAGAAGTAAGCTCAAGCCATCTTTGACCATCAAATGGGTGTAGTCTGGAATTGTGATAAGGAACCAAAGGGTTAATCCATGGCTGATGAACCTAGTAGTTCTTACAAGTCCTAAGATGCTTGTAACTGTGGCAATTGTTGGTGCCAAGGTCTACTCCTGGTTAACAACTAGATATGTTCATCCTTCTCTCTTTCTTGCTCTGTCTGTCTCCCTCCCTCTCTACCGGTGGGTTTTGTTGATCACAGTGCAGTGGGATCATTCTGAGAGAGATGGTCTCTTGGAAGCATCAGAATATCTCTGGCTGCATGTGTCTTTTCCGGTTTGAGAAGCGTGAGACAATGCTAAAACAGTAAGTCTCCTTGGTTCTGATTGTTCAGGTTATTCTGAAAGAGCATTCTCGAAGTAATATAAATAGGCTATAGCAGACTTAATCTTCAAATGACTGAAGGGAGAGAGCCTTTGGTAATGGCAGTGCTCCCCTCTCATTGACCCTACCCGGCAGGCTGTCATGGCAAATCTTGCACTTGCAGTGCAAAAGCAGGGCTACCTTCTCTAATACATGAGTTGGGTTTTACAGGCATTTGAGCTCGCTGGAAATGGGGGCTGGAAGCTGTGTGGAATCATGAAGCCCGATGCAGCAGATGTGGAGAAAGGAGTGCTATGACTCGGGTGCTGCATTGCGGTCCATTCGAACAGTGCATTCTATGGGACAAGTGCACGACCAGCCACAAGGGCTTACAACAGTGTGTAATCTTGCCTTAGGAGCTTTGAAAAATCTCCAGGGTCCTGTAGCCAGCTTCCACCAGTCAAATGTTTGTTACTGACTTTAAAGAGTCATACATAGGCTTATGCGGTTGCAATATTTTCTGACAATATGCTATATATTGACTGAAGCATGAGCTTCTGAGAAATCCTTGGGGAGCTGATTGTTACGACCATGCACTGGGAAATGGCAGGGACCATTTCTGGAAGGCTCAAAAGGAACTCAGTCCTGTCAACTGTGAATTCCGTATTCACTAGATTGGAAGAAGCCCAAAATGAAATATGTGGATCAGAGATTGTATATAGCTATATAACTGTTAGATGAGTTTCCCCCAAAACTCATCTCAATTCCCCATGGCAGTTGGACATAATCCACACTGCTATCCTTTTGAACTCTTCAACTGTCCTTATTGCCTCAGGCAACACCTAACAATTGCAATCATTGATCCTTCTCAAAATTATTTTCGCCACCATACAGTCAAATATTGAATCCTGTCACTTTGCAATTGCTAGTGGGAGAAAAATAGTGATGAACCACAAGAGCGAAGCAACTGAGCAATTCCCATGAGACTCCAATGATAAAGTGCTGTCTGAGATATCTGGGTCATAATTCTTCCTTGTCAGACGGGTACAATTGAGTGTTGTGCAGTTCTTGCATTTTGAACAACCTTCAATTCCGTTTTAGAACCATGTCAAAATAAGTTCCGGTTTGGAGCATTTTTGAGCAACCTTCAATTCTGGTTTTAGAACCATGTCAAAATAAGTTCCAGTTTGGAGCATTTTTGAACAGCCTTCAATTCCCGTTTTAGAACTACGGCAAAATAAGTTCGAGTTTGGAGCGTTTTTGAACAACCTTCAATTCCGGTTTTAGAACCATGTCAAAATAAGTTCGAGTTTGGAGGTTTTTGAACAACCTTCAATTCCGGTTTTAGAACCATGTCAAAATAAGTTCGAGTTTGGAGATTTTTGAACAACCTTCAATCCCGGATTTAGAACTATGTCAAAATAAGTTCCAGTTTGGAGGCTGTTATTTGGGATATGGAATTTCCGGTTCCGGTTCTGGTATGTGGACGGTTCCAGTTGCCCGTTAGTTGCTGAGAAAAAGACCGCTTGAGAAAAAGACCGCTTGCGTTAGGTTCCAGTTTCTTTAGAAGTTATATAGACATACATAGCAAGGATGTTAGTAGGCTCTGTAAATCCACTGGACGTTAAACCAACTTTACTTTTCCTTACTTTTCCTTACTTTTCATATCTGAACCAGTGTTTTTTTTTCAAATTTTGAAAAGAACAGGACTGGCTACTGAGTTTTTGGGAATAGCCATATTTCTGCTCATCCACTTCATCCTCTCTCTGTACTTTCATCCATGTATATCATCCACATTAGGCAAAAGATTTATTTGGTTTTTGAGAATTTTGGCGAGTTCATCCATGAGAAAACAGGGAATTTATGACAGAATATTCGATTTTGATTTTTGAGGTAAAAAAAGTGCGAAATTTCGCCAGAAATAAAAACACTGATCTCAACCCTCCCTGCACAATAGGTAGTTAGTTTTTCTTGACTCCGTAGGCCCAACAACAGCAGAGTTGACGGCAGCTCTTGACTCTTGACGACTCTGTGGGAATCAAGGGACGGGATGGGTGTACCAACTCACGTTACCAACCTCCAGGACCAGGACGCGATCAGCGGCTTTTGAGCTCTACGCTGTTTCATTGAATGGCAGTTTGCGATGGAGCCACATTCCAATTTCCTTGGGTGTGCCTTGTGGGCCAGACGGGGGCCACTCAGGGGAGATTGTTGGGAGTTGACCTGTCAACTCGGCCATGGTTTTCCATTTACCTTTTCTCAACGCTTGTCTTTGGCGTGGTGGGGTGTTGACACCTGACACCATTGCGAAATGGACAACCATCCCCAAGTCGCATGTGGTCACTGGTGAGGTGTTGTACTTGCTGCCTTACTTCTGAGACTAGAAGTGAACAGTGACCAGTGGGAGTAGCTACCAAAGACGCACTTGGTCGTCGCAGTGTTACGACAACGGGAGGGGACAGACGGGCATGATTATGAGCGAGGGTGGAATCTGGAGAAAGATGGGCGTGGGGTCTATCCGCTCTGCCTGACCCTAAACAGCACTGCTAATCAATGCTCTAAGCGCTGCTTACAGGCGCCTTTATTGTGGCAGCACGCCGGATACCTGCAGGGCTGCCGGGCAAGCCTTCGTGGCTCGCGGGCCCGACCTGCTGCCGGATATAGCAGGGAGCCAGGACCTACCAGAGGACAGGTACCGGCCCGGGCCAGGGAATCTTTTGGGGCCTGCCCCACTGGCCCAAACCAACGATTTTTACCCGTCCTCGTTGATAGAAATCCGAGGCGAGGCGCAGGGCGGGCCTCGGCCACCGAGGGGATAGTGGCGGGGCTGCCACACGCCTGAGCTGAGCCACGCCGCGTCCTCCTTCGGACCACCCTGCTGTAAGCTCGTAAGATAGTGACGTCACTGAAATGGCAATAGCAGTATAGCCTCAGATTGAGCCATATATTTGTGAGACTGTGTATGGGGCAGCATGTCCTGCAGCAAAGGCCATAGTGTCATGGCAAGAAGTGGCCATACTTCTGCGCGAGTTTGTGCGGCAGAGGTTTTATATGTTCAATTTATTTCTTCCATATACCGAAGAATAAAAAAACATAATTATAGTGTGCTAATAGTGTGTTCACATTCTACTGAATATAGTGAAGTATAGTGGGAACATTTGATGAGTATAGTGAATATATAGATGTGAATGTAAAAATATGAATATAACATAGTTATGAAAAATATAATGAGAAATGGCATATAAAAATTAAAAATAGGAACAAATTTTTCTTCAGATCTATTTTAAAACATCATTAATTATTTTTTAATGAACTTGATCTATTTGAGTGATATCACGAATAATTATATATATGAATAATGATTTTATTTCGTGTTTATGTGTTATTTTGTTACTGATATATATCAAGTTCATCCTAACAAATATCAATCTATGAATTAAGACGATTTGTTTGTTTTGTTTTGTAGCGTTGAGATGCCCCGAACCGCAAGAAAAAAAAAAGAAACAAATTGATTAGATATGGGATTGCACTTGGACTTAGATGACACTTGGGCCTGTACATGGGAGGATACATGAATAGAAGATTGCACTTGGGCTTAGATTTCAATTCTTCACACATGGGCCAACGGCATAGGCTTCACTAGAGGTCGCACTTGGGCCTCGACATAGGAGACCCACTTGGGTACATAAGAAATTGCACTTGGGCTTAGATTTCAATTCTTCACACATGGACCTTGACATAGGAGACGCTACTTGAATACATAGGGGATTGCACTTGGACTTAGATTTCAATTCTTAACATATGGGCCAATGACGTAGGCTACCCTAGGCCCATGTGGTACAAATGTGCGATGAAAAGCTGCCGGATGAATGAATTTGGGATGAATGAAAAAGGGAATGGATGAATGTCTCCCAAACAGGAGGGTCTCTAGATACATAGGGGATTGCACACTGGGCTATGTGGAAAAAAACTTACTTAGATGACATTGGACACTTGGGCCAACGACAAAGGCTACCCTAGAGGTTGCATTTGGGCCTCGACATAGGAGACGCACTTTGATACATAGGGGATTGCACACTTGGCTTAGATTAGATGGGCCTTGACATAGGAGACGAACATGGGAGACATTGGAGACACCAAAGTTGGATGCATAGGAGATTGCACTTGGGCTTAGATGACATTGGACACTTGGGCCAACGGCACAGGCTATCCTAGTCAATATATGAAACGAGGCAGTTTGTTTGTTTTGTTTTGTAGCGTCATTGAGATATCCCAAGTCGTGGGCCCAACGCTGGTGCTTGGTGCCGTTGAAAAACCCTTGATGTGGAGGGGTGCACCGGCTTGGTCTCATAATTTTTGGACCTGCCACTGTGGGAGATGTCGAATTTCAAGTACTTTTGGCCGTTGGAAATTCGTGAATAATAACAAAATGGGCTTTCCTAGAGTAAAGATTGGACCTTCATCTAAGAGATTTTGGAGAATTTCAAGTACTTTTGGTCATTGGAAATTCGTGAAAATTAGCAAAGTGGATATATCAATATATGAAGCCTCAACAGGGGAGATTGCAAAAATAACAAAGTGGGATTTGTTGGAAGAATGACGTGGCTATCTCCCAACAGGGTCTAGATGCATAGGGGTTTGCACTTGGACTATGACATTGGACACTGGAGGTCACACTTGGGCCTCTACGTGGGAGAAGCACATGGATACATAGGAGATTGCACTTGGGCTTAGATTTCAATTCTTCACACATGGGCCAAAGGCACAGGCTACCTTAGATCTACAAACAGGAGGGTCTCTGGATACATAGGGGATTGCACTGGATGACACTGGACACTTGGGCCAACGGCATAGACTACCCCAGTCAATATATAAAGCGAGGCAGTTTTGTTTGTTGTGTTTTGTTTTGTTTTGTAGCATCGTTAAGATCTCCCAAACCGCGGGGGTTTGGGACTGGTGTTTGGCGCTGTTGGAAAGCCCTCATGAGGAGGGGTGCATTGGCTTGGTCTCATGATTTTTCGACATGCGGTGTGGGAGATGTCGAATTTCAAGTACTTTTGGTCGTTGGAAATTTGTGAAAAGTAACAAGTGAGCTTTCCTGGAGCAATGATTGGCCCTTCACGTAGGAGATTTGGAATTTCAAGTACTTTTGGTCGCTAGAATTTTACAAAAAAATAGCAAAGTGGATATATCAATATCTGAAGCCTCCGAGGGAAGGGAGATTGCAAGAATAGAAAAGTGGGCTTTGTGGGAACAATGATGTTGAGATCTCCCACACTGCATGGTCTCTGGATGCATAGGGGATTGCACTTGGACTTAGATGACATTGGACACTCGAGGTTGCACTTGGGCCTACATGGGAGAAGCACTTGGATACATAGGAGATTGCACTTGGATTTAGATAACACTGGACACTTCGGCCAACGGCACAGACTACCCTAGTATAAATATTTTAGAATGGAAGAATGTAATGCACTACGCCATCCATACTTTTAATTTTTGTATGTCATCTTTAATTATATTTTCAGATATTTTGGTCATGATGTATAACACCCAACATCACTAACACTTACAATTCAAATAAAAGAAAATAACACTTACATGCCGTCCTCATAGTAAGACAATGTATTTTCTATAATTTGCCGTAGACCATTTAAAAGTGTATGCCTCAACCTGTTTTAGCCATACACTTTCGAGAGTGTATCGGAGAGCGTTTATTAGAGAGCATAGTGCCATAGTGTCTCTGGCGAGGCCAATAGGGGGCGGGTGGACCCCGCAGAGGCTCCCTCCTGGCGTCTGCGTGCCGTAGAGAACGTGGCACAGCGTGCAGGCGGGGCAGCCCCGGCACTACCCCAAGCCCGCCAGCCACGAAGGCTCGCCGGAGCAGCCCAGCCCCTGCCGGTATCCGGCGTCCTGCCACAATAAAGGCGCCTGAAAATCAGTCACGCTTAGAGCATTGATTAGGAGGGGTGTTTATTAGGGTGAGTGGGTGGAGTGAATATAGCGGCGACGTATGCATGCTGCAATAACACGCCTTGGTAGGTGTGGCCGGTTACCAGCGGGCCGCGGCAGTGGGGCCTTGCCCTTTTCCGAGCAAACACCAACCACACAAGATGAAAAGGGAGCGTGAGCTATAAAACCTTGCTGATGCCACCACAGTTAAATGCAGTGTGACTCATCAGCTCTTATCCGGAGGTAACAGCAGCGGGTTCATCCAAGAGGTTGAGGAGGTGACTTCGACTCTCGCACGAACGAGCCCGTACATCGTCGTGTCCAGAGCTTCTGCAGAGTGTTTTTTATCGAGCCAAGTTGTAGCTGTCTGAGCCAGCTTCCAACATGAATATCTCTCTACCTGGTGCAGCAATTGGGACGGGCCTGATGATCTGGTGTCTGACTCTCTTGTTCAGGAGGAAAAAGGCGTTCAACACAGCTTCGTTGTCAGGAAAGCACGTTGTCATCACAGGCGCCTCGAGTGGCATAGGACTGGCCCTGGCAAAGCAAGCACTTGAGGAAGGGGCGTTTGTCACCTTAGTAGCCAGAAACATTAACAAGCTTGAGAAGTCGGTCAAGTCTCTTTTGTCGGAAGTCAAATTATCCAACTCTGACAACATCCTTACTAAGGTTGATCCTTCTCTGAGCAGATGTCAAAGGACGTACGACGTCACCAGTAGATGTATGGGATCATATAAGCGGTGTAATATGAGTAGTCTCAAGATTCTCTCTTTCTCGCTTGGCCTCCCGCGGGTTGCAATTTCTATTTTCTTAAAGTGGATCATTAAAACTTGCCTTTACGCTGTAAACAGGTAGCCGACGTGGGAGACTACGCAGCTATATCCCAAGTGATTGAAGAAGCCCATGCATGGAGGCCTATTGATATGCTGGTATGCAATGCCGGTCTGACCCGGGGTGGTTTCCTGGAGGACCTAACTGTGGAAGATCTGGACACTGTTGTGAAGACCAATTTGTTGGGGTCGGTGTACCCAGTGCATGCAGCGCTCCCTTTGATGAAGCAGAGAAGCAAAAGCCATCCGACATCTATTGTCTTTATCGGCAGTCTTGCCTCCTTGGTAAGTTTTGTATATAGACTAGATCTGTGCACATGTTACAAATTCTCATCTTGTGAAGTGAAAGTTAGATACTAGACCACACGCTTTGGCTAGGCCCAGGTGATAATAAGAGTTACAAGTACTAACAGTCAGGTCAGCTTGAGAGCACGATAAAGGGGTTCACGACTGACTAGTAAATTTATGCGTATTCATCTGCTTGGCATGGGTGCAGTGTTGGTTGTATGGAAATGGAATCTACACAGCAACCAAGTATGCTGTGAAGGGAATGGCGGAATGTCTGAGGCTGGAGGTCGCGCCCTACAATATGCGTGTACATCTTGTATGCCCTGGATTTGTGGAGAGTGCCTTTTTGGATGATGGTGCGTATGTGACCATTACAATTTCTTTTTTTTCTTTTTGACCCTCAGTAGGACATGCACTTGCAGTCTCTTGGACTCAAGTGGACGTACAGTGATGGATCGTTTTACTTTTAGCTTAGCCGCAATTTCCACATGTGATAAAGTCCTGAAAGCTACCTAGTGGATATCGTGAGCATGTAGAGCAAGAGGCCGATTAGCTAGTTTGAACATTAGACGGAACCCAATATGTACAAACTTTGAACTGTACTTATCTCCAGATCAAAAGCAAGAAAGTTATGGCACTCGTAAGATCTTCGATCACTCAAGGTTTGTATGTTTTTTCATGTACTGATTGGTTGCAGCCTGCAAGAGCAAGGAGCTCCAAGAAGGAATGAAGGTGGCGTCTTTGTATGACCGAAAGCATGCACAGACTCCGGAGGAAGTAGCAGCAATAACGTATGAGGGCATCAAAGAGGGCACCTTCTTAATCACAACCACACCGGGTTTGGGTCCTATCTTGGCCGTACTTACTCGCGGGATGGTACCTCATCACTCGTTTTGGCGGACACTCTCGGAAGCCGTAGCTATGTTCCCAATGAGGTTGTTATCAATTCCATCTCAGGCTAACGTCCTCAAACAATTGATCAGCATTCATCAGAAACACAACCCTTCTCGCTGAGTCAACAACCCACTTTTTTCCAGCGGCTGTTGCCAACCATTTATGATTATCGGAGGTATAGACGGAGGTGATTCAGAACTTGCAGCAGTTTGTTACAGTCTTCATCATAAACTTATGTAAATGTATAGCCTTCTCAGCTTACCAACAGCGACAAACAGACTTTATTGACAGATCAATACAACAAGTGCGGTACATAGGTATGAAAAGAGTCAGGAGTATGGATGGAAAGCTATGACAGACGCTGGCCTTCTTCGCGTCGCTTGATGCCCGACCTCTGCTTTGCACAAGAGCGGTTAGATTTTATTTTTGGAAGTAGAATCATGTGGGTTCTGGTTTGTTGTCCCATCTTTGTTAGCCTTCATGCATCATGGCCACCGCAAGGTTATTTTTTCTTTGGTTCTGCAAAGTCTGAAGGGCTGAATCTTCCCCTTTAATGAATATACCCCTTTACATATATACCCCCCCCGGGTATCAAGATAATGGACAGGTACTATTTAAAAATTTAGGTCGCAGTCTGCAGCTTGTTTTTCAGCAATGCACAGACAACGCTTTCTAGAGAAGTGTGTGTCGGTGGAGCGTGACGATGGTCTGTTGTTGGAGAGCGACCTTACAAGTGTCGATGACAAGAGAGCGACTATGTCTTGATAAACCTGCCAAACGCCAGAGGAAATAGAGAGGAGAGTAGATCTATCCACAAGATACGTAGACAATACCGGTTAGTTGTAAAAGGGTACTCCTAGGAGTATGGTACCCATCCCCTCATTTGGGTCCTTTAGTAAAAAGCTTTACAGCTGAACTTCTCAAAGATATACCAACTCCAGGGCTTCTCCTTTATACCCTCCGGGTTCGTATCCATATTCTGATGTTGAATTGATACCTGCACAACACAGTGGTCTGGGAGTACTAGAAATCTTCATGCCCGACATTTCTGGGTATTTATATTTGAAGTTTTTGACAACGGCTGGTTCTGGGCATTGCCCACTTCTTTTTAAACTAGGTTTTACACCCTTTCTGTTATCAACTGATCCAGGTTATAAAATAATTTACGGCTACCGTAGTTCTCCGAAATAGGTCCGAATTAGCTCCGGACATTTGAGCTCATATTGTCCATGAGATTGTTGTCCAGGGTGCTGTTGGGTGCTGGGATTCTGGTGTTGACTAGCGCTTGCCAAACCAAAGTCTCAATCTTGAAGCAGCACGGTTGTGTGACCATGTACTTCTAGATTATATATATAGCAGGCCTGCCTTGGTTGAATAGTGATCATATGTCCAAAACATTCGGCTTGTAGGTCTGAACAGGATTTTGGAAAAGAAAGTTCTGGTAATTTACACATTAGCTCGCTTAGACTGAATACTTCTTTCTTAAGATCGAATAAAGATGACCTTCATCGGACGAACTCTCATTTCATGGAGAGGACTTGGTGTAATACCCCTGACCAGTCGTCGCAAGATCTTTAGCAATATTTAGTACAAGGCTTAGAACTGTTATCTCATATAATCCTCTTACCATGCTTTGTCGCACCCTTGACGAAAGTCATACAGGTCTTTGAAAATGGTCTCCGTCCAAAGTTGTTCAACTGATATCAATTGCAAATTTCCTATTATCTACGCAAAATTACAAGTGGAGTCCCATTACTATCAACATGATTAGAACCATTCCACAGAGGAAAGCTTGCTTAAAACATAAAAAATTGTGCCAAAACATACAACACACTTTTTTTCTCATATGGTACTGGGGTAGGGTGTTTGTTTTTCCTTGTGGCTTAGCTTGTTGTTGTGGACCTTCTTGTAGATTGTGACATTCATTTTGATAATTCTCAAGGGTAAGAAATTGGTGAATCCTTTGGACAACCCATCACGACAGCTAGTTTTGGGTGAGGAGCTTGCAACCTTGAACCATGTGCTACTCACCTTTATCATACTTTTTCAGTCGATAAGCATGGGCTTCAAGAAGGTGATGTCAAAAGAGAAGAACTGTATTGTCTTTCTAAGAATCATCCCTAGTAGAGACGTCATCCTCAATATCTCCAGTAGACACAGAAGCATCTATATCCATGAAAACCTCAGCTCGACGAAACATCTCAATGTGATTAAAAGCACTAGCTCGAGACGTACGGAACCCAAAACCATGAAAACCTACATTTGCAGTCTCTTGCTCAATAAAATGCATGGCTTCTTCCTCTGCATACTTTGGGAGAGAGAAAGATGAAGGTGGGCTAGCATGCAGATCGTCGAAGATAGACCGCACGAGCCCATGACTGCATACAAGAAAAAATAAAATGAATAACGCACACAAAGCAAGAACATGTAATAGACTCAATTCAAAGCTTAAACATGATAGTAAAGCCAAAGAATGAGAGATGTACACTCACTACGAAAGATTGTTGAGATAGTTTGCGTGCTTACTTTAGAGCAGGGGGCTCCAACAAAGTGGTTCTGGGTCCAAATGACTTTTGTTTACTCCCACATTTTGCACGCACATTGCATATGCTATCATTAAGCATATGGCTTGAAAATGGAATAAAAAAAAAAAAATCATCTAAAGGCGAAACGTAATTTTCCGTCTCTACGACACGTAGCTGCGTTCAACACATGGCTGACCCATTGAATCAACTTGGTTCAAGCTCATATTTGGTCCACATGTGCATAAGTATGTTTAGATCACATACGAAAAATTGCAACCACACGAGCAACAAGAAAAATATTTACATCAATCAATTAATCGGATGTATACAAAGTACATCATGAGAATATCTACAATGCCCCTCTACGCGATCCATGTCTCAAAGGAACCCTATTTCTATCATACACATCCCACTCACGTTGTAATCGGAGGTCCCAATCATCCCGTAAGAACTCGTGCAAATAGCTTGCTGCCAGCCCTAATAGTCCTACTAGCACATATCATCACAAACATGTGCATCCCCTCACAATATACCGACGTATGACCACAAAACCTCTCATGCCCATCGCTTCGCTCGTCCCATACTACATTGGTTATCCTAGGATGACCAAAAGAACTGTTGACCAGCCAAGCAACATTGCCGAAGATATCGGGGTCACCATCACAAAATCTGATCTCAATGGGAGACAACCCCCGTCTACGTAATCCTGTCCGTTGACACACAAAATGTAGGGTAGGATGTATGGGGCTTCGAGGCGTAATGTACGGAACTCCCCGGAGATGTAGTATGGACCGTAGTAGGGAAACAAGTCCACCATGTTGTTTCTCCGAAGAAGAACCACAATATCATTGGCCGTGAATAAACCCCGACCCATAGCAAGGTTTGTAGCGGCTCTCACAACATACCGTCTCCCCCAATACTCAAACTCCACATCCTCTCGGATGGGGGTAGGAGGGTCGAGATGATCCCCCCAACAACGAGGCTGGACGGTCCTCAGTAACATAGTCCTATGCGCTTCCCATCGAGGGCGAGGATCCGGCTCAGGCCGCCCAAGCCGAACGGGAGGAAACCTAGGGCGAAGCCGACCCCTCCTAGGGGTTCGGGGGCACATGCACGTGGAGGTGGAGGTGGAGGTGGTGGTGGAGGTGGTACTGCTGGCGAAGGAGATGAAAGTGGAGGTGGTTGAGGAAGTAATGTCGGAGGTGCAGCCGGGGGTACAACGTCCGGATCAGGTACTACCAGAGGTGGATCAGACAAAGAAACAGAGGGGGGTGGGGGGGGACTGGAGGGGGGGGGGGGGGGGGGGGCGGGGCTGCTTGTGCCGACCATAACGCCTACGACACCTACGATACCCCTCAACCCTACGCATCTCATCTACGTGCTGTTGGGGGAACCAACTGGTCACATTGGGCACATGCTCTGGCACAAATTCTACAAGTAGACCGGCGCGAAATGCCTCCTATGCAATGTGATTGCGAGCTTGGGCATCAAGTCGTGGCTGCAATATGCGTAGTGAACGACGCATCAATACTTATGTCGTAATTTGGATTCATGTATGTTTACCAATCATACTATATTATTAGATCAACCTAAATGTACCTTAAATGAATGTTAATGAGAGGGGTGAGAAAAACACTCACATTTGCCGCATCCGCAATCTTGTTATTCTTGTAATGTTTTTCGACAATATGCGGTCGCCGCCTCGATGGTCTGGTGCCGCCCGGCAGTATCCGTTCCCAACACTTAGTGCACCAACACTCAATTCTGTCAGGGGGGTCAAAGGTGGATGTGGGTGGATGGGGTGGCCCGCGAGGGGGCAACCTGCGGCGCGCCCGACTCGATCCCGGAGTGTCAACATCCCCCGCATCACCTGAAATTTGGCCCCGGTCCCTTCTACGATTGTGCCCGGCAGCCTGTATTGGATCAGGTGCAATGAGTGGCTCATTGCCACAAAAAACGGTCGCTCTAGAGCCACAATCGATATGTGGTACTACCTTCCCATCCTCGAGGGAGACGGGTCGATGTTTCCTCACCATTGCATCATAATTAACACACACCACTAGCACTTTCATTTCTCAAAAACCATTGGCGAAAAAACCCTATGCCTCAGCCTCGGGGCTTTCAAAATTGGTAAACAAAGGCGGAGCATCCCTATGGTGCTAGAGAGCCCAAGACAATAAATCCTTCCTCACGTTCTATCTTCAGGATGCCCACACCATGGAAAAATTTATTGAGACCCAACACTTTGCGCTTATCAGATTGAACCACATTTTGGGTATGTGAATCCTAATTACACCGTTTATCCTTTCAACCCCAAGACCCACAACCAAAATCGCCAATCCAAAACCTAGCACCATAAAGAAAAACAAACACCCTAACCCAGTACCATATGAAAAAAAACAAAAACAAAATAAAAACTAAGAACCCCAAAAGGCCCTAAACCCTAAACCCAAAAAGGCCGGCCGCCGCCTCCTGCGACACCCTCGCGTCGCATTTGGCGACCCGTTTTTTCAATTTTTTACGCCAGGGGTCGCACTCTGCGACGGAAAGCCGTCGCGGGAGGCGACGTGTTTTTTTTTATTTGTGGGGCCGAGGGTCGTAAGCAGCGACGGCCCGCCATCGCGAACACCATTTGTACATTTCAAAAAAAAAGCGGGGTGTAGGCGTGCGATGGCCGGACGTCGCACGTAGGTGCCCCGCCTTTTTTTTTTTCCTAAGTGCTTGAAGCATCTCCTTCCCCTCCCGTTTTTGTTTGTTCTTTGGGAGAGAGGGAGTTCAGAGAGTGGGGTTTAGGGTGGAGGAGAAACGCACCTGTTGCTGAGCCCGAGGTGGTCGCAAGGCCCCAAGGAGTTTGCCCCAACGCCACTCCAACGCCCAAGGTAAGCACCGCCTCCTCCCTCACTTTCTCTCTTGCTTTCTTGCCCTAGGCATGGGCTGATCTCTTTCTCCCCTGTGTGGTAGAAAAACGCCGCGCAGAGGCGGGATCTAAACGAGCTGAAGAGAGAGAGAGAGCCGTGGTGAGCGGGGGAGAGACGCCCTGCAGCGGCGGGGACCCGCGTCGTTGGCAGCCGCGACAGCACCGCAGCAGCTCGCTTGAAGCACCAGCACCAGCAGCAGAGGTAGGTCAAGGTGGGGAGATGGTCTATGGTCTGTCTTGTCATGTGGGATCAAGGGAAAGATGTCGAGAGTTGTCCATAACTTGTATGTCACATCAAAAGTGAGAGAGAGAGAGGGAGAGAGAGGAAGAGATGATGAAACAAAACAAAACAAAAAAAGGTTGGGGGAGGAGTTATTGAGCAAAAGGGGCTAGGCTTTTGGCTCAGCCTCGAGACTTTCAAAGTTGGTAAACAGAGGTACATGCACAATTCCCTTGATAGATTTGAAGAGAGCGTCTCTTTGGTGAGAGAACCCCGGACATCAGAAAATGAATACTGTCAAATCTATCAAGGGAATTGTGCATGTACCTCTATTTACTAACTCTGAAAGTCTCGAGGCTGAGCCAAAAGCCCAACCCCTTCTGAGGCCTAGTTTTTGGGCAAATCACACAGAGCAGATTGATGCTTGTGTGAAGGGATTTTTAGAGGATATCTGGAAAATCCGGATTAATTCTGTATATGAAGGTAAGTCTTACTACCAACGTCAGCCCCTGACAGAGGTAGGATTTGTCCCTTTTGTTTCCCCAAGAGAGGGGCAACAAAGAAAAAAAATAAAATGTGGGGGGGGGAGTGACTGAGCAGCAGCACCCAGACTAAGCCCCGGCAGAAGAGAGTAGAAGAGATTCTCAAGGATCTGAATCTGGACCCGCAAGTCTTGACCTTGCTGGATAAATCTGACTTAGAGAGTGTAGTGTCCAAAGCCATGTCTGTTACCAAAAAATTGTCCGATGAAAATGAAATTAGGAAGAAAACTTCCTTGAACCTGTTTCCAGTCTGTGACATGGGGGAGGACATCATGAATGTGCTCAAGGGTCTACCCACTCTTGGCAACAGACTGAAATTTAAACTCAAGGTAGGAAGCCTACCTTTGAACAATAAACAGAAGCAGTGAGGAAAGAGAGAGTGCAATTGTGCGTTGTGTACTCTCTTTTTCCTCTCTGCTTCTGTTTGCTTATCAAAGGTAGGCTTCCTGCCCTGAGTTTAAATTTCAGTCTAGTGCCAAGAGTGGGTAGACCCTTGAGGTCATCCAAGATGTCCTCCCCCATGTCATAGACTGGAAACAAGTTCAAGGAAGTTTTTTGCCTAACTTCATTTTCATCAGACAATCTCATGGCAACAGACATGGTTGGACACTACAGCCTCTAAGTCAGATTTATCAAGCAGGGTGAAGACTTGCGGTTCTAGATCCAGGTCCTTGAGAATCTCTTCTACTGTCTTCTGCCAGGACTTAGCCTGTTTGACAGGGTGGTGGGCGGTCCTGTTTCCAAGATATAGAGTTGATTAACTTAGGGTATCTGGTGTTGGACATATGCTACAGTTGACCCCACCATCTGACCTTAAACTCATCTCGTCGGGAACTTAAAAGAGAGGGAAGATACTTTTTGTCATGTCAAGACAAAGACAGGACCCCTAGGGTCGTTGTCATGAATAAAAAGAATAATCAGACATATCAGCCACTTAACAGTGGCACCATCCATCAATCATCAGGCCTAGAAAATCCAGAATTACATCCATGCACAGTAATGTGTTCATGTCAGTATTATTCGTAACCCAAAGAGTATGCCACTGATGCTGATTGACCATCATTCATGATCATGATACACATTCAGAGGTCTGGGTGGGATGGCGGGTACTTGGCCATATTTTGGCCTTGATGTGGTGTAGGTCAAATGGTCATACAGATTTACTGTCCGCAAGCTGTAATCCAAGCATACTTACTCAAACCCCATGGGTGTCATGGAGGGTTTTTTAAAAAAAAACAAGAAGATCACTTGGATATCACAGATTTAAATACCTTGCCCTGCCAGTATTTGCTTAGACTGGTCTGCAGCACAGCTTGCTCCCACAGGGGAGGTGGATACGTCTGGTAAGTTTTCCAGAACTATACCTTTATTTCTTGCTCAACGACGCAATGGCGTGAACGTTGCGCGTGAGCGTACGCTCACGCAGGAGTGACGTGGCGTGAGCGTCATGTCAGCATGCTGATGTGGCGGCAAATGATGACGTGGCACTGTCCGTCATCTGCCACGTCAGCATTAACATGCGCCACCTATAACCGAGGATGGTCCTATGACCGTGGAATTAATGCAGGGAATCTTGCCTAAATAGAATCAAGACTACCATGAGGCCTACAATTGTAGCATCCAACATTGTACAATTACAAATGCTTGTTTCACTTTTACAATTACGAGGACGAGAAAATATCCTCACAAAGTGTGCGCCATAAAGGCTGCCACGGGAAGACCTTCCTCCCTCCTCAAATAACAATGAGAGTTAGGATCATCTTCAAAAGATGATTGTAGTGCATAGCGACAACAAGACATGTAGACTTCGAACGGTGCAATGACAAATGTGCTTTTAAAAGTTGCCACTCAGAGCTCATTCCGTATAGTTGGAGGCCATATCATTGCACCGCCGACGAATTGATGTGAATTACACATTTCAAATCATGGTCGTCCACATACCACATTGCATAGTTGATGCTACCCATGTGTTGTATCCCGCTGCAATAGAGTATCGACCTCGTTGAAACTCATAGTGGCCTGGTGAATGAAGTTGTCACGTTTGGGATCGCAAACCATCCTCTTTAAAAATATGAAATACAAATGTTTGCAGGGTATGAATTTACCTCTCTTGCCCAAACTGGTTGATAGCATATTCACAAAATCAGGACATGTGCAATTGGGGAAATTGGAAACCGTGATGTCGTAGGTCTTGTCATGAACAGCAGATGTGGAAGTGATGATTGTGAATACCCGACCATATCTTGGATGGGGTACTTCCGTGGTGCTTCCAACACGAGCTTGGAGCATTCTTGCGGACTCCACTTTGCCAAAGTGTTCAGCGGTTGGAGGGAAACGGCGAACGAGCTTTCCATCTCGTTTGGTTGGCCACAAGTCAGGATTTGCCGGGGGGAAGTAGTAGCACATGTATGGAGTTGGGGTTGTCTCGCAAGGGAAAAACCTGCCTCCTCCAGCATTTCAATCTCCTGAAAGCTGAGATGTGTTCCCACCTTCACGGGCCAAACGGTTGGAGGAGATGGCTTCATCGCTACGGAATGACGCACAGTTTCATGTACACATCTGGCACAATCATCTGCGTAGAACCAGAACTTGTGGTTCTTGGCTTCTGGTTGACCGTATGGACGCATCAAACCCGTGAAAGTCGGAGCAGGAGTTCGGGCACCACCTCTGGACATAGATGAAGTGCACTTCTCGAAATTAGTTGCCCTGATCGCTGTACATTTCACACGAGACCCTACACTTGTGCGTTCTATGTGCCAAACGTGGTCGGGGCATGCGGACTCAAGCACATCAAGGGGGTTGTTTCTCTCCTGCACCATTTCAGTGGCACTGTTTGATGCTGGAGCTTGCCGTCGTGTTGGAGGTTCCTCCACAATGGAGGTTCCGGACATGGAGCTGTCATGCAGGGGAACACGAGGCTTCGAGAAGTTATCACGGTCTGCCCTGTGGGAATCGGAATCCGAACTAGGTGGAGTGTTCAATTTCCTCTTACAGGAGCCGAATCTCTCCTCCCCTTCAAGATGTGGAACTCTAGAAACAAGTGGCGTTCCCTGGGCATACATGCTCACCGCCCGTGCTATCTTCATTGGATCCCCAGATCTGTTTGCAGCACGCAACATCAACTCCCATTTGTCCGGACCCTTGCCACCAACCCCACCTCGTATGAAATCACGGTATCGGGTTTGTTGTTGCAAGGCACGTATCAAATCATCTGTTGTTGCCACATACAAATCCCGACCTCGTACCATGCGTTGTGCACAGTTTCTGCCAAACTGCAAGATGACATGTCCGCCATTTCCTCAATGGACATGTTCTGCAAAGTGCAGAACCACACTTCAAAACAGTGAACAGAAAACAACATAAAGAAAGCGAGGACACAATAAAATGGAAAGTAAATGTATGAATAAAGCAAGAAATATAAGCCTCGTACCACTGCCATGGCTGCTCCTCACTGTCTATACCGGAAGTGCCAAAACGCGAGCCAATCTTCCAATGCTCTCATACTCTCAAGTGATGCAGCTCCAGAAGAGAACCACCAGGCACGAATTGTCTAGAACAAAGTGTCCGCCTCCTTCATTGTTCTAGCATATTTGTACTCTTTGCACAATTTACGGTGCTGAGTCTGCATCTCTGGTTTGATGTCCGACTTTGTATGTTTTTCCAGAGATTGTGTCCAATGGAATAGACATGTACGCTCTCTTCCTCGCATTGGCACTTTTGGGTCGCCCGATCCGAAGACAATACGAACAACATTGAAATTTGCTTGAGCACTATCCGCCATGAAACCTGCGAAATTTGGAGATGGCAGCCCATGGCAGCCCATGACACGTATCAGGGAATTCCACATGAGCTTCTGGGATTCCGTATCCTCGGATTGCATGTCACAAACTGCAATTGTCATAACTCGTTGGTACACTGGATCGTAGACATGACAAGCCATTGTCGTCCAATCCTTCACTCGTTTCACATGATCAAACATAAGAAAACAGTTCTGCAAGTCCCCAGTCTTCTGCATCCGCTTCACGAGGCTAACCCCACTGCCCTCCCCAACAGTCGACATTTTGAAAAGAAAAACTTTGATGGCACCTTGACCTGGGAATACATTGTCCTGGATGTAATCGTACTTGCTCACTCGTTTCAACTCCAAAATGTTGTCTATGTAGCCTCTGATACCAGAGCCCATTCTTAATGCATTGATCTGATGCCGAATGTTAGATGAACTCAAAGTGGAGAAATGATCCATGACCAGGTCCAATGCTGCACCGTCAAGTTTAGTCCCCACAGAATCCCCTCCACTCAAAATATGGCTTTCCAAGAAGGACTTGCTTGCGCCAAGAGCAATTGCAGATGTTGTTGCGGATGGGTTTCTCCCAAACTCATGTTTAATCAACCTCGATACTGTCTCAACACTCTCCTTGTAATCCCCCTTCGAGATAGGATGGTTATGGAATCCGAAATGCACACAAGCTCTTGTCATTGTTTTCAAACGGTGGACAACATAGTACATTCTTGCTCCGCAGAGCGCCAAGCAGGATGGCACAAGTTTACAGAATTTGCAGACGAAAGTGTTTGCCGGTGGAGGGGCAGTCCCAGGCTGAAATGGATTTTCCGCCAGGCCCTCCCATTCGCTTTGATTATGAACCCCAGACTGAAGAAAGTGTCTGCAATTCAAATTATCACACCTAAGGTGTCCATTGCAAACTGTTCTCCTGAAAACAAGCTTGTCATCATTCTGAATATTGGATGTTTTTGTTCTGCACCACGGGTGTCCGTCGTGTTTCTTGTCCATTCCATGCATCATGATTGTTACACCTCCAACTCGCGGAGGAGGAGGCAGTTCGAATAGGATATCGCCATCAAAAGTCTCTGGCAAGAACTTCACAGGCACCTGCTTCAAAGATTCCCAATCAATTCCTCGCAACTCACTTTTGAATCCAGCCATTCCTCCCATCGCTCGTAAAATTGGAATGACACTACAAATCTCTTCTTCATCAGCTTCTCCAACCACAGTAGGAAGGACTGGATTTGGAATTTCACTTATGTTATCATCGGACGAATCCGAAAGCTCAACGATTGGAGTGGAGGATGTCTGTTCTTTTTTCACCACCACCTCCCTCTTGTCTTCAACGACCGAAGCAGCAGTCCCGGGCGTCACATATGACCCAAGGGACTTTCGCCGAGGCTCTCCAAGTACTCTGTATCGACCAGGGCGCACTCTCCACTGGCTGATATGAGCCGTCTCATCACGGTTTTGGAAAGAGTATTTCAACAACTTCCCTTTCAAATCATACACATCTTTCTCCAAAAAGATGGAGCCATTCTGAAGCTGAAAACGGGTAGCCAAGACATGTTCCAGAACAATTGCAAATCCATTGTCAAGGACTTCCTAGGAGAACGGCACTGGTTTGTCGTCAGAGAAGAACTCGGCTTCAGAGGAAGCCATCTTCCTTCCTCGCATACGTTGATACCTTGCTATCGCAGACCTTCAGTGTAAATCGGTTTACTGATGTCTCCAGAACACAGTTGAAGAATGAGCAGAGAATATGGCGGAGGAAGCTCAGATACTACCAATGATCATGCGCACCTGGAAAGTTCAAAATGTGAAACGAACGTGGGGTTGGCTAACAACGATGACCGTGTATGATATCCCAAAATTTGTCATCAAACTCTCGTTCATTTACATATATTTGTCTAAGATTGTGCGCCAAGATTTCTGGGATTCGCTGTTATTTTTAAATATTGGAACCGTTCTAATAAAGAACACGCCGTTTCTTTTGGGCGACACACGCCAGACATCGAAAACTGAATTCGAACAGCTGTACACTAATTGCTGGCATGTGCACTAATAAGGGAACGACTATGTGTAACGGTCACGCGAGAGAGAATCCGATGCTTCTAGAGACAAGCAACAACGAACGCAATCCCGCAAGAAATCGGGAGTCACTTCGTTTTCCAACTTTTCGCGCTTAGAGGGAGAGTGGTAGTCAAGCTGGAGAGGGTTCCTTCTACTATACGAAAGAGAAGAAAGTCTATTTATTTTACTTCCCTTAGAGAGAGACGCAGAGCAAGAGAGCAAATGACGAGGCGTCATTTGTTGGAGAACACAGGGCCAAGGCAACAGGTGAACGCGGAGACTGATTCACAATTGCAGACCGAGACTGAGGTAGCGGCTGTGACACAGTCGGCGATAACAGTGCGCGTTGGAAACCAGCCTGTGGATGCAGAGATGTCTCGCAGGGAAACTAAAGGAGGTAGAAGCACGAGGAACGCTGAACCGGGAGAAGGTCCAGAAACCCTAGAGCAGACAGAAATTCCAGCAGATGTGAGAGAGAAGAGGAAAGCTGCAGAAGGGGATCCAATTTCAAAACCTAAGAAGCCGCCAGTAAGTTTTCTGTAACTTACATTTCATTGTTGAAGATCTGCATAGAGATTGAGTTCAATGTCCCAGAAAGGGATTGTCGCTACCGACCATCACCACGAAACAACGGTGATTTGCTTTCTACTCCTCTGTTAAGGGTTTACCGCACAATGAGTGGGTGACTGATGGTACCGTCAATCACCGTTGTTCAGATCAAACAGTCTGTCTGATTGCCTTTCAAGCAGTCCTTCCTCTTCCCTTCTTAAGCAGGAACATGTGATTGAAGTCTGCTGAATTGCGAGCGTCGTTAACGCCATTCGATTCAGGTAGAGTATGGATTGCAAAGTACTCTCGACATAGACAAGAAACCGTGAATGCTTGCAACGGTAATCACAATGGAGTCAATTTGAATAATCTGCACTTACTGTCCGCCCTAAACTATACTGAATGTCGTTGCCGCCAATCACTTACACATATATGTCATTACACAACATCGATCCGGCAGGTCCTTATCTTTTGTGATTGTCGTTAACGCCGTTCACTATCGCTCTCGCTTTTGTTTTGAATTTGGCAGGATCAGCTTTGCTTGTGTAGATGGTTCTGAATTTGTTTCACACCATTCCTTGTGAGTTTCTTCGAGACAGAGTGATGGTCGTTATCGCCGTTCACTATTTGCATATTACTCAGTCAGATTTGAATGGCATCGTGCAGAAAACTGTGAGGTCCAAGCCTACAGGATCAGAGGGGAAAGGATCTGGAGATGGGGAGGAGTCTGGAAAAAGCTGAAAGAATACAGATGAAGCAGATGAATCTGAAGTGTACTACCTTGACAAGGTGAAAGAACTCATGTCATTCCAGAAGGTAAACTCTCAGGAGGTTATAAGGGACATGCTCGTATCTGGAGGGCGTTTGGACATCCCTTTGTGCCGGATGATATCTATGCCTGTTGTGCGTCCACCTCTTTCCCATGACATAACAAAATTGGAGAGTGATTTTGTGCATGGATACAGACTTGGTGCTCAAGTTTTTTATGTGTCACTGACGGATATAAATGGGAAAAGCACATTAGTGTCTCCAGAGATCAGTGATAATTGGGATGAGTGCTGGAAAGATGCCAATGAGGAGTTCGAGTTGGGCCTCATGATGGGAAAGAACACCCAGCAATTCTGCAACCACATGTTCTACGTCTGGGACGGCAACCACCGATTGCTGGCATGGATGGGATACATCCAGAAACACCATGCGAAAGACAAAGACAAGCATGTTGTTGTGGAGGCAATGGTTTTGGATCCTGGAAACGACATCGCTAGGCTTCTTACAGCTATGCACGACGTGAACAAGTAAGTCATCCTAGAGATTTCATTCCCTCTGTAGTGTCTTATAATCCCCAAAAAATAGAGTTAAGGAGTGCAATGTTTGCAATGTTTTTGCAGATCGACAGAGAAATCGCATATGACAACAAGCTTGGTCCACACACTATTCCGAATTCAGAGGATTGGTCTGATGAAGCTGGATGATTTTCGGACAGTACTCCCACCCAATATAATCAAGAAGTGCGAAACATGAAGAGTTGCAGGCACTTGGTATTCTTTGACTCGAGAGGCGTTTCTGGAGTACATGTATACGGTAAGCCCGAGTCTGTACTCAGTTTACTTTTCGAATACATGTTTGTAGTCCCTTCGGTGCTAATCACTATTTGAATCAATGCAGCAAGAACTGGCAGAGGCAGCTGAGAAGGGAAAATCCGAATATTACCGCACTACACCAGAGGAACTAAGGACATCAAAGGGTGTGGAAGCAACAATAAAGAAGGAGTTTGAAATGCGAAGAACCAAATTGATGTCCGCCTTCGGAAAGCAGCTTAGAATAGTAGATCCTGGACTTGGTTCTGAGTTCCTTCAGCAGATCAAATCTCACAATGACAAGCATGTGCATCCGGAGATGCAGCAGGAGAAATTGCACCGGTTGGCCATATCCATGGTCGACCCACAAACAAAAATAAGGTGGCTGGAGATATGGAACTCAGATCAGACAGTAAAGGACTTGAATCAGTTCCCAAAGAGCACCATACAGCCTGGCACAAAGGTGGAAAGAATCAGTGATTTGGTGTTTGATAACTGGCTCCACAAGGCTACATTTTGGAGTCAGGTGTGTATTCAAATAAGCCGTTTTCTTTTCTTCAATTATGTGATGAGTACCTTATTTGCAATACTGACAAATATACAATTTGCAGCTCGAAAAGCGCGCCGTCATTGTGCTGGAACAGACTTTGAAGGACTTGAACATTTCGATTGTTTCCCCTCCCCAAATGTCATTGGAGGCATACATAAGGAAGTGGAGAGGTCTCACCTGGAGATACTGTTTTTTCTGGGAGTTCTCCAAATATGGTAACATTTTACGGTCCAACGACTTTGACAATCAGGTTGGAGGAGAGTGGGCCATGATGCGAGTTGTGTACAGGTGCAATATCATACTGGAAACTCTACTGCACTTTTTGGGAAATAATTTGGCTTCATAAGGATTGTAATCATAGATCCAAATTGAATGTCGTTGACGACATTCACTTATTTGTCTGAGTCATTCTTAAGCGAGAATTTGAATTCACCTGGATTAGGAGCTTAGGGGGTAATTATAGTGTCCCTGTTTAGAATTGATAATGTCCCTGAATGGCGTTGACGACATTCACATCCAGAGTTGTTGAGAGGTCCTTAGAGTTATGTAAGTTTTTGTAATGTCCATAGATTTTACAGTGAGGGTTCCTCACTTCAGTTTGCTGAATGTCATTGCAGACAATCAGTTGTTCTGCATTGCTTTTGCCTCTTGTGAGAAATCTTGAGGCTTGATTAGCTGTGTTATCAGAGATCCGGAGTGAATGTCGTTGACGACATTCACTTCTATGTGTGTGTCATTCACCAGCGACAATTTGAATTTATATGGATTGGGAGCTAATTAAATGGTTCCTTGTTGGTAATTTTGTGAATGGCGTGAATGACACAGACATAGACACAGCCATTTTGTGAATGGCGTTTTCATGTGAGTAAGTGCTAAACCCACTTTGGGAGTTATACTCAATTTCTCAATAACATGAAAGTTACAGTAATAACTTTTTCAGGCTGTCTTTCAGGAAAAGCAGCGGTGGATCTTCAGGACATACAGTCATTTGTGGCAAGTCTGTTTTCGACAGCCCCCTTTCCAATTTTCTGCTTCCTGGTTATGCCGAAGCAATGGCACTTCACGCGACCGAGTCCCTATCCCCTGAATTTTTACTGCCCGGCCGTAGGTGTAGCCAGCGTAGATCCGGAGTTCTTAAATACTTAGACTTAGATGCAGAGGAAGTGGGGATACATTGTACTGACTCTGAGTCAGACTGAACTATGTTCTTTTACTATTCTGTTTCTTCCTCTTTGGAAAACGTTGAATCCCCTTCCTCCACCGTAGTTGTTCCTTTGGAAAGAAAAATAATCAAAGAATCAACTACCATTTAAATTGCAATATGTATGAATCCATCTCACAAACCTCCCTCACTCTTGTCATATCCATTGTGATTTCATCTACAGTGTATTCATGCGTGCTCCATTCATGAATGTTTTCCTTTGTTCAACATCCATTGTGCATTCATCCTCTGTACTCTTTAATCCACCCGACAAACCTTCCACACTCATGTCATATACGTTGTGCATTCGTCTAAGTTTTAGTCATGCATCTTCCTGTCATGAATGTTTGTCATTGCTCAACATCCATTATACATTCATCCATTTGACTCTTATCCATCCCTCATTCATCCATCTACATTCATTTTTCACACTCATCCATCTGTTTATCATCCAACTGTACATTCATGCATCCTTTATTCAATGCCTTTTATTATGTCGTCCAGCTTGTTTCCGCGGTAAAGGGTGCCAATCCGCGGGAATACACTCCACTTCTTTATGGGCGCGTGGTGACGCGGTCTTCAAATGTGATGACGTGGAGTGAGCCCCGTGATGTGGCATTGGCGCAAGGTGATGTGGCGTGAGCGCAGTTGCGCTCACGCGCTCAAGTGACCAGGCTCACGCCGAGGCATCCCTGTTTCTTGCTAAAGCTGAAAATCAAAATTCATGACACAGCAAAGTAAAGATAAAGGACTGCATATACATCCTGTGACAGTATATGATACTGTCAGTACACCCTATTCACATCGTTCCACATTTGACCATGTCATTACACCATGTCCAGGGGGTATTTCCACTTAACCACCCTGGCTGCCTCAAAAACCAGTTACCAGTTATATTGCTACCAGTTATATTGCTCTCAGCCCCCGACATGCTGTTTTTTTTGTTTTTGATCTGGAATATAGAGGTTGTTTCCTAATGAGGCCATCTTGTGGGTTTGCATGACAAGTGCCAGCTTATGGGGAAAGAGAAAAAGTCCCCTGCCCCAAAAAAAGGGGCAGACAATCTGTTTGCTCTGCCGGCACGTGTGATGTGCCAGGGCGTCTCACGGTTTACCAAATTGGGCAAGTGCCCTAGGACGTCTCCCCCGCCGTTAGAAGCACGAGCAATGCTTCTGAGCTCGTGGGGAGAGCGTTATGGCATCTGCGTTTTGCTGCTACCCTGTTTGTTGCATCGTACATGTGCTGGGCGATCTCCTGGGGATGCGCAATGGCGGCGCTTTGTTTTTCCTACAGGCGGGAGACAATGCTCTGAATGCATCGCTCTTTCCCTCCTCAGGCTTTTAATTCTTGCAGCGGCGCTTGTGTTCACTACAACAGATCGCGGTTTATCTGACTGTCGAGCTGCAGTAGTCATGGTTTTCTTGTCTTTGTATTTTTGGACCAAATGCGGCTTCACATAGTCGTTGAAATGACTACGTTGTCCTCTGAGCGACTACTTTGGTAGACGTCGTCCTGACTGTATGGCTCCGCACTAGATGGAAGGGTGGTCAACGATGGTTGACCAGCACGAGCTTGCCACCAAGTAGTCGCCGGAATGACTTCTAGTGCAAGCTTGGTAACCAAAAGGTTTAAAAAACTTAAAAAGTTGCTTATAGGGTTGCCCATTAGAGGGCTGGGACTTGGCCTCTTTTTGGCTTTTTTTCCTCCTGCGCGTCTTCTTAGTAGTATCGAGCAGAGAGATGAGAGATGGAATGGAATGATCACATGATATGCAGAGGAGTGGGATGGAGGCTTTGCAGAACAAATGATGCAGGAAGGGGCGAAGCGCAACCTGTACCGCAACCGCAAATGTGGGCTCTTGGCTCCTGTTAGTACCATGATTTGGTATTCTTCCTGATGTTTACAAGGTTCTTGGGAGAGTCAGCTTGGTCTTAGCAGTCTGTGTTTCAATCGACGCCCGCTCAGCTACACCGTGGTTTTCACAGACCAATCCGACATTACCTGACTACAGACACAAGCAGCAGACATAAGAGGTCATCTTGGGTTCGTGGTCAGTCAAATCCTCCAGTGGTGAGGGCACCTTCTTCTTCGACCTATTTCAGCCTGTTTTGACCTCTCATCAGACTCGGCCCTGAATTTCTTCACGATGGTGGGACAACCGCAATCACAAGGTGTGGCTTTTTCTTAATGTACCATGTGAAGAAGTTAGTCCATCCTGCAAATGTCGGCTTTTGGCTTCTGTTATGATTTGGTACTCTTCCTAATGTTTACAAGGTTCTTGGGAGAGTCAGCTTGGTCTTAGCAGACCGCGTTTCAATCTCTGCCCGCTTAGCTGCACCGTGGTGAATGTCTGCTGGAAGCAGATGCAAGTCAGCATAGGAACTAGTGTGATAAGTAGGGTTGGGTTGTTTGCTGGAACAATTCTAGGCTGTCGTTGTCAGCTGCTAGCAGCAAGGCAAGGATGTATGCATGATTTGTGCAGAGGCATGGATAGCTGAAGGAGCAGGGATAGAGTGTGGGTCCAGATTCATCCAAGAGGGCCGGATTTCAAGCTCCAGATTACCTATGACTCCCTGTGGAAGGATAGCTACAAGAAACCTGCATGGGTAGATGGTCAACTGGAAGTTGCAGCAACAACGGCTCAATTGATAAAATCAGGCACTGCCACTCAAGGCACCTTCTTCAATACATTTCACCTTGTTTTTCAGAATCGGCCCTAAATTGGTGAGGGTGCATTTTTTTTTTCATCTTATTTCAGTTTGTTTTTCACTCTTATCATTAGGGTTGGGGTGTTTGCTGGAAGAGGGCCGGATTTCAAGCACAAGATTACCTATGATTCCCTGTGGATCCATTGCTACAAGAAACCTGCATAGGTAGATGGTGAACTGGAAGCCGCAGCAGCTGCGGCACAATTGATAAATTAGGCACTGCTAATGAAGGCAACCTTCTTCAACACATTTCACCCTGTTTTTTCCTCTTATCAAAATCGGCCCTAAATTTTCATGTTGAATTCTACAAATTACTGGTTGAGTGAACCTTTGATAGTTTGCAATGCGTGTGCAAGCCTGGCAGCTCTGGAGAAGGGCAAAGAGGTCCATGGCAACATTGTCAGAGCTGCAATTGTACCACATGTCATTCTGAACAATACCCTCATGGACAGGTATGAAGGGAGTGTTCGACAGTGTGGCTGAACAAGATGTGGGTGTCGTGGAGTGCGATAATTGCAGGATATGCACAGCAAGGGCGTGGGCTGGAGGCTTTTGAGAACTATGAGCAAATGATGTGCGAAGGGGTGAAGCCCAACCACATCCCATTTGTTTGTGTTTGCAATGTGTATGCAAGCCTGGGAGCTCTGGGAAAGGGGAAAGAGATCCATGGTGACATCGTCAAAGCTGGAATTGTACCAGATGTCATCATGAACACTGCCCTGGTGTATGTTTGCCAAATGTGGGTGCATTCATGATGGGAAGGGAGTTTTCCACACTCTGGCTGAACGAGATGTGGTGTCGTGGAACGCGATGCTTGCAGGGTATGCACAGCAGGGCACATGATGGAGGCTTTGGAGACCTATGAGCAAATGATTGGGGAAGGGTGAAGCCCGACCACATCAGGTTTGTGTGCATTTGCAGTGCGTGTGCAAGCTTGGCAGCCGTGGAAAAGGGCAAAGAGGTACATGGTTGCATCGCCAAAGCTAGAATTGTACCAGATGTGATTCCCTATGAATCAATAGCTAGAAGAAACCTGCATGGGTAGATGGTCAACTAAAGGCTGCAGCTGCAGCAGCATAGTTCATAAAACCAGACACCTCAACCATGACCACAGCTTCTGAAAGAGGATCAAGAGAGGGAGTCCACAATGCCTCTTCTGCCACTTCTGGGCATGTGAAGATGCTTTGCAGCAGGCAGACTGACAAAGGCTCTACAGACCTTAAACCAATGAGGCATTTCAGCAGATTCAGGTACGTATGTCTGTCCCTTGCTTAACTGCATCAAGATGGAAGGTCTGGACGCTGGAAAGCAGGTGCACTCACATTATCCAAAGTGGATGCACACCAAATATTTTTCTACTCAATACCTTGTCAACATGTATGTTAAGGGGAGCATCATGGATGATCACCAAGTGTTCAACACAAAATGCCTCAACGATCTTTGATCACGTGGAATATAATGTTGGCGGGATTTACCAAGCATGGGCGTGGTACGAATGCCTTGGAGACCTGTGAGCAAATGATGCGCAAAGGGGTGAAGCCCAACCACATCACGTTTGTTTGTGTTTGCAATGCGTGTGCAAGCCTGGAAAAGGGGAAAGAGGTCCATGGTGACATCGGTCAAAGCTGGAATTGCACAAGATGTCATTCTGAACACTGCCCTGACCTGGACATGTATGCCAAATGTGGATGCATTGAGGATGCAAAGGGAGTTTTTGACACTGTGGCTGAACAAGATGTGGTGTCGTGGAGTGCGATGCTTGCAGGGTATGCACAGCAGGGACATGGGATGGAGGCTTTGGAGACCTATGAGCAAATGATGGGGGAAGGGGTGAAGCCCGGCCACATCATGTTTGTGTGCATTTGCAAGCCTAAGAGGTGCATGGGGATATCATCAAAGCTGGAAGTGTACCAAATGTCATTCTGAACACTGCCCTGGGAGCTCTGGAAAAGGGGAAAGAGGTTCATGGTGACATCTTCAGAGCTGGAATTGTACCAAATGTCATTCTGAACCATACCCTGGTGGACATGTATGCAAAATGTGGGTGCATCAAGCCCTGGACAAGGGCAAAGAGGTGCATGGGGATATCATCAAAGCTGGAATTGTACCAAATGTCATTCTAAACACTGCCCTGGCAGCTCTGGAAAAGGGGAAAGACATCCATGGCGACATCTTCAGAGCTGAAATTGTACCAAATGTCATTCTGAACCATACCCTGGTGGACATGTATGCAAAATATGGGTGCATCGAGCCCTGGACAAGGGCAAAGAGGTGCATGGGGATATCATCAAAGCTTGTACCAAATGTCATTATGAACATTGCCCTGGCAGCTCTAGAAAAGGGGAAAGAGGTCCATGGCGACATCTTCAGAGCTGGAATTGTACCAAATGTCATTCTGAAAAATACCCTGGTGGACATGTATGCAAAATGGATGCAAAGGGAGTGTTCAACACTATGGCTGAACGAAATGAGGTGTCGTGGAGTGCAATGCTTGCACGGTATGTACAGCAGGGACGTGGGATGGAGGCTTTGGAGACCTATGAGCAAATGATGGGGGAAGGGGTGAAGCCCGGCCACATCATGTTTGTGTGTATTTGCAATGCTTGTGCAAGCCTGGCAGCCCTGGAGAAGGGCAAAGAGGTGCATGGGGATATCATCAAAGCTGGAAATGTACCAAATGTCATTCTGAACAATGCCCTGGGAGCTCTGGAAAAGGGGAAAGAGGTTCATGGCGACATCTTTAGAGCTAGAATTGTACCAAATGAGGACCAAATGTCATTCTGAAGGTTACCCTGGTGGACAAGTATGCAAAATGTGGGTGCATCGAGCCCTGGACAAGGGCAAAGAGGTGCATGGGGATATCGTCAAGCTGGAATTGTACCAAATGTCATTATGAACATTGCTCACCAAGTGTTCAACAAAATGCCTCAACGATCTTTGATCACGTGGAAATGTTGGCAGGAGTTACCAAGCATGGGTGTGGTAGGAATGCTTTGGAGACCTATGAGCAACTGCTGCGCGAAGGGGTGAAGCCCAACCACATCACGTTTGTTTGTGTTTGCAATGCGTGTGTAAGCTTGGGAGCTCTGGAAAAGGGGAAAGAGGTCCATGGTGACATCGTCAAAGCTGGATTTGTACCAGATGTCATTCTGAACACTGCCCTGGTGGACATGTATGCCAAATGTGGGTGCAACAAGCCTGATGCGAAGGGAGAGTTCGACAATATGGCTGAAGGAGATGTGGTGTTTTAGAGTGCCATGATTGCAAGGTATGTGCAGCATGGGTATGGGATTAAGGCTTTGGAAACCTAAGAGCAAATGATGTGGGAAGGGATGAAGCCAGACCAGGTCATGTTCATTTGTGTTTATAATATGCATATGCGAGCCTAGCAGCCCTAGGAATGGTCAAAGAGGTTCATGGTGACATTATCAAAGCTAGAATTGTACCATTGGTCAAGCACGGCGTTGAGGATCCACTTCATTGTGTCTTGACAAGCAAATTATGCATCTGTGGGCTAATTCTGCCTTTATGACTTTGGCAGCAAGGTGTGGTGGGTGTCCACTTATCTAGACAGTATACATTATAGTTCTAGGCGACCAGTACTTTCTCAAGATGATTGAAAAATAGATTGTCCTTGTGGATGGATGTTGGCTAGTGTCAGGTTTTGGATGTGGGCTATGGCATTGGGGGCCCATTGGGGGAGATTGCTGGCTTCAGGTATCCTGCATTTCCATAACTCTCATTCTCTTGTGTTATCACGTCTCGTTATGTAAACAAGACATCATGTTATTTGTAGTAAATTTTGTTCTCATTATTGCTGGAATGATAAGGTATTTGGAGTCATAACCTGACTTGGCTTTTGTCTTCAGTTATACCATTTATCAATCCAATAGCGTCTGCTCAACAGTGATGAAAGGACTTCTCAGTGCCATGATTCATTTAGAAGTTACACCATGGGCTTCAATTGGAAGTCGTAGCATGGATGGCTGAAATGGGCGCTAAAATTGTAATATGCCCTGTATGCTGCAGCGGCGCTTTGGTCACATGACTTAAAACAATGCCTATCAAATTTTCCGTGGCACTGTAAGTTCTTAATTGTTGCCCATTTAAGTGAAGGATCAACCTTCGAATGCTTCTGACCTCACATGAAATTGGGAGATTTGTTCTCAGAACATTAAGCAGCTAAATGTTGGTTGACTATCATTGTGTTTTTGTGGGTGGCTGTAGGTGTTAAACATGAAGGCTGGTTTGGACAAGACATGCGACTACCTTAAAGTATGCATGCTAGCAGCACATACCCCGAGTTCTGTTTCAACAAGTTTCAGCCTAGTTTTGTTGCTCTGTTCTTGTCAATTGACTCTCAACTAAATATTTAGCGGTTATCATGTTGTGATGAATAAAACTTCAAGATGAGAACAATGGGGTGAGCATTGTTAATTGAGCAGTCCATGCAACTGGTCCAGTGGTAGTGGGATGCAGGTATTGGTCAATGCTACTGAGTAGCTAAATGTGAATGTCTCTCTTATTTATGGTGTTTTTCCTTGCCTCCGTGTTGAGATTTAGAACGCCATTTTGACTAGCTTTCCTAGACAGTCACACTTGGTTTGGATGATGCAAGTAGATGTCATGCATATACCAATCCCTGACAACATGTATGATGCAGTTTATGCGATTGAGGCCACCTGTCATGCCCCTGACCCTGTAAGTCTTCCACATCTGTATATTTGTCCCCACTTTATGAAGTTCACTTCTTTATTTTCTTTTCCTTGGCCCTTTGGCCCTCTAATGGATGTAATTATTTTTTGTCCTCTGTCTTTCTCTCCACCGAGTGTTTGGCACAAGTTGAGGGATGAAGTGATGTGGGTCATCTTTGTGGTACTTGGGACTTCTGTACCTCCTTCTGCTCAATCTCACTTGTCAAGAGCAGTAAAACAATTTCTTGCACATGGGATGGGGGTAATATTGTTGTGAGAGAGCTACTGCAAGGCATGACATATTTCTCCTAGGTACATGGGCTTCCAGTTTTGTTTGTTCTGTCTTCATGTCGTCTACAAGATTCAAAAACTTAAATTTGCCAGGGTCTTGGTGGTGGAGAGACAGGTTGCGTGCTACAAGGAAATATATAGAGTGCTAAAACCTAGGCAGCTGTTTGCTGGCTACGAATGGTGCATGACTGAAGCTTTTGACCCCAAAAATGACCTTCATCAAAAGTGCAAGGTTTTTACTTCTGCCGACTATCCTTGACATGGTATGAATATGTATGGTACTGAATGGGGAAGTGTTTAGTCCATTGTTGGTTTCTGGTCAGCCTCAAAGTCCCTACCCTTGGTTTTCAGTCTGGTTGTGCTCAATTTGTTGGTCTTTGTGATGCTTGTGTGGTATCCTCTTGTAGAGTCTGCAAAGACCCTCTTTCATTCCCTCTATATGTCCAATAAGCATCTTGGTGGTTGTGGGTTGGTTTTGGCAGGTCAGATGTCTCTCGCTGTTTAATTGCCTGATAGTCTTGGCACACTCCAGGTCTGTCATTCCCACTCTCGACATCTCACAGCTATCATTTTTGGTCATTTCTATCTGGTTTGTAAAACCTTCCATGTTAAGAGTCGATTTTTGCTCCCTCTCTGAACCTTGACATCCAGCTTGGTTATGTTCAAGCTGTACATCACTGCAAGATAGCTGTGGTTTTTCTGGGCAATTCACACTAACTATGCACTCTTCCCTTGTCCTAATTTCAGTGACGCTGCTGGTGTCCATGGGCTGGTCTTGGCAGGCCTGCAATCTCTCACTAGATAGATTCACGAACTCATGTGTTTGTGGTTGTGGTGTACATGCAGTGGGCATGGAGTTACTGCACATTCGTGACCTGGGAACCGTCTTGACAATCAACATTTGGGAGCTATAACAAGGCTGATATAAGGCTGTTTGTCATGGCTAGTGAGCCAAAGCAGGAAATTTAACGATTATGAGGGCAACATGTATGTTATGTTGCCCTCCTTAGACTCTGTTTTGAGGAGCCAGATTTTGGGACAACAGTGCTATTTTGTAAATATGACTGGTAGTTGTTTAAGACAATCTCTTTTTTTACATCTGAAATCAGTCCCTTCGGTGCCTTTGTTATGTCCTTTGCACTTTGTCACTTTGTTCTTTCCTGTGAATGATGGTGTGTTATGGTTTTCCAAATAATATTAAAAACCAAATTCTCAACAACTAATTTGATACCACGCGTCCAACCCAACAAACCACTCTATAGTAGGCACCATGACTACACAACATCGCATCATACATTGACACATGTCATATCCTTGAGAAAACACTTGGCAATGAGCTCCTATAGGCATAGTCGTGGGAATGACTTTAAATACATTTAAAGTTCAAAATAAACCACTCATATGGTGCCACGTGTCCAGATGTTAACATGGTTGTAGTCAGGATAATGACTGCAGGACCTCCTCATGGATATGCCACGTGGTAGTTTCTGGAGACGCCATCCACAAAACCTTCTGACTTATTAAAAAGAGACACGTGTACAATTTGCAGCAGCACACTAAGTCATGTATGGTAGAAGTACATAGGACTGCCAAATGAGATGTATCACTTGGTATCATCTAATTGCAGTCATCCATGATCGACCATCATGTACTCATTGTATTCACTTGGTTTGCACAACTTGCAGTCAGTGCAGTCATATGTACCGTTTATGACTACGGGATAGCCATATATACAATATATACCACGATCTGTTGTAGTGGTTGGGAAGTATCTCTCTCTCCCTTCTTCAACCTAGCAATATTTCATGCAAGGCATCTTGGGCAAGTAAGAACAACCTGCCATATTACAGATTCAAGATATATACACATAAGCATCTTGATGGACTAGCCTGCAGTTTGGGCAAATTCCAAGCATGCAACCAAGTAACCCTCTTGGGCGTGACAAGACAGATTGCAGCCTCATTCTATACCATTCATAATTGCCCCAAGACATGCATCATGTAAGGCATCTTGGGCATGGAAGAACGGCCTGCCATATTACAGATTCAAGACATGGACACACAAACATCTTGAGTGCCCGAGACTAGGCCCTCTTGGCCAGAAAATAATCCATACATTACAGGTAATTGGCCTGATGGCAAGACAAGGCTAACAATCTCTAGCAAAGGTCCAGTAGAGTTTACCAACACTGTTTTCCAAGAGGCTTATGCCATGGTTTGCAAATAAACCTCACTATGCTCCATTCCACACTAGATTCAGACCTGAAAGAGACATGTGAGTGCCTTATCAGGCTGCCATCTTAAAAATCAGGGCCTCTTCTTCCTTAGAACCTAACAGCCACTGAGGCCTTACCCATAAAACTCAACTCCTCTTTAAGGCCAAAACAGTACCTAGCTTAATAATCCACAGGCACCACTATCAAAGATTAAAAGACAAGGTAAGGTCCAAATGCTGGGCTTCAAGAGACAAGCCTACCCGGCCGAAATGCCCCATCAAAGGCAGCAAAACATAAGTCAAAAGTAAGCATCAGCATGCCAAACCAGGAGCAAGCGGGCTGAAATCGGGGCTGCAGGCAGCAGCCAAGTCAAGACGCCATACACAAGAGGTTCCCTTTGCCCACATCCGTATCTGCAAGCTCAAGAGAATTCAAAGCAAGTAGGGATCCTCACCTGGTCCCATCACAAGCCCCCACAAAAACCAACAGATTAGTGAGGATTGTGGAACCCTAGGTGAATCGCAGACCCCTACACTTGTCATCGATATCAACTAAGAACCTCAAAAGCAAGAGAGGAAGACATAAAGCAAAAGGAACCCTAATCACCAAAAGCACCTTGAGCGATTGGGGAAGAGAACTGTGTGCCATCACCACCAGCAAGCCGCCTCCAGCAAAGCAAAGGAGAAGTGAAGTATACAAGCACACTTTTTATCATGAATGATTGGGTGAAATCAATTGGGAAGTCATGACTAGAATGGAAGTGTTAGATGGTGCCCTGTTTATGGGCTGTTTATGTCTTTAATTGACAATAACCCTAGTAGGGTCTTGTCCATGTCTTGACATGACATGAATATCTTCCCACTCTCTCCCTCTCTCTTTTTAACTTTTTCTACCCCCTCTCTTCTTCTGTGGTTTGTTTTTTTTTATAAGCAGCACAAAAGAGAGGAGAGAGAGAGAGAGAGAGAGGGAAGATACTTTTTGTCATGTCAAGACAAAGACAGGACCCCTAGGGTCGTTGTCATGAAAGAATAAATAGACATATCAGCCACTTAACAGTGGCACCATCCATCAACCATCAAGCTTAGAAAATCCAGAATCACATCCATGCGCAGTAATGTGTTCATGTCAGTATGATTCATAATCCAGAGAGTATGCTACTGATGCTGATTGACCACCAGTCAAGATCATGATACACTTATATAGGTCTGGGTGGGATGGCGGGTACTTGGCCATATTTTGGCCTTGATGTGGTGCAGGTCACATAGTCATACAGATTTACTGTCTGCAAGCTGTAATCCAAGCATACTTATTAAAACCCCATGGGTATCATGGAGGGTTTTCTTAATAAAGAAAGGAACACTTGGATATCACAGATTTAAATACCTTGCCTTGCCAGTATTTGTTTAGACTAGTGTGCAGTACAGCTTGCCCCCACAGGGGATGTGGATATGTCTGGTAAGTTTTCCATAACACCCCTATACCTTTATTTCTTGCTACAGCTGAAAATCAAAGCTCATGACAAAGCAAGGTAAATATAAAGGACTGCATACACATCATGTGACAGTATATGGTACTGTCAGTACACCCTTCACATCATACCACATTTGACCATGTCATTACACCATGTCCAGGGGGTATTTCCACTTGACCACCCTGGCTGCCTCAAAAACCAGTTACCATTTATATTACTGCCATATTTTAGTGTCAGCCGAAATAGCCACAAGTAGAAACTTCACCATACCCTGGCCTAAGCATCTAGCTAACAAAGCTATCTGGGTTGGAACATAACAGGGGCCTTTTACCAACAGAGGTACCCGAGTAGCTGCAGCAAACAGTTCTTGCAGCCTCTCAATTTGTTTCCAACTACCATAAGGTAAGCAAAGCAACCTAGGGCCTGTAAAACAGATGTGTGTCTCTCACACAAGCCATCATAAACCCGGCTGTCACATCATAACAGAGGTTTTCCACTGGCTGGGCCGAACTAGCCCATCGTAGAAAGCATTACACTTGTTCTTCAAAAATCAAGGAAGGAAAGAGACATAATCAAGAAAAACCATAGAGTAGTTTAGTTTTTCAACATTTTAGGATGAGTCCCTGGCAAACGATTCCTTCCCCTGCTCTGCAATCCCACTTGGCATCCAGCAGCACCTAGACATCAGAATATTAAGTGGAAGCCCTCACCTGTGCCCGTCCCAAAAACAACCACAACGCATTGTGAGTTAGTGAGGATGCACGAGGTGAGTAGCAGGCTTCCACACTTGCTATCGAGGTCAAATCCACTTCAATCTAAGCGCAGAGAATGCCAAAGGAAACAAGGAAGCAAAATCAACAGAAAAAGAATGTTTTTACTGTTTGGGGGAGAGTCGTCATCTCTCCACAAGCCTAACCGTGCAGGGAGGACTCCGCCAGCACCACCGCACTGCTACCTTAACCAAAGCTAGGTCTTGCCAAGCATAAGAAAACAAGCTTGGTCTCAAAAGGTAGGGTTTATAAAGGGAGGGAGAGAGATTTCCTTGTGCCGCCATTCATCAAAGGTCCAGAGGAGGGCTCTTAGGGAAATGTCATAGGCATGCATGTGGTGCCTCCGCCATCACTGCCGCGGTTCCCTTGTGCAGCAAAAGAAACAAACAACTGAGACAGGGAGTCTTCCCTCATCTCTAAGCCACCGCCATCGCCTTAAAGAGCTCGCCCAGGCGTCACTCACAGGAGCCATAAACACTCAACGATTGGCAGCTCAAGGTATCTGCAGCACGAGCACCGTCGCTCCTCACAAGCCGCCATCGCGTGCGCAGCTCAAAAAGAAAGACATTAGGGTTGCGCAGGGTTTTCCCCTGTCTGGCCCGTCATCCATCCTTCTCAGGATGAAAAACATACGCCAATCTGTCCGTTTGACGGACGTTGTCCGTTTTTCGTTCGTGGAAGATGAAAGACATTGTGCTTTCATCATGTCTTGCACTCAACGGATGTATTCCGTATTTCATCTAGGTTAGATGAAAAAACATGGGGGATTTTTTATATATAAAAAAATTGTCTTGTCCTGTATTTAGGTCATGTCAGATGAGGTCCATTTTTCATCCAGGTTGGATTGAAAAAGTAAAAACTGACGGGAGTTTTATAGGTTTTTTAGTGAAGAAATATTTCACTAAAAAATATATAGATTTAAAAATATATATATATGTATGGATAAAGAACATCCAAAATTCCCTGCAACCCAATTTTGCAATTTTTTTCAATTTCCTCAAGGATGGAAGTCGGGACAACAATTCCATAAGCCCAGTGTCCAGAGGGAGAGAGAGGGAGAGATCAGGGAAAAAAAAATAAAAATAAAAAATTAGCACACTCGGCCACCAAGACGGGTGAAATGTACCTTGGCAAACACATCACCCGTTTGGGGGCCCGGTATGGGCAACTTTTGGATGTCACCCCCATAACGACCCTTCCTCTGCAGCCCTGGGGGGTGCACTCTTTATAAACTGTGCGTATCACGTGCGTTCGTCGCCTAATAAAAAAACCCCCTGTATACGGGTCCTTGGATAATTTATACCTCTGTACATATTTTTAGATTATAAAACCCCCTCCTGTAAATATACAAAAATTTACAATTTTTAAAAAGTACCCCCTTCTGTATGTATATTCTCATTTTCCATCATTAAAAATAACCCTCCAATATGTATATGTATGTTTTTATATTATATCGAATTTATTCATTTAAAACATAATAAAATATAACAAATTAATTAAAAAAATTATTTGCCTTTGATAAAGTTGTCAAAGACTTTTCGGTCATTTGCATCAAGTACATATGTGTTTGACTTGACATTGTACTTTAAACATGCTAACGCGATAATGGAATCCAAATCAACCATCATGTTATCCGTCAAATCGTACGTATAGACCCCTCCTCGAATTTTTTGGTACCATGCTAACCCAATCTCCATATGAGAAGGACGCTCCAATAAATCAACAGAATCCCTACATTCTACAAACCGCTTATTGATTTTCTTCCGCATTCTTTGAACCCTGCCCAAATACCAAGTGCCTTTGGTTGCTCCTCTGCAGGTTTTCCCTGGTCTACCTTTCCTGTTTGTAGTTTGGATCGCAGTCTCCCCATCAACAAAAAATACAGTCAAGGACACAGTCATGCATATGGCAGCAAGTGATCACCCTTCAAACATGATTGAAAACATACATGAGGTCAAAGGCAATTCGAAATCAGCGAAGGGTACTGCAGCTAAGAGTTGGAGTGTCTTTAAAGACAAAAGGAAGAGAAAGAAACACTTCACTGGCAATGAGGGGAGGCTGTGGAAACGCCAAGAGGATGGCACAAATGATAGCAATAACAGGGTTGGGCAAAGGATCCTGCAGGAAGAAGAAAGGGTATGTCAGCATGGAAGGACGTGCAGCTCATTCCAATGGAAAGGGGAACATTCGTGCAATTAAGTACAACAACCAATTGCCCTTCAATTATGGCTGGAATTTTCCAAAAGGCGAGGGATGATAAGGAGGAGAATAGGCCTGATACAGTGAGTTGCTTAGGGGCAATGAAACAACTTTCTTTTGAAGAAATCAGCAATTACACAAGCAAGGGAAGGAAACTATAGTCCTTGTATGTGAAAGGAGGGTAATACGGTGCAAGTGCAAAAGAAAGGGAGGCACAAGGAGGTCACTTACTGCTAATTGGGATATGCTAGAGATCACAAGAAGGGAACAGGGGTACCCAGTAAGCAGAAGAGCAGCTGAGCAGGTGTGGAATGATGTTCGGGCTGCAAACACAACGGCGAACCAAACAACTGTCACTACAACTAAAGATACGAGTAAGTGGAGCAACATGATGGCAGCATGGAATATCTGCCAAGGAGCTGCGACATATGGTGAATGAGGAGAGAGACCTGTCCCGAATCAACATGGTTCAAACACGATCTGAAAGATGTAAAGAAAAGGTGCATTTGAAGGCAGAAGGGTATTATTTTCAGACTGGTGAAGAGCCTAATTACACAAGGGAAGAACGAGAAGGCAAGCAAGGAAAAATCTCACAAGCGGAAATGCAACCCTAAACGGCGAAAGTAGAACATACACGACGAGCACTGGAGAACATACCCATGAAACGTCAAGCATGAGCACCACGTGCAGTGAAGGGAAGAATGTATGGGGGGCAGCAGTTATAATTGAACTATAAATGCGTTTGCTGCACTCAGTGACAGAAGAATACGGAGGAGCGGCGAAACTGCCATATGTGTTTATCTATGGACATTGGACACAAAAGAAAGGATGTTGGGCGCACCTGCGATTCATGGAAAACCAAAAGACAACAGGTGTCGATAGATTGCGGAGCTAGTGGAGCTCAGGACATTCTGCCTGAATATGTGAGACTTCCTACAGACAATAAGGGAAATTTTTTCACAGTGCGTCTAATCGAAGACTGCTCTTCAGCAATCTGCTTCAACTGCAGCCAAATGCTCCACATTAAGGTGGATTGCCCAACAGGAAAGATAAAGCTTTCTCTAGCATCCAAGCTGCCACTGGGCAGCCAAACTAGAGGGTCAAATGGCAGGGTCTCCCTCCAGTGTAACAACAACAATCAAGTGCTCAATCCCAAGATCTCCGTTCTTCGGCCCAAACTCTTCCCCCCAGTGATCACTTGCAAGTTGCGAGCAGTAGAGGTGCCTTCCAACGCCATATCAGCAATCAGGACCCTATGCAACTCGAAGCGGCATCCACCCCTCGCAGGCAGCCACTTGGCAAAAAAGATAGCAGCAGAGCTGCTGCACAAATCAAACCCTAAACTCCATCAGCACAAAAAGCTATGCCTTCTATGGTGGTCCACTCTCCAAAATTCTTACCAGTATTGCAAACAATCCATCTTTTGCAAAAACTTGCCTCAGGCAGGCTTCATTTCCAGGCCAGGACCTGAAAAGGTGCTCAGCCCTGGAATCCACGGAAGCGTCATTAGCAACATGTGTCATGCCAATCATTTATAGGAAAGGAAATAGGCCTAATGTGCTCATTACCTCTGATGACTGGGAATCTAGTGCCCTCACCACATTGTCCTACCATGCCCTGTGGAGATGAGGGGAGAGGAGAGGAGGGAAAAGAGAAAGCCCGCGGAAGGGAAGGCGAACGCGGGAGAGGAGGAGAAAGAAAAGAGAAAGCCGCGGGAGATCAGGGGAGAAAGATCGTGGAGCGAAAAAAAAAAAAAAACAAACAAAACGACGATCCCACGATTTGATCCCGGGATGCATCGCGGCGAAATCGCCATTCTTACCACTACACTATCCCTTAAAACTCAACAACCCCCTCCTGTAAAATTATATTTAAGGTGTTTTAAACCCCCCTCTGTATGTATAATGTTGTACATGGGGGGGTTTAAAATACCCCCTCCTGTGCACGCACGTGGCTGGTACATTTAATGAGGAGTGCACCCCGGGTCCGCAGCGAAGGTTGCACTTGCCAAGGCCCAACGTTAGGTTCAAGGGCTTTTGAAAGTGGTCGTTGCTAGCCCAATGTTGTTGATGAGGGAGGAGGAGACGAGGAGGGCCAATGAAGTGGCCGAGATAGCGAATTGCCTCGAAGTAGTCAAGCTGGGTGAGGGCTTCTACCCTGCTACGCATTTGGGGGGGGGGGGGGGGGGGGGGGGGGGGGGGGGGGGGGGGGGGAGGCGAGGGAGGAGGTATGGGCCAGTTTGGGGCGGCCTAGCCGATCAGCAACGCCGCCCTTGAGCCTAAGCGGTCAGCAAAGAAGAGCCTGGACTACGGGGCGCCGCCGCCGGCTATGCTCCACATCTGGAATCTACTTCCAGTGGCGCTCCGGGAGGGGATAGCGCGGGCACATCCGGCAACGGGGACTCCTGCCACATCGGGTGACACCGGGGGCGAGTCGGACAAGCTTGCAAAGGTACAACTGTTGCACCTTGTTCCATGTTTTGTCCTTTCCTTTACATGCATGATTTCCTTTGTTGTTTGTTTTTTTTGAATTTGGGGGGGTTATTTGTCTTCAGGAGGCGAAAACATGGCTGGCCTCATTGGTGCAGTCCGGTGGGGTTGCCAATGAGGGAGAGCACGTGGTGTTCATGAAGGACCCGAACACCAAAGGTAAAGAAGAAGAGGTCTCGACCTCCCGAGGTCCCTTTTATCATCAATGAAGCGGTTGCCGATGAGAGAGAAAGAAGGGAGAGGGAGATGGAGAGAGAGGAAGTAGCAGGGAAGGGGAAGGAGATGGTCATGGAGAAAGGGAAGGAAAAGAAGAAGAAGAAGAAGAAGTCCCATGGAGAGGAAGGGGTGAGTGTACATGCGGGGGAGGACAGTGGGGTAACAAAAGAGCAGGGGAAGGAGGCTACAAAGAAGGGAGAGGGTGGGAAGAAGAACAAATCCTTGGCGATAGAGGACGTGGAGTTGGCAAAGATCGTGGTGCCACCGGTGGAGGTGAATCGCCATGGTGACCCCTGCGGTGCGTTCTGAGAGGCTATGAAGAAGCCAACCTTCGAACTTGCAATGAGGTGGTTCCCTTTGCACATTGAGTGGGCTGATTAGCACTTTGGCGCGAAGCGGGCGTATGCCCGTGAGTTAGACCGCTGGTTTCTGGGCAATTGGAGTGACACAAGTGTGATGGAGATGGTGGGGCGAAACTTGAAGGACAGGAGGTACCGTACCAGATAGATCATTCGGAGGGCAATGGAAAAGGGGGCCATACCCAAACCACCTTATGGAATTACACAGGTTGGCAAATCCTGAATCATTTCACCTTCCATTTGTCGCATGTGCATTAATGAGGTGGATTCAATGCAACGTATGTGGATAATTCACTAATTGTTGCGGGGGGGTACATAGGTATCGTGGGATGCACTAATTGCGGGAGAGAATGATGTGGCAAACAAGACCAAATTTGAGCGGGCACGCGAAGCAACAACCGTCCGCCTTGACAAGCACAAATCCACACACAAGTGGGGCGCCGGCGGATCCAAGGGTTTTATCTTGCGATTTGTAAGTCATACTTCCCTATGTATTTTGTTATATCTTCTTTCTGGCTCTATCATCGTGAAGAACTGACTTTAATTTGTGGCATGTGTAGCAAGGTGTGTTTGAGAGGAAGCCATCTCCGGTAGAGTACAACTACGCCAAGGAGCATGGTTGGCAATCCCTCATGAAGAACATGGCCAACACGGAGGGGATGAGTGCACTACAGGGCACTAGTATGGATGAGGGCGGGGGTCATGGCCAGGGATTGGATGAGAGCTCTGTGGGACTTAGGGGAACGCCGCCTCCTTTAGGTGCTCTGGCAAAGGGCGCGGAGTCATCAGGCTCATCGGATAGCTCTGAGTCCTCCACTGAGGATGACTAGTCCTAGTCCATGTAGGTCCCAGGGTCAGCCTACTGAACCCTTGTGAGCTTTTCAGCTCATTTCTTGTAAATATATTTCCATCTTTCCATCTTATTCACGTGTCGCACCGTCCTCACCCTCGATTCATGCTTGCTCAATTGTGTACCTGCTAAATTAGAGAAATGGAAGCTGTAAGGTCTCCCGTCCCCCAAAACAAAACCAGGCAAAAAACAAAAACCACCCCCAATTCACTCCCAAAATCAACCCCCAACCCCCCCACCAGGTTGGCCTCGTGACTGCAGGGTGTCGCAATTGGCGACGTGTTTTTTTGGCGGGGGTCGCAAGCCGCAACGGCCGGGCGTTGCAAATCCCTTTTACAGGGCAGCAACGCCCGACCCCCCTGCGACGTGTTTTTTTGGTCCGGGGGTCGCAAGCCGCGACGCCCGGGCGTCACGGATCCCACCACCTTGCCTGAGTCACGTGTTTTCATTTTTTGATTGAATATAAAGAAAGCGATGCCAGAGCGTCGCCGAAACCCACGCCCGGGTGTCGCGGAGCCCGACTCCAGTTCCTGCTGTTTTTTTTTTTTTTTTGCCACGCCCAATAATCGCTTGCAGCGACGCACGGGCGTTGCTTGGCGTACCACCCAGCTTACGCCACGTGTTTTTGGGTTTTAGGATGGGACTCCCGGGCAGGTTACAGAAAAAAGGGATGCGACGCCGCGCCGTCATCCCACCAATGCCATCGGCTGGAGGGTAGCGACGACGAGTCGTCGTTCGCAGGAGGCCCCTGCCATCGGCGTGGACGGCCCGAAAAGCGACGTCCGGCAGTCGCGGGAGTTGGGGCGGGGGCTCGCGACCCCCATACGTCACATTTTTGCGACGTCTTTTTGGCGACGCCCATGCGACTGCCGGGCGTCGCAAATACGGCGCCTGCCCCGTGCCCGAAATGGGCGTTTTCCCGTGGCCGCAGCGTGGCCCAGGCATCGCAAAGGCCTCTTTTTCCTGTAGTGTTTGGTGAGGAGGATGGCTAGTGCCAGAAGTCGTGGACAGGTTCTTTCTAACTTGTTGGTTTTTCCCATGGCTAGGCAATGAAGTGGAGTGTGAGCAGCTGGTGTGGCCTTCGCAGGTTCCACCTGGATGACCTCTTCCTTTCAGCATCTATTTGTGGCGAAAATGGATGGTCCCCATTTGGTGGGGAGCTGAGATCAAGTCTAGCGTTGCAGAAGCAGAAATATAGGTGTTAGAAATAGACCCCTATTTTGGCGCAACAACTTAGTATCTAGGCTATTTCGTCGCTATGGTGCATGGTTGCATCTCCAAAGCTGGAAATGTACCATATGTGATTCTGAACAATACCCTCGGACATGTATGCCAAATGTGGGAGCATTGAGGATGTGGAGGGAGTGTTCAACAATATGGCTGAACGAGATTTGGCGTCATGGAACGCCATGCTTGTAGGATATGCACAGCAGGGGCGCGAGATGGAGGCCTTGGAGACCTATGAGCAAATGATGGGGGAAGGGGTGATGTGCAACCACATCACGTTTGTATGCGTTTGCAATGCTTGCGCAAGCATGTGAAATGTGGGTGCATTGAGGATGCAAAGGGAGTCTTTGACAATATGGCTGAACGAAATGTGGTGTCGTGGAATGCGATGATCGCAGGATATGCCCAACATGGTTGTCATAGGGAGGTCCTGCAACTATTTGAAGGAATGCAAAAGAACGGCTTGAAGCCAGACTGTATCACGTTTATATGTGTTCTCTCTGCATGCAGCCACACTGGCCTACTGAATGAAGGAAGACGCTACTTTGATTCCCTGAGTCAAGATCATGGTGTCACTCCGACGGTAAAGCACTTTGGCTGCATGGTGGACCTTCTTGGACGTGCGGTACATCTGGATGAGGTAGTGGACCTGTTTAATAAAATGCCAATCAATCCAGATGTTGTGGTGTGGAAGGCCTTGCTTGGTGCCTACAGAATCCACGGCAATGTGGAGATGGCTGAACGTGCGGCAACATCTATCCTCAAGTGGGATGAACAGGATGTCGCGACTTATGTGTTGCTATCAAACATCTATGCTGCAGCTAGCAGGTGGGATGATACTACAAAGGTGAGATGAAGGTCAGAGGGGTTAGAAAGGTGTCAGGTCACTACTGCATTGAGGTTGGCAACAAGGTGCACACCTTTGTTGTAGATGACAAATTGCATCCCAGAACTAAGGAAATCCATGCTGAGCTGAGAAGATTGCCTGGGCAGATGAAGGAGGTGGGGTATGTGCATGAGATGTGCTTTGTATTGCGCGATGTGGGGGAGGAGGAAAAATAATTTTCTCTTTGCCACCACAGTGAGAAGCTGGCCATTGCTTTTGGGCTGATCAGCATGACCCCTAGGACGCCTCTCCGTCTTCAAGAATCTTCGAGTGTGTGGTGACTGCCACACCTCCACCAAATTCATCTCAAAGATTGTTGGCCGCTATAACATCGGTTTGCGCATGTTGGAGTTCAAGGTTGGGGGTAACTACTTGAGCTGCCAATCTCAAACAAGCCGAAAAACTCTCCTGAAATCCCCTTCAAGAAAGTGAGGTCTTTTTCTCTTCCCTCCAGTAACCATCCAACATCCCATAAACGAGCTTTTGGTCCGTCATGTTGGTTCAATTAATATCAATGAAATTACACCCAACTAAGGGACAACTCATGTGAATAATGAGAGGAAGATATACTTACTCTCCTCCTTGTGGATCTACTGGTTTTTCTCTTTATCTCTCTTTCTCTCTTTCTCTCTGGTCCAGCTTGTAATTTTAGTTTTTTTTCTTGCAAGTTCTGAAGCATTTGTTGATGCATAGTCCTCCAGAACAAGCTCTCATCCTGTTGCCTCGCTGCTGTCAAGTGTGAATGGATTTGAGGTCCTCTCATCAGGTGTGGAAGTATCTGCATATTGGGCAGAAAAGGGGGTTCAACTCCCCTCACTTCTTGGGCATAGATAGATAGATACAATGAAATACGGAGAGGTGACATGATGGTTCGGCAACACTCCGCCATTCTTCTTCCGAAAAACAATGAAATCGAGGATGTATGTATGTAACACCATGGGGATGATCCACCCCTTTTTTGTGAAAATTGAAATAGTTCTCAGAATTCGTCGCTAGTAGTGCGGAGCAACGCGAAGCCCTAGTACTTCAAAATCCAAGTTGGTTGCAAACTGTGGTGGGTAGTGTAACGGTAAGGTGACGGCATTGCAGGTGGCGAAGTTCAGGGTTCGATTCTTGATGGGAGGCTCCTGTAGTATAACCCCAGTCAATGGTGTAACCCTCTGTAACCCCGGTTCTCATGTAACTCTGGTTAGTCCATTTTACTTAGCCGCATTTGGACTAAGTCAAATTTCGAGACCAAGTGGGGGTTACACCGATTGGAGTTACACTCCATTCTGTGTAACCCCGAGTGGAGTTACACACCTCGTCGTGTAACCCAATGTAACCCCGACTGGAGTTGACAAGTTCCATGTCACTCTCAAGAGAGGGTGGGGAAGATTTGACATGCCGAAAACCGGCGGACCATCCTATCAGAGGTTACACGCGTGCATTAAGTTCTTACATTATTCCTATTATCTTCCATAAAATGGTCAACATGTTAACTCACTTGTCGACATGAAATGGCTTAACACAAAAATATTTAGTGAACTTTAAGTTTCATCAAAGTTTGATTATGATGTCAAGACCAATCATAGTTATTTTTCCTATTGCATTTTTACCAACAAACGATTATTTTTTATGATTTTGAGCAATCAAGTTACGGTCTTAAAATCTTTCAGTGTTATTTATCAAAATTAATAATTATTTATAATATATCTGTCTCCATTATATGTGTCAACTACATGACGCTTTAAACGCCATTAAACTAAAATAAATAAATAAATAATAAACTTGATATAAACTTTTTATACGTAGTATCTAAGTGTCTTATCAACAATCTACAAAGTTAGGAGTAATTGTCGTGCGTATACATATCGTTACACAACCACATCGCTATCCAAACCACACAACAAACTAGTATGCCACAATCACCCCCTTAGCTGGTGGTTAGGTCCCTCTAACTCCAAATACCTCGTAGGGGGTCACTATATGTATTTTTTTTTATATCACATGCGTATAAAGTATATTTATACTAGGTTATGTTTTAAAAAAAATCATTTTTTTCTTTAGGTAATATTATAAAACCCTTTGTTTTCTAACACCCTATTTTTCTATATAATTTTCTTTTGCAACAATTAATTAGACCATATTTTAAATTATCATTTTAAATATTTGCAAAATTTCAAAGCATATACACAAACAAGTCAAATGCCAGACCCAAGAAAAAGTTTAATTTTCATTAGCCACGAACTCATTCAAAGCCGCAGCATCACTTGGATCTAAAGAGTACAGGTTTTGAGATGGTCATAGTCACTGTTAAGTATGGCATCAACATCAATCCACTGGAATCATATTTGAACTTCAGGTGACCTGTACCCGATTTCATCTTGATGGATTAGAGCTGGATGAAATATGAGAAACTTCACAAGGATGGATACATTATACTGTAGATAAAACCCTTAATTACATTAATTTTTTAAGTAAAACTCTGGATTTTTTGTGACCTTTATAAGAAAAAAATGGGTGTAAGGATATTGTCTTACCATATTTTCTAAGTAAAACTTTTCTAAAATTTACCTCAAAAAAATAAATTGCACCCTAGATGTTCTCGCGTGGTTTCAAAAATACGAAGAGTGACCCCCCCCAAGAAATACCTACAAAGATGTAATAATAGTTATAACGTCGCTAGGTTCTCTACTACTTTTTCCGTTGTACTCAAACTCAATAGATCAAGAGGCCGGGTATAAGTGTAGTCACATCGTTAGTCCCTATCTTGTAATTCATGAACTTGAACTGAGGATCTAGTGTATAAGTCTCATAGTAACTTTATCGCATGTTTCTTGAAGGCCTCCATGATTGTATCCATTACCATTATCCAACGCAGCACGGATACAACCAATTATCGTCGTGAACCTTCTCAAGGTGGTGTCAAGTATCCCATGTGCCAACCTCTTGAGCATTGATTACACACCATCGTCGATCACAATGCACCTTTTTGTCATTTGAATCAGCACGGTGTTAATAATGTAGCCGAACCTCACATGCCACAGCTTTCAATGTTCTACTGGTTTCGACCAATGTTGGACTGGGATACCGATAGGAAATTGATATCAATACTGATATGTATACTTGAATGAAGTACCATACCAGTTTGATATTACCTCAGGCCATTACCTAGCATATACCCGTATTGGCCTGAAATCTGCTTCCTAATACTATGGACAATACCCTACCAGTCTGGGATGTGGTTGAAAATCTGGTACCTGATACCAGTATCAGATCCATTTTTGTGAGGAAAACCTAGCTATCAATATCGAGGGTGCAATATGCACTATACACTATGCATGATATGGATGCAACTTTCAATAAGCAAAATAGAAATCAGGTCTTTGGGGTGTGATATGTAATTGTACCATCGAGCCTTCATATTCAATGAGAAGCATGCTTTGTACACATTTATATGAGAAGTGGGTCTTTCAATATTACCATATCGTGAATTTGTTTGATACTAGACCAGTATTGATAATACCCTGGTATTGGTTTCTAAATACTGTTGCTATTGATACCCGTAAAACACCACACCAATCATGTATTATTGATACCACCATGGTATCCAAATCTCAGATTTTTGCCAATACCAATACCTCCCTGGTATCACAATTAGCCAGAGGCCTATATAGCAATACCAGCATGGTGTGTTGAAAATACGATACCAGTCCAACACTGGTTTCGACTCATTTGGTGGTAACAACACTCTCGTCAACTACATAAGCTTGCGTAGGTGGGAGTCCGTTAATCACCCTTAATTATAACTGGTACAACTTTCCCTTTCAAATACTTGTCATGACCACCCGACCATGACGTTCTTCACTAACACCATTCTCGCTTGTAGATAGTAGCAATGACTCTATCTGCAGCCTATCCAACTGAAAAAAAAAAAAATTATTCAATTGTGGAACAAACAATACATGAAGATAGTGTTGCCTCCACTGTTGGGCAGTTCTCTGGTTTTGGGTGAAAGAACCGCCGGTTCTGGACCCGGGTATATACCCCCTAATTAGCCTCGGGTATTAGAGTTTCAAATACCCTAGTCAAGATTGAACCGGCGGATACCAAAATCTATTTCCAGTGCAAAAGCAAGATCGGGTCGTATACATATAGAAGCATATATGAGACTCCCAATAGTCCGTTGATATGGCACTTTGGTCATCTTGTCTTCTTCACATCCTGTATGTGGGAAGGGAACTGTTCCTGTACCTCTGTTTACCAACTTTGAAAATCTCGAGGCTTGGCCAAAAGCCCAGGCCCTTTCGGGGTCTAGCTATTGGGCCAATCACACAGAGTAGATTGATGTTTGTGTGAAGGGATTTCTAGAGGACATCTGAAAAACTCGAATCAGTTGTCTGTTTCAAGGTAAGTCATACTACCCCTGACAAAGGTAGTTTCTGTCCCTTTGTGTTCCGCTCAAACTGGGCGTGGGGTCAATGGCCACAAGGCTACAGCAAACAACCTCTTATGAGTACATTCTTTATGTTTGACGGTACAACAACAGTGCAATTATTCAGAAGCCACATTCATAATCTCTTTCCAGCTAGAGAGCTTAGCCGCAGTTAGCCGCAGTGCAGAGCATAACTGGCAGGCAAGATCAACACCTGACAAACCAAAAAAATTGGAGCCACCTCAAAACATCTCCCTACCCCCTAATCCCCTGCCTACATGCAGACGAAATGCGACAGTGAGGCAGCAATCCGTCTCTATGTGGCTATCATGGTGATGGCATGGTCACAGCCAAGCGCGAGGGTGATGAGCAGCTTGTGCATAACAAGAGACGGGAGGGCAAGGGGTGTATGAGACGCCATGGCGTGTTGGAATGAGAGGGAAGGGTAAGAGTAACTGCACCCGACACATGATACCCTGGATATAAGGGCGGTTATCTAAGGTAAGCGTGTTAAAAATAGCTAGATCGCAATATCTGTACAGCTCGTTCTTGCTCGACGTCAATCGTTATCTGCACCTTATCTAGATAGTGCTTATCTTCGTAAGTCAGCAAAGCCATCTGCATAGATCTATAAATATAGAATACATAGGACGGTTCCATAAATGATCGTCGACGGTGGAGGTTAGCAATATAACAAGCCGAGCTGTTTCACAAGCTCAACGGACGCAGTGCAGAGATTAGCAGAATAGAGAGACGCGGGTCTACGCACTATGAGTGTTGGGAAGATCAAGCCCTAAGTTGTAAATTTTCAATCTAGGAGAAGGCGTTAGCTTGCGTTTGACTGAGTTCAAAAATCTACTTGTTTATTTCAGATCGGCAAAGATAAATCCTCTCTTCCGAAGTTTTGAGGGTAGGGGCTTCAAAGGCTGCGTAATTGAGTGGTTGTTTTGTTCAGTTGTTTATGTCTGTTTGATTTACAATGGAGAGGACTCAAAAGTTGTGCTCACAGGTTACTCTGATGCTGATTGGGCAGGAGACTTGGACCACCAGAAATCTACTGCTTGGTAATGGGGCCATTAGCTGGAGTTGCAAGAAGCAAAGCACAGTTGCATTATCTACTACCGAGGCAGAATACATAGCCTTGGCACATGCAACCAAAGAGGCTATATGACTACGCCAATTTCTAGGAGAGATTGGATTCAAGCAAGAGCACCCTATGGTACTCCATGCTGATAATCAAAGTGCAATGGCTTTATGTAAGAATCTTGTACATCATAACAGGAGTAAACATACTGATATTCAGTTTCACTTTATCAGGGACAAACTAGGATCAAAAATAGATCTTAGATACTGTAAGACACAGGACATGGTAGCTGATCTCTTCACAAAAGCCATGGCAAGAGACAGACATGTAGATTTGAACAAGAATATCGGTCTGGCAAGAATTCACTGAGTGGGAGTGTTAAGAATAGCTAGTTTGCAATATCTGTACAGCTCATTCTTGCTCGACGTCAATCGTTATCTGCACCGAATCTAGATAGTGCTTATATTCGTAAGTCAGCAGAGCCACCTGCATAGATCTATAAATATTAGAATACGTAGGACGGTGCCATAAATGATCGTCGGCGGTGGAGGTTAGCAACATAACGAGCTGAACTGTTTCACAAGCTCAATGGACGCACTGCAAAGATTAGCAGAATAGAGAGACGGCAGGTCTACGCACTACGAGTGCTGGGAAGATCAAGCCCTTTGTAAATTTTCAATCTCTCATATTTGCTTTGTTCATCTCAAGCCTGCATTGTGTCTACTAGCTGCTAGGCATAGTATAGAGCAGGATTCATTTCGTATCTTCGTAACAATGGCTTCTTCTAGTTCTACCGCCACTACAAGCAACGTGCAAAGTCAACAAACTCAACAAACTCAACAAAACGTGGCAACCTGGAGGAAGATAAGAGAGTACTGAAAATGCTAGAACTGAATGCCAACAGGCCTAATCTAGAGGAAGATCAGTGTTAGCAGTGCTATAAAATGACCTTAATTATTTACCTACGTTAATTACAACAATTGTGGCCCAGTTGGATTCTTTCTCATACATGCACATTTTTTATTTATTCTGTCCATAACAACTTTTGAATTCAGAACCGGGAGGGAACCGGGTCATCTCCCGGTTCTCTATACGGTTCTCTACCCATATACACAAGCACAAGATTTGGCGGATAATTGCATTAAAGAACCAATATAAAACCCATGAAAATGAAACTAATAGATATACCCTGCACCGTAGATTCTGTAACTCTCCATATTTTTAGGAACCCGGCCCCAGGTTCTCTATTTACCTTCCACAAGATAGAACCTACCCTACAGGTTCTATCGAAAACAAGAGAACTGCCCAAGAGTGGTTGCCTCCTCCCATTTGTCTCCAACAATGCACTATATATCTTATATCATCAACTCCTTCGACCAATATTTGCGGTTGTCTGCAACAAGTGCATGCCATGTTCGTGGCTCGACATCTTTCATGCTTACACCAACTCCTCTCAAGTTTGTTGTTTGCTCGCTAGCATCTCCATTTGCATACCACACGTCTTTAAATTGGCGAAACTAATAATTATGTGGAACTAACACCATAAAGCCCCTATACCTGATGAACATGTTACCCTATAGGCGTGGTTTTTTCTGCTTAGTTTGTGCCCATATCACCAAGTATTTCTCAATGTGAAATTCACCTCTGCTTAGTTTGTGCTCATATCACCAAGTATTTCTCGATGCGAAATTCACCGCTGCTTAGTTTGTGCTCATATCACCAAGTATTTCTCAATGCAAAATTCACTGTTGCCGCTATGGATTTAGGGTTTCTGGCTACACTACTAGTGGTTTCGCCTCGCTGAATTGGCGCAGATGAACCGTACAAATGCACCAGTCCTCTATACCCGCTTATGATTTTATTCTGTTTTGATTTTATTCTGTTCTGCTTACATAATACCAACCCCCATTTCAGTCACAAATATCGCACTTTCACCTAGTGAGACATTTGCCTTGTTTTGCTTCCGACCATCATCAAATCTTTTCTTGGGGCATTCCCTCTCCCCAATGTCCTCTCTCCCTACATAAGTTACATCGAGTCTTCTTTTAAGCTTTTCGATCTTCTTAGCTCTCTTCTTCGTCTCTTCAAAAGTCAACCTTCTAGTACTCCCAGATTTGCCTCCATTATTGCTAACAAGAAGGCCTTGTCATTCCCATCTTCAATGACTTTGTGATTTGTTCAAAGTCTCTTCTTTGAGAAGCCTTATTGTTAGGTTCTCAATAGTCTATATCGGGACTGGGGAGTGGAATAGTGTCCCAAGTTGAGATCAAGTGTTTAAAGCTCCTGGCAAACAACATATGATCGGCTTGGTGATGACTTTCTCCGAGCTCATGTCCATGCATTGAGTGGTCAAGATACAAATGTCAAGGACCTTTTACTGGCTGACATCTATCGGCCCCTAGGTCTCCGCGTAGGCACTCACTAATCCAACATAGGACTCTACATATATCTGTCCATACCAGTGTTGTGCAGGTACCCGCTTAGGTGGGTTGGAACTGGAGGTTCCAGTTCCGGTTCTTGGGAACCGGTACTGGAACGGAACCAGCACCCAGGAACCGGAACCGGACTGGGGGAGCAGGGATGAGCCGGTTCCAGAACCGGAACCGGCGGGTACGGGTTTTTCCAGGAACCGGCTGGAAACCGGAACCGGGGGTCAGTGGCGGTTCCGGATCCGGTTCCTGCACTAGGGTTTGTTTTTTGTTTTTTGTTTTTTTTTCCGCGATCTGTCGTCTCTCACCTCCAATCTTCGTGATCTGCTGCAGTAGCGCGACTTCAGCGCAGGGAGGGAGCAGCGCATAACAGCTGGGGGAGGAGGGAGCAGCGCGCCTGGGGGCGGGGGAGAGGGAGCAGCGCCCCAGTGCCTGGGGGAGGGAGCAGCGCCTCAGCGCTGGAGGGAGGGAGGGAGCAGCGTAGCAACACAGGGCTCGGTAGCAGCGTTTTTTTTTAGGGTTTTCCTGGTTTTGTGGTCTCACACCTCACACCTCCCACCTGTGCGATGTGCTGCAGCAGCGCGAGCATCGGCGCGGGGGAGGGAGCAGCGTGGGGCAGGTGTTGATTGTAGAGGACGAGTTGTTTGAGATAGAATGATTTCTTTGTGTACTCTACACATTGATTTATACTCACTTATATTGTATTATTATTTCATAAATTTGTATATGAATGTTGTGTTGTTTCTTTTCAACATGGTCAGAATATTTGATATAACTAATAGGGATTCACAAATCATTTTCAGATTTTAAAAAAAACGATCAAAAAATTAATATATATGAACTGGAACCGGAAACTGGAACCGGCGGTTCCTTCCCAAAAAAAATCCAGAACCGGAACTGGAATCTGCTCATGAATTTTGGAACCGGAACCGGAACCGCTTCATAAAAAAGAACCAGATCCGGAACCGCCTCTTTAAATATACCAAGGAACCGGAACCTGCGTTTCCTTCGATATGGCAAGAACCGCACAACACTGGTCCATACCGACTAACTTCTTACTAATTAAATGTTCACTTACTACTTTTCGTAAGCTGAAGACCGTTTTCCAAAGGCCGCTGCACCGTCGCAATTAAGGCTGGTTGGAGAAGTTAGCTGGCCTGTCAGCACCATGTCCAAAGCTGCGTTGTCATCTGCAAGTCCTGCACGCAGGGACCTCTACACAGTGCATTTTGGGAAGCACTAACTTATCCATCCACCACAAGCTCTTTCCTGACCACCTCCCAGACTCTCTACTCGCGAGCCACAGACAAACACTCGTGATGAAGATCCACACTGAGGAGGAGAGGAGGAATGGGCAGGCTTGTTGCTACATTTCAGGATCTCTTGAAAAAATTCATTGATTGCAAAACTAATTGCAACGATTGTACCATAATCTTCGTTACGAAAAACTGAAATGGGCAAGCCTGAATGACTGGGCCCCTTATTCTTTGTCTATTCACTACAGAATGAAATTCCAGAATTTATCCAGCGTACTAAAGTCGGATCAGTTTTATATCAAGACTCTGATTGGTATTCTTTAATTGCAAGTTACATAGCCTGCAGGTCTCTGGAGAAGAGGCAATGAAGACGAGGGGATTATTCGCTAAGGCACAGAATTACGGAGTACGCGTTTTTTTCAGCACCTCCGAGAATGGAGCGTACTCGAAAACATTGGCGTGCAAAAAACGTAGAAGAACTAAGAATGAACTCAGGAGACTTACTAACTTAGTAGGAGGCCATGAATGAGAGAGAGGAAGCACCGGAATTGATAGGCATCTCTGCCGGTCAACCTCAAGGTAACCTCAAGGTACTGACGTACACCTGAAGGTCGGACCGGAGGTATGTGAGCGATTAATAAGCTCCAAAGCACCTGGGAAGTGTCTGACGTTGTCCAGAACGTATTCGTCGAACGTAAGTCTAGGGTATATACTATAAACGCGTTCAATGATCCTACGTAAGCACGAACCTTAACCACTGGTCAGTCAAAACCATTCAATGTGTTTTCTCATTCTCCTTCGGCAGAATGCAGCGAGCTAACCGAACGTTGGTAAAGCGAAAATTCACTCGTATAAATGGGCAGCCAAGCGAGGGTGTGCCACAACATGCAGTGGTTGTTTCCTGTGAAGTGTGAGTCCGTACACCTCCGACATGTCCAAAGTGTTGGGGTCTTGGTCGTTTGGTAGAGACCAATTGAAGCTGTGAAGAAGGCGAGCTAGGGTTATCTGAACCATAAGTAGTCCCAGAGAGATTCCTGGGCATCCCCTTCTCCCACTCCCAAAAGGCAAAAGCTGAAAGTCATGGCCTTTGACATCAATGTCAGGATGCTGATCCATAAATCTCTCAGGTTCAAACGCAAAGGGTCTGTTCCATGTGGAAGGATCTTGCCCAATAGCCCACACGTTGACGAATAGTCGGGTCTTTGCCGGGAGATTATAGCCCGCCGCTTGACATTCCTCACTAGACTCGTGGGGAATCAAGAGTGGAGCCGGGGGGTGGAGGCGTAAGACTTCCTTAACTATAGCTTGTAGGTACTTCAGATGTGGGATGTCTGACTCCTGGACACAGCGACTTGCTCCCACCAGAGCATCCAGCTCAGTTCGTGCGCGCTTCATCACATCGGGGTGGCGCAACAGCTCGGCCATGGCCCACTCTGTTGTCACCGAGGATGTGTCTGTTCCAGCATTCATCATGTCCTACATGCACAAAAGCACGCACGTTAAGTTCTTTTTTGTGAGCTGGAATTCAACCAATCTTCACCAGCCAAGTTTCTGCATGCAGGAGGTCCTGATTATGAGAACCCCACAAAATGTTGCTCGCTCGAGTGCATCGACAGGAAAACTACCTTGCCCCCGGCTGATGTACTGAACTGTGCTCCAATTCAGGAGACTGACCTATCTAAAGCTTACCATGAGCACAAGCCGTATCGTTTCGTCAGAGATTTGGTCACGTCCATCCTCTGTACGCATGGTGAGGAGGACATCAACAAAGTCTGTTGATGTTGTTGATGGCTGATAACTACTCCCCCGTCCCTTCGTTGCAGCTTCTCTGTGGTCCTCGACGACGTGCTGATAAAATCTGGTGACTTCAGCGTCCACCTTCCTCAAAGATGCATCGATGCCTTGCAACTTCGACAGCCACCGTAAGGAGGGGTTAAAGTCACCGATGATGAACGCCCCAAACCAGTAGACTATCTTGTCCATATGTATCTTAAAGCTTTGCGCCTCCTTCTGACCTTCCACCCCCAATCCGAAGTACCTGCTCAAGTAGGATCAATACGGGCGTATTTCTTCAGATTTAATTGGTGACTGGAAAGGCGTGCAATATTCACATCGTACTTGTGCAGCACATTGTCTAACATGCTTGCATGACAGATTACAACTGTTGCATGGTTGTTCGGAAGAAACTCTATTACGCCGATTCAGATGGACTGTCTGATCGTGTCAGAGGATGTCTCATGAATCACAATGGGACAAAAATTTAAAAGTAAAATCTAGGTGTGTGACTTTCCCTGCCCTGCCAACGCTCTGCGAACTGGATCAGGATTTGACAGCGACGACATCCTCGACATGTATCTCGAGTGCTCAAGTAGTTTCGAGCTGATGGAATGTTTATTACTTTTACTAGATTCATTTCACTCCGCGCGGGTACATTGACATGTCTGTGGCTGAGGCTTCATGATCTCCAATTGATTGGCACTCATATTACGTAATGAACTGATACGTAGCATACTGAAACCAAAGATGCCTGTAGTCCCACTAAAGAGCAAGTGCTCTCAAGAATCAGGTATACAAAGAATGCACAATTGAGTCTGCGACTTTTAACTTCAGCCTTCGATCCTCTATTCACCAGGAAATCAAAATGTAACGACATCTGCACAGATTGTGTTCAACCTTTTGTTGAAAAGCATGCGTGTCATGTTTGTACAGGTGAGAGACCACAGCTTGGAGTGAAGGTCCACCACTTTCCCCTCTCTGGACTCTTCGAGGATGGCCTTCATCGTTGCAGTCACCTCCTCTGTCCTTGCATTCCGAAACGATGCCAGGCATGTTGGAGTCAAGAGCTCCAGAATGCATGTCTTGCGCAGATGTCGCCAATAGGCCCCATTAGAAAACGCAATGTTCTTGGAATGGTGTAGGTAGGCAGTCAAATTAGTGTTTGCCCGGTTAGAAAATATATGGTCCAGCGTTTGGAGAAACTCTCTGGCCATGTCTGGGGAGGATACAACGACAGTGGGGGTGGAGCCGAGCCGCAGATACATGACAGGGCCATATTTCTGAGCCAGGCGTGCCAATGCCTGGTGGGGAAGCTCACCCAAAAGTGGAAGACTACCCAGGATGGGCCACGGCCGTGGCCCAGGAGGTAGCCTCCTTGGATTCCTCGTGAAAAGAGAGTGCACAGCAGCAGCGCCGATTATAGCTGCCAACACCAGCAGCAGCACACCATCCCAAGCCCACCAAACGGCTCCAGGTCGATCGAGCTGGGCGCCTGGTGCTCCCATGCCTTCCATCACCTGCTCTCTCCAGATACTCTCGCGCTCATTCTCTCTCTCGCACTGCCTAACTTATATATCCGTGACAAGTTGAGGGCCACTTTCGATGGACTACACTCACCACGACCAACTCAAAATGCACTCATCCTACCTATTGGTGTCGAGCATTTTCTAACGAACAGCTCACAAATCAGGCCCCTTAGATATAGGGAGAGGAGAAAATAACCTCGTTCACAGTAACCTCGCCGTGAAGGCAAGCTCATGGGACACCACCTAAGGGAATCCAGCAGCAGGATTCAACCCAGAATGATCTGGGTGGCACTGATGAGTGCACTATCCAACTCAGCTACCCACTGATGGTGCATCGTGTTGAAGTCAATACTGCGAGAAAAACTGGTGGACTGTCCTTACGGTGTTAGAACTTTTGTCGTCCCAAGACAATCATTGGTGTCGCGTGTGTGATGTGCGTCCTTACACGTGTTAGAACTTTTGTCGTCCCAAGACATTCATTGGTGTCGCGTGTGTGATGTGCGTCCTTACGGTGTTAGAACTTTTGTCATCCCAAGACATTCATTGGTGTCGCGTGTGTGATGTGCTGGCAGGTTCACACGGCAAAAATCCGTCCGACCCATCTGGACGTTGCGGCTGGTGTGGCGGGCTGGGGTCCACCCTTGAGGAACGCGACGGCGAGGAAGGGACGGACGGCCTGGCCACTGTAGGTACTTCCCGCTGTCCGTCGCTGTCCGTCCCATCCCTCATTCCTTCTCCCTGGCTATCATGGCTAAAACATGTGTGTAGGGTTTAGCCGGAGGGCTCTCTTGCTAAACTTATATGTTGCGTCACGTGTGAACATGTTGCACCGTCAGTCCCGTCCGTCCCCATCCACACGTGCGGAGGGCCCACCACTATGGCTAGATGGGACGGACGGATTTTTGCCGTGTGAACCTGCTTTGAGTCATACCGTCAATTAGGAAGGGAGCACAGTAGAATAGTACAATAATGTAAGAATTTAATGCACACTTGCAATCTCAGGCTTGCAGCATGGTACACCGGTTTTTGGCATGTCAGATTTTCTCTAGAGTGTGACATAGATTGGGGTGACATCACATTGGGATAACATCGTTACCGGGGTGACATGGAAGGGAGTGTCACTCCAAATTGGTATAATTCTCCCACTTGGTGTCCAAAATTTGACTACGTCCAAATTTGACTGTATAAAGTGTACTAAGAAGAAATTACACCAGACATGGGGTTACACAAATCACACAAGATGGGTTGACACAAACTACACAAAATAGGTACACACTAACCACAAGCGCTGGGGTGACATGGAACGGGGTGACACTTCTGTAAGATTCAAACTCCACACTGTACTGTCGCTGCATAGAACCTCCTGCATTCTGAAATACTTAATAGGGAGTCCGGGGCACGGCTTTTTAATTCATTTTTGGAATTCTGCTGACATGGCTCCAAGAAGGTCAGCAAAGAATGCTGGAAGTGGAGATTTTTGTTTATTTTTGGTCTCAGGAGCTGGCTACTGGCTAGAGTTTATTAAATAGTTATCAAATGTAGCTATGATCTCAGAAGAGCACTAGAAAAGTAGTGGCGATCTGTTTTCATGGAAGGTGAAAAATTCTTGGCCACAATAAAGAAAATTAAGCAGCAATGAGGTTACTAACTTATATCATTTTTGACAGTGCAAAATAAGTGACATGCCACATTCTATAGTGTGATTTTGGCAAACAGCCCTAGATCTTGTGGATCCGATCTGGCTAAAAACTCAACTTACCATCATATAGACTTTTCGCCCACCAATTTTGGCTGGTGCAACCTGACGACTTTTCGCCAAATATTGAAGGGCTGGTCCACTTTTCAACCTGCTAGCAGAAACAATGAATTTAGCTTCAATATGTGCCTATAAGTTCAGTACAAACAGAATCGGTGCAGTCTGAAGGCTCTCCCCGTCAGAATTTCAGACGTAATGAAATCAAAGAGGGCTTAGAAATCCCTTCCCCCTGGTGGCCATACCATTGAGGGTGGTGGTCTTCATCCAGTCCAACTCCAAGATTGTCAGCTTTCAATCCCAAGTCTCCAAATCGAAGGTCTGGAAGGATGTGGGAGCAATATAGAGAAGACATAGCCGATCATTACACATCTCTTACAAGTGCAAAAGCTTCGTATCCTTCGGTTCAAGCTTCCACCACTACTCACACACAGTCCACTTTCACTTCACTAGTGGGCCAGCAATGCAATCATTACATTTGCTGTTTCTCTCCACTGCAGTCAACCCTGGAAAAATTATAACATTTAGAGAGATATATCATATAACAGAAATAGAAGTCCAAATCTAAAACATAACATTTATGAAAAAACAATAAAGCAGGTTAAAACAAACAAAAATAACAATTAAAAAGGCTTAGGGTTCAAATTCATACACATGGATGAATGATAAGAGTGGATGAATGTTTTCTCAAACCAACTATATTAAGGCTCCGCATAAGATCTAACAACTATGGAGGTGTGCTAACAAAGAGGAGAGCAATATTTTCAGAACACATATCAAATAACGCTCTATGCCATTTTCAAGTGTAAATTTTTACAGAGCCAAAATTTCATAACATTAAGGGTGATATAACATTAAAGGATGTAACATTTATCCAGTACTATGTAACGACCCTTTGCCCCCGGGCCCTTACTCAAAAGCAACGACCTTCTTAACCTTTAAGTGTCAAAACTCATTTTCACCCTCTCGTGGAAAAACATGACCCTCGCCCACAAAAAAAATATATATCTAAAGAATCTTTGTGTCCCTTAAAACTGACCGTTGGAATTACTTCCCACCTACCCCACCTCCTACCACAAAAAGTTTCACCAAAATCCAACTGCCAGATCTGAAGATTATGAAGTGTAGAGTGGTGTAATGGCCAGATTCCTTCTACCTACCTTTTTGTCATTGGATGAACAGATATTGGATGATGACTGTTGAAAAAGGGCTTGGATGAAACAGCTGGAGACAATCTATTTTTAAACTAAGTATTGTCTTATGTTAACGGCTAGTTTATCTCTAAATTAGAATGAAGTGGCGTCCTATCTGGACAGACACCCGGATGGCATTCAGGTGGCCAATCAAGGCTTGCCACTTGGTCAGATAAGATTGTGGGCCTTCGTTTATAAAAGGGATCAACACGACACTTAAGGCGGTGGTGTACGTTTGGTGTGAAACCCTATTGTACCTGTGTAGGAGTTTTGGATGAAAGGGCTCTGAGTAAGGATGTGCTGTTAGGTTGGGTGAGTGATTCTGTCTCCTCTGCGTTGGATCCTATCTATCTCGCTAGCCTGCTTTACCGAGCATATATCCCCCTTATAGCTCAAAGGGGAGAGGAAGAGGAATAACGGGGTGGGCGAGAATCTTGGTGGAGATGGGGCTGCAGGATTTAGTTAATCATTAGCTGCACATTCTTCTTGGTACGACAGGTAGCTGTACGCTGCCACTGTTACCATGGCGGCGCTCTACCGTTTCAGTTCTCGCTCGTGTTTTTGCTTGCTCCTGGTTTTCACGGTATCTGCTTACACTTCTACAATCTGCAGCAATGGCCTCGTCTTCTGATCCTTTCACTGTAGCTGAGCTCAGGGAGTACAAGGACACTCCTGCTGGTCATTTTGAGTCAATTTTCGCCAGCATTTTGCGTGCTTCGGTTGATCCTAGTCTGGTGGTTGAAGTTGATTATCCGCCCCTTGGTGCAGCTGTTGAACGCCCTGAATTAGTCCTTGACACCCCTTCTGATCACTGGGTGGCTCAGTTTGAGTTGACTGCTGCGTTGGAGGGTTTGAAGCCCACCCACACCCCGCAAGAAGAAGCCGAGCAGCGGCGGAAGTGTATCCAGGCCTTTGAAGGGGTCCGAGCGGCCAAGGCCTTACAGAGACTCTTTGCTACGGAGATAGCTCGCAAGCTTCCACTACCTGAGGCTAAAGACAAGCTCTTGAAGGGTTGCCGGTTGTCGTGGGCTGAACTTGGTATTCCGCAATTCACCGTCGCTGGGGAGGTTGCTGGCGAGTGTGAGAACTTCCTTCCGCCCAACTTACCCAGTGCGCATCGTCTGTGGGAGCTGGTGAAAGGTGGCAGTTCACTTGTCTTGGCCAACCTATGGCCTACCTGGAAACCTGACTACAATGTGGACATCACTTGGGATGACCATGTCGCATGCATTCATGTCTCTCGCTTTCCTCATATTGTGCATGATATTTTGATTTTCCCTGCTCTTGTGTTTAGACAAGAACGGTTGGGTTACTACTTGCCTGGCTTTCGTGTTACTGATTATCCAGTGCACACACTGCTTGCCAAGGAAAAGCTTATTCGCTCCATAGTTCGTGTGGCTTTCTGGCTCAAAGTGGACGAAGAGCTGTGGCACTTTCTGGGTGAAGGTGTTTACATGCTTCACAAACACAGGTTCATAAGTGGCTATTGTATCAAGGACTGGGAGTCCAAATTGCGTCCTGCACGATCCTCCAGTGGAAGGTAACCACTTTGTTTTTCTTAAAACCCGACCAATTACAATGCCTGTCACTACTCGGTCTGGCAAGGAGCCCTGGAATGTGCTAGATGAGTTGCATGATGTGAATCTTACTGATGCTGTGAAAGATGATGGTGATGCTTTTCCTGATCCTATGTCTGAAACTTTGTCTCCTGAGGAGCCACGGCCAGGTGCTAACACCAGTCCGACCCCAGGGGTCCCTCTAGCCTCTGGTAATGTGCCTAACCTCAATATTCAGGGCATTTGTGATGTTATGGCTACACTGTCTAGTTGTCCAGCTCTTATGCAGCTCTTTTTGGATAAACAAGAAGGTTCGCCTTCAGTTACCCAGCTCAAGGACGTTCATCGTGCTCACAAACGGCCTTATCCTGACTATGAGGTAGGCCAAGACTTTGACAACTTTCTCAATTTTTTTGAGATGAGTGTCAAATTCAATGAACTGCCAGCTTCTATGATTACTGATTCCTTTCGTTTTTGTCTCAAAGGTGAGGCTCGTGACCTCTTTGAAGCTAGTATCAAAGATCAGGGTGAATTGCGATGGGGAGTGGCCAAGCAGTTGGCGCTTCAGTTGTTTCGTGCAGACTTGCCCATCAATTACACCATGCCCGATCGTCCTTATCAACCTGATGAGAGTATTTGAAAATACTATACTGACTTGAAAACCATGGTGGTCAAGGCTATTCCGGTACCCTCTGAACGCACTGCCATTCTTAAAACCTACTTCATTACTGGATTGCCTGCCTCTGATCAAGTCTACCTACAAAAGCATCCTTATCGCAATGAGAGGCATATGGTAGAGATGATGGATGAGCGCATGCGGTTTAAGAATGCTAAACTAGGCAAAGGTTGTCAGCTTGTTGTTCATTCTGCTCCTCAGCATGCTTCCGACTGTTCTCATGGGGTTGCCATGATTAAGGGTGGCTCTACAGAGGCCTCTCCCACATTGCTGGAGGAAGTTAAAAACCTACAACAAGAGCTGCATACTCAGCTTCAAGCTGTGAGGGCAGAAGGATCCTGGAGGGTTGCACCTGTCAAGCCTCCTCCGGCTGACTCTCATCGTGGCCACACTCAGACTGGCCCACGATATAAGGTACAAGGTAAACGTGTGGCCTGTTTCATTTGTGGGTCCCTGGAGCACTGGACTCGCTTTTGCACTTATGCCGCTCTTGTCCCTGGTATGATTGAAGAACACAAATGCATTCAACGTGAACAACGGGGCAAACAACCTTTGAACGAACCCGATCGCTTGTGAAGGGGCCAAGCGGTCATTCTCCCCTACACCCTACAAAGGATGACTCCATTGTTTCTGTTATGTTGTCCAATGAATTTAAGATGATGCACTGTGAAGCCAATAGGAAGCTTAGGAAGGAGAGAGTGCACCCTCTCATGACTCAATGTCACAAAGAGCACCTCTCGTTTTCATGTGTTGTTGACACAGGCTGTACCGTGTCTGCTGTTCCATTGTCCGTGGTTTGACTACTTGGTTTCAAGCTCACTCCAGCCAAGGGTCTGCAGGTGACCATTGCAGATGGCACACGTTATGAGCCTCTCGGTTTGGTCACCGTTCCCATCAAAGTCAGTTGCAAGTCGGTCACACTAACTTGTATTGTCACCATTGGTGAACAGTTGTTGTTAGGCTTGGATTGGATGTGTGCTGCAGGGGCAAAAATTGATGTGGTTGAAAACGTCATGTGGCTTGCCAGTGGCAGCTCCTCCCCCCACAAGGTGCAGCTCAACTCTGTCTCCCTGCCTGCTGGTTGTGCCACTGCACACCTCTCCCACATGCGCACCCTTGTTGCTGAAACCAAGCGGCAGGTGGGTGAGCAATACAACTGGACACGCTACTTTAACTTTGCCAAGACGGCTCCCCTCACCCTGTATCAATGGCAGCCCCCTTTGCCTGGTAAGAAGAGTGGCCCTCCCATTCCAATCCCAAGTAACACCACTCTTCTTTGCAATCCCGCTGACTTTGTGATACCTGCCTCCTCCCAAAAAATTGTCTCTCTTGGCCTCACCTTTCTTTGTCCACAAGGTCATTATCTTGAAGTTGAGGGGTGGAAACGTTTGATGCTTTCCAAACATTGTTTGATTGCATCTGGTGTGCTAGATAGGGGCTTTCGAGGGGAGCTTCGACTTCTTGTTGCCAACCCAGAACGCATCCCTATCACCGTCTACAAGGGTCAGGTCCTCGCTCGACTCACTGCCACCCCCTTGACAGATTTAGGAGAGGTGCAACATGCTTTAAGTTTTGCTGACATTGGCCTGTCAGATGATCCTGTTGATCAATTGCATCTCTTAGCCCAATCTGTCGCTGCACCCCAGGTTAGTCCCCTCACTCCTGCGCAATCTGCTCATCTTGATCAAGTTCTGACTGATATTAAAATAGGCTCTGGTCTCACTGACATTGAGAGGTCTCGTTTATATCATATCATTCGTGACAATCTGGATGTTTTTAGTGCTGGTTCTCATGATTTGGGACGTACCGAGGTTCTCCACCATAACATTGTCACTGAAGGTAGCCTTGTCAAACAATATGCTTATAGAGAGTGTCAAAGAACGTGAAATTATGCAACTCGAACTGACCAAGATGCTGCATGCAAGCGTTATTAAACCCTTTATTTCCCCCTGGGCCAGTCCCATCGTGTTGGTTGCCAAAAAAGATGGTACCACTCGTTTCTGCGTTGATTTTCGACGGCTCAATGCCCTGACTAAGAAAGATGTATATCCTTTACCTCGCATTAATGATACTTTGGATCAACTCAATGGTGTCACTCTCTTCTCTTCCTTGGACCTTGTTGCGGGTTTTTGGCAAGTCCCCCTCACAGAGTCAGCCAAGGAAAAGACTGCGTTTACCTGTAAGATGGGTCTCTTTCAGTTTGAAACCATGCCTTTTGGATTATGTAATGCCACAGCCACCTTTCAACGCCTCATGGATGTTAATCTAGGAAACTTGCGCTGGGAATGTGCATTGGTCTATGTTGATGACATCAACGTTTACTCCGCTGACTTTGATTCTCACATGTTGGATCTGAAGCACGTTTTGTGCAGGCTTAGAGGCGCAGGTCTCAAAGTGAAAGCCAAGAAATGCGACTTATGCATGACGGAGCTTCACTTTCTTGGCCACCTTCTCTCAGCCCAAGGCATAAGCCCTGACCCTGCCAAAATTCAGGCTGTCTGGAACTATCCTACTCCACGTGACAAAAATTGTGTCCGTGCTTTTCTTGGGTTAGCCTCTTACTATCGTCGTTTCATTAAACACTTTGCTCACATTGATATTGCGCTTAATCAGTTGTTATGCAAATATGTTCGCTGTCTTTGGGGCAAGTCCCAAATCACTACTTTTGAGAAACTCAAAATTGCCCTCACCAGTGCACCCATTCTGGTCTTTCCTGATTTCTCCCTTCCTTTTATTCTTCAGACTGATGCCTCTGACCTGGCTGTTTCAACTATTCTATGCCAAAATGGCAGGGAACATGTCGTGGCCTATGCTTCCAGGCGGCTTGACAAACATGAGAAGAACTATAGTATTACTGATAAAGAAGGACTTGCCGTTATTTTTGGGGTCAAACATTTTCGGCAGTATCTACATGGCTGCCCTTTTGTTATTCAGACTGATCATCTTCCATTGAAGGCTCTCAAAACCCCACGGGCACTCTCGGGACGCTTGGCTCGCTGATCACTTACTCTTCAGATGTTTGAATATGACATTGAGTATAAGAAGGGCAAAGCCAACAGCAATGCTGACGCTCTCACACGAACGGAGACTAAGTCCTCTGACCCTTATGTCACCTTAGATGACCTTGCACACTGCTCACCATCTGGTGCTTCACCCTTACCCTCTTTCTCTCCTGAAGGGTCCGATTTACTTGCCTTGTTTGCCACTGTTCCTCTTCCTCCACCTGATCTCATGTCTGAATGGGATTTGCTATCTTTTTCTGCTGGATGAAGTTGGTTAAGAGTGCTGTAATGTCACTGTGGTCATATTCTAGGTGTGATATCACTCTCTCTTCTATGATTGCACTGTCCCTTTCCTACTTCTAGTTATGGTTTTGGCACTGAATCCTCTCCATCGGGAAATCTGCTTCTGTGCTTCATTGTTCTTGGTTGCAACTACATGAAGTCCCCCTTGTCATTCAGTTGAGTTGGCAGCCATTCCCTGGAGATAACTGAGGCGGACACTCCGACAGGCTCACACTAACCCAAGGGCTGGCTATGGCAGCTGCAACCATGGAGGACCAACTTCACCAAGCCCTCCTCCAGAAGTGTAAGACCAACACTCATCTGTCGGGCCTCTCTTCCCGTCTCCTCAGGCAAGTCAACTATCATCTTCCCTCTCATCGGGAGCATGAAGGTAAATTGCTTAAGGTAGTTCATATTTAGGGGCAAGAGACTGCCGTGGAGGTCCCTACTAGGAGCTCTATGCCTGCGTTGCTTGAGCTTTACCATTGCTCACTATATGCTGGTCATCTAGGCGTTGACAAAACTGTCAAGCGACTCCAGGAAAAGTACCATTGGAAGGGGTTAACTAAGGATGTGGCAGATTTCATTTCTAAGTGTGTTCCATGTAAGTCTAAAACACTGTTGCCTAGGACCATAGCTCCTCTTAAATTACAACCAATTCCGGTGACTGAGATGTTTGCCCGAGTTGGTCTTGATATTGTTGGACCCCTCAGAACTACGACTAAGGGCAATAGCTACATTGGTGTGGCTACTGATTTCCTGTCTAAGTGGGTTGAGATCCGACCGTTGGTTGCTAAGGACAGTGATGAGGTCACTACAAGAGATGAGCGTTTTTAGAACTACGGCTTTGGCGGAGTCATAAAAACTGCACTAGGTAGATGACTACAGAGCACTGAAATGCGTTGCAGTCATAGTTTTATCACTACATGACGCCGGATATCACTACATGATTCCGGAAAGTTAGGAAGCTTTGGTCAAACATTGTTGACCACAATGACAGGGATGGTTTATATGACTAGTGTGATATGTTTGACTACACGTGGACGACGTTTCATGGAATGTTATAACTCCATGACTAGAGATGGTTTCACAGCTCTAATTATACGACTACATCGCTACACGTGTCATTTCGAAGGCAAATACATGAATGTATTCATCCATTGGACGAGTTCATCCACAACATGACATGACATGTAAACTTATGACTGTTTGACTGCAGATTGATTCATGACTTTATATATATGACTACATCACTACACATGGCATTTTAAAGGCATTTATATGACTTTATTAGTACACGTGTCATTTTGAAGACATATAATGAATGGATCCATCCATTGGATGAGCTCATCCATCCATGTTTGCCGAAATCCTATCAGCTTAGTACATGTGTAAGTTTCCTATTGGTTTGATATAGCTCAAGCATTTTGTAGTTACCGTAGAGCACTAAGTCGCATTCTTCATTGAGTCTGTAAAGTGAGACTCTGCAGAGGATGCCATTTGGAATGTGGCGTTTGCAGAGAGGGAATGTGCGACAGTTTGGCTGAACGACGGGTCGTGTCTTCAAATGCGATGATTGCAGGATAGCATGGTGATCATATCATAGGCAAGAACTGCATCTACTTGAAGAAATTTGGAACGTTACCTTCATGGACATGTATGGAAGCATCGACGATGCGAATTCAAAGGGAGAGTTCGATAAGATTTACAAAGGTTATCTGGTGTCAGATTGGTAAGTTATAATCGAAACGTTTAAATATCTACTGCCAAGTCTACATCTCTTCCATTAGCAGTTATAACCAATCACCATCATGAAGCTACAGGCCCGATGCGAAATCCCAATCGGAACCTGCATCTTCCTCCCCCTTTTTGTCCTTATTTCGCTGTCAAACCCTTCATTCTATGTGGAAGGTTCCAAAGGGAACTTCACATTTCCCCTCATGATCTTGATTTTGGGAATTCTTTTCGAATGCAATGTTGTTAGGATATGGGTAGCATTGTCGTCATCACAGGTTGGCTGGTCAAATAATGGAAGATATTACAAAGGAAAGGTTGAAGCTGGCCGCCAGTATATGTGTTCTCTCTGCGAATTGCCAAACTGGCTTCACAAAGAATGTGCAGGGTCGCAATGTCCTCACTAACTTTTAGGTTACTCTCATTTTTAGTGGGTGCAGTGCTGCTTCTAGTATGGGGCTCTTATCACTCAGTACATCATAGCGAAATTGAAGTGCTTATTCTCATGTAAATCTGTGTCTTTTGGCACTCTAAAGTGAGCTTTTTTTGTTGTCAGGGTTAAAGGCCGTGTTGTAAATTGACTTGGAATTGGTCCAGGGAATAAATTTCACCACAGACAAGTTGATGGAGGCTGGTGCGGAAATGGTAGAGTCTGATAGAGTCACATGTGGATGTGAAAACAACAGACAATTACATGTTGCGGATTTTCTGCATTGGCTTCACAAAGAAGCGACCCAACCACATTAAGCGCACTTGCTACGCACAATTTCAAAAATGTTAGACAATTTCTAGGGCTCTTCGACAAAATGATGCAATTCTTGGAAGTTGAATGGCAGTCTCTGAAAGAAATAGAACCTCAAGTACACCAGCCAATAGTTTTTGGGGATAATGAAGGCATTTCAGGTCTCTGATGTCCATTTCTGAGATTCATGTATGAGTGGGAAAGAGAGAGAGAGAAAGAGAGAGACAAAGACAGAAATTTCCATAGAACATGATGGTTGCAATGGTGGTTGCTTGTCAGGAACACTGCAAAACATTGTATGCAGCCAGTATTTCCATGCAGGTCCTTCACCAGTTTCGCGATATGCAGCCTGATGTAAGTAGTGTTACCATGTCTCGGCTTGCTTCGGTGGAAGATGAGGGAGATCATTGTGCATGAAGCTCAAACTTGTGATTTGAAGGTCCTTGTAGCCAAGTTCATTCCAGAGGTGATTGGAAAAGACATTGAGAAGATATCAGCCAGTATGTATCCTATACAGAACACCTTCATCCACAAAGTAAATGTTATGAAAGCTCCCAGAGTTGATGTGGGCAAGCTTATGGAGGTAGAACTCGTTTCCCTCCTCTAATTTAAGTGCTGGATAAGTTTCAGTTTAGTGTCGACGTTCACTGCATACATTGGCTGTTTTCTTGGCTGGTATCTTGTTGCTTGGCTGCTTTCATGGGGATCACATACAGTGAGGAGGTGGGAGCAAAGATAGAGCGACGTGTTGGTGAGTTGGAAGAGCTTGAAGGGGAGCATGTTGAGGTACCAGGGGTTAAATTGCCCGTGTGTAGTGGAAAGGGAGGAGTACGAACGTAAGTTCTGCTGCAATAATTTTTGTTTTCCATCCTACATGTTCTTGTTGGATATTAATTGAAGTGCTTTCAATGTTGCTGCAATACCATAATAAAGTGGAGGCTGCTGAATGCAGTTGGCCTTGCTTGGTGCGGACAGAATCCATTGCAATGTGGAGATGGCTGATTATAGCATTTCCAGAGGATGGTGTAGATGGCCTTGCGTGGTGCATGCAGAGTCCGTGGCAATGTGGAGATGGCTGAATGGGCAAAGGAGGCAAGTGGCAAAGAAGCCACGTCACTGGTACATAGTTGTGTGCGACATACTACAAGAAACTGTACTATATGTCATTCCAGAGACTGTCATTGTTGGTCCATGTGTTTTATAACAATGCTATCAATATAAGACTTCTGGTTCGCATTGGAAGCTCAATCCCTGTAAGTTCATTGTGTGTGAAGCTCAAACTTGTGATTTGAAGGATCTTGTAGCCAAGCTCATTCAACCGGAAAGGAAAAATTCTGAAAGCTCCCAAATTTGATGTGGGCAAGCTTATGGAGGTAAAACTTAGCTTCCCTCCTCTAATGTAAGTGTTGGATAAGTTTCATTTAGTGTCGACCTTCACTGCATATATTGGCTCTTTTCTTGGCTGGTTTCATATTTTCTTGGCTGGTATGATGTTGGTTGGCTTCTTTCATTTCACGTGTGCAGTGGAAGGGGAGAAATACTTTCATAAGTTCCGCTGCAACAATGTCTTTTTCCAGCCTAGATATTATCGATGGATACAAATTGAAGTGCTTTGAATGCTGCTGCAATACTATAATAAAGTGGAGGGTGCTGAATGTAGTTGGCCTTGCTTCGTGCAGACATAAAATGTGGACATAGCTGAAACCCCATGATAGCATTTCCAGAGGACGGTGTGGATGGCCTCACAATCCAGCATGCAAAATCCATGGCAATGTGGAGATGGCTGAATGGGCAAACAGGTTAAGTGACAAATAAGCCACGTCACTGGTACATAGTTGCATGATTACATAGTACATGAAAGCGTACTATATGTCATTCCCGAAAATGACCATGTTGGTCCATGTATTTTACAACAATGCTATCAATAAAAGACCAATGGTTCGCATTGGAAACTCTATCCCCGTAAGTGGCTTGTGCGTGATGCTCAAACTTGTGATTTGAAGGATCTTATACCCCAGTTCATTGCAGAGGTGATTGGAAAAGACATTGAGAAGGCAACAGATGTTATCTATCCTCTACAGATCCCCTTCAATTTGATGTGGGAAAGCCGGCTGGCTGGAGGTCTAGTCTCACTTTCACTCATCTAATGTCAGTGTTGTATCCATTGCAATGTGGAGATGTTTGAAACAACATTGGAGCATTTCCAGAGGATGGTCTGGATGGCCTTTCGTGGCGTGTGCCGAATCCATGGCAAGAAAACATTGCAGGCAGAACCCATGGCAATGGTACCAGCACGGGTTGGTCCAAAGCCAATTGCAACAACAAATGAATAAAGGGTGCTATAGGAAAGCACTCCATAATTGATCATAAAATCCATTGTCCAAGCATGATATCTTAATGGGAATGCGAAGGGAGTGTTACCACCTTAAACTATCATGCATGGTCTATAACTGGAGTGCACAAATCTAGCATATCTAATCTTCATCATCCTCATCTATGTCTGGGTCACTACATGTATCACTGTCGTCATCACAGACTTGATCTTGTCCAAGGGTGGTTCAATTCTTCTTTGATGAAATCCTGCTACGCCACGGTTGTCCCCTTGAAATTTTAACTGATCAGGGTACGGAGTTTTGTAATCAGCTTATGGAGGTTGTGTGCTTAATTTAGATGTCAAGCATCGCTTGACTGCTCCCTACAACTCCCAGTGCAACGGGCTTACAGAGAGGTTCAACAAAACCATGTGCCAGTTGTTAGAAAAGAACGGAGCTCTCACTGAAGACTGGGATGTTACTCTACCCATTCTCATATTTGCCTACAGGACCTCGGTGCATGCCAGCACTCGCTTTTCCCCTTTTGAATTACTGTATGGCCGCAAGGCTCGCACCCCTCTTCATGTCCCTGTGCTTCAGACTCAGGTTGCGGAGCCCATCATATGGGAAGACTTTCTTACTCACCTCACTTCTCATCGTTTACGTTTATTAGAGACTGCTAAGCACAACATTCAGGTTTCTCAAGTTGCTCAGGCTAGAAATTACAACCGTAGGGTTGTTTATTCTGAAATTTTTTCTCTAGGCCAGACTGTTTGTGTTCGATTGCAGCCTGGCAAACAGGTCACCAAATCCAAGATGCGGATTGATGGGCCTTATCTGATTCATGCGATTCTGCCTGGTCGGCAGTACCGTCTTCTTCCTCAACATCCTTCTACGGCGGAGATTGCAGGGACTGTTCATGTTTCTCAACTGGTCCCTTCTAAGCTGTAGTTTGATTTGACCTGCATCAACGTGGAGAATCGACATGTGGTTTTAACTCCGAAGAAACGTGCTCGGCTTGATTCTGCTTCAGTTGCTACCTAGACTTCCTCATCACACTGTCTTCTCTCTCAATTTCTTTCTCGTTCTTCAGGTTGCACACCTCACAAGCTAGGATTTTTCCACATCAAGGTTTTGTCCTTCGCTCACATTGCAGAGCAAGGTTTTCCTTGTTGCGGTTTTTTCATTCTATCTTGGTGTAACCTTGAGTGACCCTGCTCCCTGTTTTGAGCAGAGTGTTTCTTTAGCTAGCTCACTGGAGCTCACTTCTCTATGTGCCAGGAGGCTTTACATATGTAATGGCCAGATTCCTTCTACCTACCTTTTTGTCATTGGAACAGACGTTGGATGATGACCGTTGAGGGCTTGGATGAAACAGCTGGAGACAATTTATTTTTAAACTAAGTATTGTCTTATGTTAACAGCTAGTTTATCTCTAAATTAGAATGAAGTGACGTCCTATCTGGACAGACACCCAGATGGCATTTAGGTGACCAATCAAGGCTTGCCACTTGGTCAGATAAGATTGTGGGCCTTCGTTTATAAAAGGGATCAACACGACGCTTAAGGCGGTGGTGTACGTTTGGTGTGAAACCCTATTATACCTGTGTAGGAGTTTTGGATGAAAGGGCTCTGAGTAAGGATGTGCTGTTAGGTTGGGTGAGTGATTATGTCTCCTCTGCGTTGGATCTTGCCTATCTCGCTAGCCTGCTTTACCGAGCATATATCCCCCTTATAGCTCAATACCCCGAGAGGAAGAGGAATAACGGGGTGGGCGAGAATCTGGCTTTACAATGGGGACAAAAACAAATCTCCACTAAGAACTAGGTGCCAAAAAAACAGTTTTTTGCTCGTATTTGGGCATTTTTAATTTTTTCTGTGTGAGAGTCTCAAGAACGTTGTTCCATACCTGATAACACACATTCTCATAAAATTTCAGTTTTTTCTGAAATGTTCTCAAGTGGGCTCCTTTGTAGTGACAAATTGGGGGGGTCAAAATATGCCATTTTCTTTGGGCAGGCCAAAATCTCTCTTCCTAAAATTATACAAAAAACGTCAGCCGTTCAATTCCTAATCCCTCCGGTTGAAGTGTCATGAACATCCATATGAGATCCCAAAAAAAGTTTGGGACCAATCGGTAACTGCCCTCACATCTTTAGGTTCCCTGCCCAAGACTTCAAATGGCACACCTATGTTATAGCCTGCAGGCCTAGGATATTTGGAGCCATAGCCCAGAAGGGCACGGGGCTTGGGAGCTCCTCTGGCTTACCCGGCCCTGCTTTCATGGGGGGCCACGCCACCCTCAACCCTCTCAAAACCCCGCCCTAGGTCTGGCCCACCCCTCGTGGCGTTTCTCTCGAGCCCCGAGCTCTGCCGCCATCGCGGCTGCACTCCCTCCAGCCCGTCCTGCATGGCGTTGGCCGGAGCTGCCATCGCCGTCGATTCAGGCTAGGCCAAAGCCTGGGAATGCCCAGACCTGCGCCAGCAGCCATGCCCCTGCCGGGCAATCAAGGGGTTTGGGGGAGCGTGCCACCCTAACCTTTATGGGGTATCTTTCAGTCACCCTAACCTGACCGCAGTTGCCATGTCAGCAACTTGGGCAGGTTAGGGGGGCCAAATTGGCCTCAAAAAGCTGAGTGTGCCCCCTTCCAATTGGTCCAGACCCATACCCCTTCAGGCATTGACCAATTGGCCAATGCCATATGAAGGGGGACCCGATTATCTGTCGATTGAGCCAAAAAAAAGGCCAATCAGCCTTAACCACAGGAAGTTATGGCTGGTTAAAGAAACCTAACCGACCCAAAACGGGTCGGTTTGACACTTTAGGGTTAAAATGAAGATTCACTCATATAAACGCGCAGCCAAGCGAGGGTGTGCAACAACGTGCAGTGGGTGCGTCCTGCCAAGAGTGATTCCGAACCGCTCTGACATGTCCAACGTGTTGGGGTCTTGCACGTCTGGTAAAGACCAATTGAAGCTGTGAAGAAGGCGAGCTAAGATTATCTGAACCATAAGTAGTCCGAGAGAAAGTCCCACACATCCTCTTCTACCGGTGCCAAAAGGTTAAAGCTGAAAGTTATGGCCTTTGATATCAATGTCAGGGAACTCTACAAATCTCTCCGGGTCAAACGCAAGGGGCCTTTTCCAGATGGAAGGATCTCGTCCAATAGCCCACACATTGATCAGCAATCGGGTCTTTGCTGGGAGACTGTAGCCCGCTATTTGGCATGCCCCACGAGACTCGTGTGGAAGCAGCAGTGGAGCTGCGGGGTGGAGGCGAAAGTTCTCTTTAACTACAGCTTCTAGGTACTTCAGATGTTGCAGGTCTGATTCCTCAACAAGGCGAGTGGTTCCCACCACAGCATCCAGCTCAGTTTGTGCGCGCTTCATTACATCAGGGTTGCGCAAGAGCTCGGCCATCGCCCACTCTATTGTGGTCGCGGATGTGTCCGTTCCACCATTCAACCTATCCTACGGAAGTGAAGACACGAACATTTTTAATGTGAGCTGTAATTTCAAGCAATCTTCATACTCATTCCAAGAAGAGGACCTAGATCATCAGAACTCCACATTGCAGCTCTAGTGCAAAACAAAGCAAATTAGGAGACTGACCTATCGGATATTTACCATGAGCACAAGTCTTATCGACTGGTCAGAGAGATTGCCACGTCCATCCTCTGAACGCACGCTGAGGAGCACTTGAACAAAGTCTGTTGACGGCCCATAAGTACTCCCCCGTTCCGTAGCTGCAGCTTTTCTGTGGTCGTCAATGAAGTGCTGATAAAAACTGGATGCATCGATGCCTTGCAACTTGGACAGCCACCGTAATGAGGGGTTGAAGTCACCGATGATGAACGCCCCAGCCCAGTAGTGAATCTTTTCCACAAGTACCTTAAAGGTTTGCGCCTCCTTCTGACCTTCCATCCCCGATTCGAAGTACCTGGGTAGGATCAATGCGGGCGTGATTCTTAATCAATGATTGAAGTGAAGATCAGGGACGGCAAAATATTCACATCGTTTTTGCAAGCATTCAAATTTTTGCAAGTTGTCTAACATGTTTGCATGACAGATTCTGATAGATTGTTGCTATGGCTGTCACGGGAAAGTCCATGTCCTCAAATTACATAGATATGGACCGTCTGCACGAAATCCCGCTATGTGGACTTTCCCTTGGACTACATCCTGCCAAATCAATGCGGATTGGCAATGCTATCGATTGCTCAACATCTCGGTCGGTAAGTAGTTTCAAACCGATGAATGTGTAATTACGACAGGTTTACAAATAGTCTAGAACACCCACCTGATGTGAAGATGTTGACTTAGTTTAACTCCACCAGGGATGTCGAAATGTCTACATGAAGTGGGCACTAGCGACCTGCCACCTTTCAAATCTGGAGCTGAGGCTTCCTCTCTAATTGGCACTGATATTCAGTAAAGTGAATGGACAAGTAACCAGCAAGTGATTCTAAAATTCAGTACTCAAGATTCAATCCTCTATTCATTGGCAAATATATCGATGATCCTCAAATTCTGTTCAACCTTTTGTTGAAAAGCATGCGTGTCATGTTGTTGGAGATGAGGGACCAGAGCTTTAAATTCAGATCCACGACTTTCCTCTCTCGGCAATCGTCGAAGATGGTCTTCATCGTGGCAGTCACCTCCTCTGTCCTTGCATTTCGAAAAGATTCCAGGCGTTTTGGACTAAAGAGCTCAAGCATGCATATCTTGCGCAGATGCCGCCAATAGGCACCTTCGGAAAATGCAACGTTTTTGCCATGGTGCAAGTACGCAATCAAAGTGTTCGGGCGGTGAGAAAACACTTGATCGTGCGTTTGGAGAAACTCTCTGGCCATCTCTGGAGAGGATGCTACGACAGTGTGGGTGGATCCGAGCCGCAGATACATGAGAGGGCCATATTTCTGAGCCAGGCGTGCCAATCCCTGGTGGGGAAGCTCCCCCAAAAGTGGTAGACTACCCAGGATGGGCCATGGCCGTGGCCCAGGAGGTATCCTCATAGTTTTTCTCAGGAAGAGAGCAACAGCGCCGATTATCCCTACCACGACTAGCAGCACCACACTAACACTATCCTGAGCCCACCAAAGGGTTCCAAGTCGATCTATCTGCGCGCCGGATGTTTCTATGCCGTCCATCATCACTTGCGCGCTCTCTTCTTCGCAGACTTCCTGTTATGATTTTCTCTCTCTCGCTCTCCACGTGGGTATTGTTTATGTATTGGTGGACCGGTTCTATACTTGAACTCTCTTGCTGGGGAGAGTTAGATATGTTGCTGTCAGACGTCAGATCTACAGTTACTCAATCTAGATATCCGTAAATCGTCGAGGTACTAAACGAGCTGGTGATTGCAACTGGCTCTGAAGAAATGAGCACCATAAAACACGTGCTCGACCATCGGCCACTCTTGCTGCTCGCTCCATCGACATCATTGGGATCCGTCCACTGCGTCTGATGCTTCACACTCTGGACAGTCTCTAGTCTCTGCGGGTATCCCAACGATCGTTCCAGAGTCTCCTGCTCAACACAAGCAGGATTCTGTCCCATCTCTCAAAAAAAATTGAACACAATCTCGATGCTCTCCTCGAGCATCACAATCTGGACTCTCTCATGTCTTCTTTTTCTTTCGTTTGTCTTTTTTCTAGACCTCAGAGATCCAATCTGTCGTGGTCCACTTTTATTTTCTTGATTAAAGTGAGAGGAGATATCTTTCAAAGGGCTTTTGCTAGCCATTTGCATTCCTCATCCTTGGCCCTCTACAAATAGCAAGCCATCAACATATGAAGGAAGCCAGTTTGTTTGTTGGCTCTATGGTAGAGAGAGACTTTGCGGAGACATGCAAGTCAATGGACAAAATGTGGTCCAAGGACCTTACACCGTGTCAAGGCGCTGATTGGTGTGTTGTGCTGAGTCATGCTCCCTAGTCTTACCTTCCTCTTATTTGTGCCAAAGCAAAGCAAGAGGTTTGAGGCTTGTTTTCAGGGCACAGACTTTGCATCATGTTGAAGTCAATGTAGAAAATGTGGTCAACGGACCTTACACCGTGTCAAGAGTATGATTGGTCTACAAAAACTCTTAAATATAAACCACGTGGCAGCTTGTCAAAATTGTTGCCTCAATGGATAGAGCCTCTTGTTGTTTACAACTTGTTTTGTTTGTTTTGTAGAGTTGAGATGTCCAAACCGCGGGCCCAGCCCTCGTGCTTGGTACGGTTGGAAAGCCCTCAACGAGGTGGGGTGCACGGGCTTGGGCTTGGTCTCGTGATTTTTGGACCTGTGCTGTGGGAGATATGGAATTTCAAGTACTTTTGGTCGCGGGAAATTCGTGAAAAATAGCAAAGTGGGCTTGACTCTCCTGGGGCAACGATTGGAGCCCCGACATGAGATATATCAATAATGATTGGATATATTACTACTCAATAAATTCATGAAAAAAAAAAATTGGGCCTTGACATTGGAGATGTACTTGGAGACATAAGAGATTGCACTTGGGCTTATATGACACTTGACACTTGGGCCTCTACATTGGAGATGCATTTGGATATGAATAGAAGATTGCACCGGAGCTTAGATGGGCCTCGACATAGGAGACGCACTTGGATACATAGTGGGATTTAGATGACACTGGAAATGGTTAAGAATGGTTAAGAATGGTTAAGAAAATAAAATAAAAAATAAAAACAATTCATTTAAAAATTAATATTTTATTAGAATTGTAATGATTTAAATTGATTAAATGAAAAATTTAAAAGATATTATTTTTATGATTTATATATCCGGATTACTCTATAACCGCCGGATATTATAATCTGAATATCCGGACTTATTTATATCCGGCAGATTTTTAAGAACTTATACTATAACCGACGGATATGAGAAATGCAGATTAATCTAATATCCGGATCCGCAGGATATATCATTCTCTAGTTTGTCAAGTATCCGGACCCGGCGGATATTAATAAAAGCTAAGAACCGCCCAACACTAGTCAAAACCAAGTTTTTCCATGAGTTTTGTATAAACCTACAAATTGGAGGTGACTCCCACATTATAATCTGCTCATTCCAGCGGTGGAATGATCTGAGAAGTTTTGACCATATGTATGATGTAGTTGTTGACAACATTGTATGGTTCATCCTTCCGGATGAATTTTGGCAACAACATACATCCACTCAAGTCAGGCCATGATAGGTTTTTCGAAAAAATTGCAAAAAAACTCTCGTCCTTTAGGGTTAAGGGATAGGACAGCCCAAAACTTTGAGGTCCGTGCCCGAGGCCATTGCCGGGGAACAATTTGGGTCAAAAATCTTGGAAAGCTGAAGGGTCAAGAATTCATGGGCTATAAGGATCAATCTTGGATTTGAGACATGTGTCTAGGAGATCTTGACCCCTAAAGGTCGGCACGACCCGAATTGGGTCGCAGCCGTTTTCATCCATGGATAGCTTCCGTGGATGTACTTGGATGAAAAAAAATCGCCAAAGGAAAAGTGAGCACGGGGTGGAGGTGCGCACGAGGGAAATTAATGCGCCCCCATCGGACAAAACCTCGGGCCGCCACGATTTTTATAAGCCTTGGAATCCATGGCCTGGGCCCGTTGACCTGCCACGTGGCAGGTAACTGTGTGCACCCATCTACACTGGTGCTTTTGGATTTTTCTAAAAAAAAATTACATTCATGTTCAACTTTGGGCACTGCAGGATTGCACCAGAGGAAACTGCATTTGGTTACAATGTGTAGGATCTATGCAGCATTTTCTATGTCACTACCAAGTGCACCCCTCCTTATTGCACATACAAACCAGCTAGTAGATTCTTTGGGAATTTGGTCCTCCAATTTCAGGAGGAGACCTCGCAATGGGCCGTCAACATCGAAGCGAGTGTCTGGTGAAGTCTCATTGCTATTGCATGCAGGGGGGGTTTCGAAACCCGAAACCCGAAACCCGAAATTCACCAGTTGCATAGCCAAAATGCAATGGGTGGAAAACCCAAAACCCCCCTTTATTCGGGGAATTCGGGTTTTGTACCCACCCAAAAACGTGGAATTTGGGTTGCAAATTTGGAGAGCACGTTCTATACATCTAGTAGGCAATGAGTCTGTGGTGACGTTGGTAGGAAAAAGAAATAAATCACAGAGCAAATAGTTGGTCAACCCTGATATGCAGGTGGATTTTTTGGTGGACTTGAAAAATCCACCATTTTCATTTCTTATAATTTTTTGATTGAAACAGTGAAATCAGCTACAAAATGTCTGACCACATGCATGATAGTGTTGGACTGGTATACCTGGGTGAACCTAGGTATGGAATATAGGTATGAATATATATATTGAAGAACAGACGAGTCGGGTATGAAAGAACCAATGTACCCATGTGATACACGTACTGGGGGAGTATGTCTTTCAGATTCCCCCCCACACATACCATACCAGTCTGGGTATACAAAAGAATAGCATGGTCCCGATACCAGTATTGCGGTGAGTTCATGGCGAATGGAGGTAGGTATGTGTCGCGGCCCTTTGCCTTGAGGGCAGGGGGTCGGGACACCAGAGGGGCTGCCCCTGTGGTGGGGGCAGTGGCAACAATAGGTATGGGGGCTGAAGCACCCTTGAGTGCGCAAGGCACTCAAAGAGGCGGGGGCACTCACTAGGTGGAGCCCCGCACACTGGGTTACGGTGGGGGTGGTCCACGAGGGGTGGTGGTAGCTTAGTGGGTCTTAGTGGGGGTGGCATATGACTCACCATGGGGTTGAGACCTTGTGGTGGGAGTCGTGGGGAGTCTTGCGACTCATCACAGTCCATTTGGGGCTGTGGTGGGTGGGCCACCGCGACTCATCACCGGGAATCAAGGGTCTTCGTGGTGGTTCGCCATAAAATGACTGCGTTGTTTGTGAAACCCCCGCGGACAGTCACAGAAATATATAAAGGGAGTAGTAACCTCGAGAACGGTGTAAGCCCGTTGGTGACCAAAAACTAGTGAGTAAGCGTGCGAGCCGGAAAGCGACCAAGGTGTGGGGAGCTGTTCCGGACTGCCAACAACCAAATGGAATTTCCACTAGGCCCAAAGTGTGCGAGGGTCTCGTGGAGGAGCAAAGGGGGGCCGTTATGCCCCGGTGAGCAGCCGAAGCTCCGAGTTGGCCTGGCGGCCAGTTTGGGAAGTTAGGCGCGCGCATCAAAGCAAGTAATTATGACTTGAAGGGGAGCTTACCGAAGTGAGGTGCGCGACACTTGGTATCAGAGCTTATAGTTCAGTACACGATCGTCCTTGAGATTGGCCTCATCATAGGGTCGGTCAAGACAAAACGAAAGCGGAATGGCCCGAAAGATGATGATCATGGTGAGCCCGGTGGGAGCGCCGTGTCACCGGAGCGACAACTGGAAGAGGCAATTTATGCTTCTGATAGCGAGGCCGCTCGAGAGCGGGAGGAATTTGAGGGGACGGAGCCCGAGGACTTCCCAAAAGTTCCGTCAGACCAACAGATGTCTTCCATGCCAGCAGCCTTTTGGGAAGGGCTTCTGGCACAGTTTAGCGGGACACTGAATGACGTAATGAAAGCTGCCAACGCCACTTCCACTAAGGCAAAGTTTAAGGTGAAGCCTAAGGAACCCGGCACCTTCGAGGGCGTCCGAAATCGGAAGGCACTCAACACCTGGCTCCTGGAGCTAGAGCAGTACTTCCGGGCGGCCAAGTTGAGTGACGAGGAATCGGGTGGAAGTGGCACCCACCTATTTGAGGGGTTATGCTCAACAATGGTGGCAGAAACGTCTTCAGGACCAAGGGCCAAACCTAGAGACCTTGAGCTAGAGTGGGTTCAATGAACTAATGAAGAAACAGTTCGTGCCCCTCAACGTGTTCTGGCTTGCCCGGGACAAGATGAGAAATTTGAAGCAAACGGATGACATTCGAGGATATGTTCAGGCTCCAGTCCAGACTCCAGTACTCTAGTCCAGTTTCCAGTATCTGGTACTCCAGTCCAGTTTCCAACATTCCAGTATTCAAGTTGAGTTCCAGTATCTTGTACTCTTGTCCATTGCTATAAAGATCATCTTGATTCTTCTTTATCCATCATGCATTCGGCCAGCCGACCTTGACTTCGTGTCTAGTCTTGTACCTCTAAGTTTGATCTCTTGTTTGTGTTCAGTCATGCCCTCGTCCTTGATAGTTGCAGTGAGAAGAGAGACAGGGGCCGGCACTAAGAAGTTACGGCAATGGAGAAAGCTGCATTGAAAGTGTTCGAGGTTTCATGCACCATTGGTGTTGGAGGATGTGATGTCCATGTTGACATTTTTTAATCGTTAAAAGAATTTATGGATGAAAGATGTCTCGCTGGTTTTTTTGCGGTGGTTTTCAAATGGTAATTAGAATTCTAACTAAAAGTATCATTCAAATCAACAAACTCATAAAAGTTTCTAGGATGGGATATAGCGCACCAGTGGGACACAAAACATTATGACAGGTGCGGCTAGACACTTGGAAAGGTATATTTGGATATTATTGTCTAAAGGATTATGATCGACTACATTTCAAGCTTTTTAGTTATAATGTCACAACGTATAATATGGAAAAGAGAAAGAAATGTATGCGTTATATGGTAGTGTAGAGCTGAAAAACTCCCTCCAATGTTTTCGAGATAACGTTCATCTATCACTTCACCAATGCTCTTGAAAACAGTTGACATGTACATTTTCGGGCTGCTTGTCATCAATGCTAAAATCGATTAAGTCTTATGCATCGAGTATGTTTTTCCCGCAGGAAATGAACCTGCATTGGTGTAAGGCTCTATGACGTATAATGCTAATGCCTGCAACAGAGACTAGCATTGAAGCGGTTAATGATATATTTTTTCAAGATGACTGTAAACAAGGTTCACGATATTTCGACGAGCCCTCATGTACAGAAGAACCACTCGATTTCAATGTAGCATATGGTGATCGCTTTAGAGAGGCCGTTGTTAATAAGGATCCGTACATTGTACTATGGACATGTCAATCCTGATGCATATATTGAAATTTGATTGATTACAATATGAAAGACGTTTCTGATTTTTATATGGAAAAATTTAGTTTTCTATCGTATTTGATATCGTCCTCAACTACAGGCTACGTAGTACAGCTCCGATTTCTTGAAAATCCTCAAGCAAACCTGTCAACTGTACTTTCCCATAGCGTTGGTGAAGGTGATAGATGACTGCCATCTCGAAAATATTGGAGGGTGTTAACCCCTAAGTGTCCAGAGCTGTTTTTGGACTTTCGCTCAAAAATGGTACATACTATACCTTGACACGATTGGATGTAAGTTGCAGGAAACAGTCATCCGAGTGGATGAACCATACAACAAGAAAGGTAAGGTCCAATGTTGGACTGGTATGTCCATTTTTTAATACCAGACTGGTCCTGGTATGAAGGGTCCCACCCTTTTTTCATACCAGGCTGGTATAAGTATCTATACAGGTATGAGCAACTTGGGTATGAATCTGGTATGAGTAGTTGTACTTTGGGCTGTATATGAGTATGGTACTGATATTGCCTTTTCTCTGTAGTGATACTGGGGGGGTATGAGCATTGATATGGTATTTCTACAGCTCACCATAGCACATAGCTAATTGTAATCCAAGCCGTGAAACAGTAGGCAAAGGTAACCCAAGTAGCACGAAACAACATATGAAGTCTGAATTGCAACATGGAGCTTTGAATTAACCAAATTGTAGTACATGTTATAACTAGCTGCATTATTATATACTCATACTGTCACGCACCTCACTTCGGTAAGCTCCCCTTCAAGTCATAGTTACTCGCTTTGGTGCGCGCGCCTAACTCTCTAAATTGGCCGTCGGGCCAACTCGGAGCTTCGGCTGCTCACCGGGGCATAACGGTCCCCCTTTGCTCCTCCACAGGACCCTCGCACATTTTGGGCCTAGTGGAAATTCCCTTTGGTTATTGGCAGTCCGGAACAGCTCCCCACACCTTGGTCGCTTTCCGGCTCGCACGCTTACTCACTAGTTTTTGGTCACCAACGGGCTTGCATTGTTCTCGGGGTTACTACTCCCTATATATATTTCTGTGACTATCCGGGGGGTTTCACAAACAACACAGTCATTTTATGGCGAACCATCACGAAGACCCTTGATTCCCGGTGATGAGTCACGGTGAGTCTTGGCCCACCCACCACGGCCCTGGACAATGGACCGTGATGAGTCGCAACACTCCCCACGACTCCCACCACAAGGTCTCAGCCCTATGGTGAGTACTATGTCACCCCCATTAAGACCCACTAAGCTACCACCACCCCTCGTGGAACCACCCCCACCGCAACCAGGTGTGCGGGGCTCCACCTAGTGAGTGACGCCGCCTCTTTGAGTGCCTTGGGTACTCAAGGGTGCTTCAGCCCCCATACCTATTGTTGCCACTGCCCCCACGACAGGGGCAGCCCTTCTTGTGTCCCGACCCCCTGCTCTCAAGGCAAATGGCCGCGACACACACCCCTATCAATAGGGAGCCGATGTCCTCATGGACTTGTCCATTTTGTAGAAACTAACATCCAAGTTGTGGCGTCCCACATCAAGGAGTTTGTTTCCATACCATGGCGTCCCATGGCAAAGAACCAAACCCCCACTTGTCTCTACTCTCCACTAGTTAGTTCGGCCGAAGTCCTGGCCAAGGGTAGAACCTCTCAAGCTCCACCCAGTGCACTCTTCTTGGCCCACTTTAAGGCCAAGGAACGATCCTCCCCGAGGATCGAATCACCTTACTGCAACAACATTGCTTGCGACCGCTCATGATGTCGCTGTTGGCATCACCTTGAGCAAGGGTTCACCTTGAACCATTTTTTGACTAGGAAGATAACCTTGAACCAACCATGTGCCCCAATCACTACAATTGGGTCCGCCTTGGAATGCTGGCCTGAGGTACGAGAACACGCCGAAGCCGCACTACGACTTCGTCCCGAGGCTACACGATTATAGTACGTGAACGGAAGCACGTAGCTTCCGCGTTAGCCCGCACTACAAGGCAACCCCCTCGGTAGCGCAGTTATAGTACGTGCACGCGCCAGGTGTGCACTAGCACGTGAACTCCCAAAGAAGGTGCAAGTTTCCTTGCCCCTTGGATGGGAGCCACCCGATTTTGGCACAGCGCAAACACACGATTAATCCAACTTACCTCTCCCACTTTTGTAAGCTAGCATGCATTCTATACACTAGCCAACCATACCATGCATCACCATTCCAAACAAAAATATGAAGCACAACATTTGGAAACCATTTCATTTATAAACAAAATTTGCACAACACAAGTTTTTGCAATCGGATTCCTAAGCTAGCTAAGCCGGACTAAGCATGCATTTCCTCCCCCACGATCCAAGGTTGATGTCCCCATCAACGCTTCTTCCGCTTTTGAGGTCGCCCTTCGAAAGCAGCAACCGCCTCGAATGCGTTTCCCATTTCTGAGGCACACACCCAAGTTACCTCCACTTGATGATAGCCCTTCCATTTCATGAAATACTCCGTTTTTTTATTCTTGAAACCTCCTCGATTTAAGCACTGCCTCCACCTCGTACTTGGGTTCATTTTTATGATCCAACAGCACAGGTGGCGGACGCAACACTTGATGCCGATTTGGACGCGCTTCATCTTTGAAGTAAGGCTTCAAAAGGGAAACGTGGAATACCGGATGCACCTTGCTGTTTGTCGGCAACTCCAAATCATACACATCCTCATTCATAACCTTCCGGATGCGGAAAGGCCCCGCATACGGAGGTATGAACTTTGGACTCACTTTCGGAGGTAGTAAAAAATTCTTGATGTTTAACCAAACCTCCGTGCCTACCTCAAACTTAACTTCCCTCCGCTTCCGATTCGCCTGCCGTTCATACCGTTTCCTAGCTTTGGCAATGTTGTACTTTGCGAGCTCCAACAAACGCTCGCGTTCTTTCAGTGCTGCCGGTTCCTCGTCGTCCTGGGCGGCCCAACTTGTCGGCATCAGCGGTGCTTTTCCATAGACCAATACGTAAGGGGAAACTCCCGTTGCGCAGTGTTTTGTCTTATTATAACAGAATTCTGCCGCATCCAAGTGCTCCACCCAGTCCGACTAGTCTGCCAGCACATAATTCCGCAAGATTTGCTTCCTCACGAAGTTCACTCTTTCCATTTGGCCGTCTGTTGTAGGTCGGAATGCCGTGCTCATCTTGAGCCTCGTCCCTATTTTTTTTCCAAAGTGTCCTCCAAAATTTACTTGGAAAACTTTGGATCGCGGTCCGAGACAATATCTTTCGGGAGTCCATGATGCTTGAAAACATGGGCGAAGTAAAGTCGCCCCATCTCCTGCGCCGTTGTCATCTCCTTGGTGGGGATGAAATGACCCATTTTACTGAACCTATCCACCACCACCATGATTGTATCGAATCATTTTGAAAGCGGCAAAGTAGTCATGAAATCCATCGAGACACTGCCCAAGACCCCTCTGGAATCGGCAAAGGTTGTAACAGCCCCGCTTGCTTTTTGTACTCGCTTCGGTTTTGTTGGCATGTGGTGCATATCTTGACATACTCCTCGGCCTCCTCCTCAGTTTGGGCCAGAAATATTCTTTCTTCAATAGTGTCGCGGTGTGTTTGGCTCCGCCGTGGCCGGCAAGCGGGCCATCGTGGCATTCTCTCAAGAGACTATCTTTGATTCCTCTCTTTGGTACATAGAGACGCTTTTGTTTGTACTGGAGCAGTCCATTGTGCAAGTGGAACCGCGATTTAACCCCCAACCTCAAGTCTTGCATCACAGACTTCGTCATTTCATCCTTCCGGTAAGCCTTCCGGATCTTCCTTTGGAGTGCCGTCTCGCCCCTGTATACCAACATGAGTTGCTGCTTTCTACTTAAAGCATCGGCCACCACATTGCCCCGTCCTAATTTGTACTAGATATCCACGTCAAACACTGCCAAAGTGTCTTGCCACCTAAGTTGTTTTGGGGACAACTTAGGTTGTGCGGCAAAATACTTCACCGTGACATTGTCTGTGAACACCTTCACCGGGTTGGAACCAACATAGTGGCGCCAAAGCTCAAGGCAATGCACCACCGCCTTCATTTCTTTCTCGTGCGTAGGCCACCGTCGCTCCACTTCATTCAGTTTCTTACTTTTGTAAGCCATTGGACGTCCATTCTGCATGAGCACACCCCCGATTGCGAAGTCCGACGCATCTGTATAAATCTCAAATGAATGGTCGAACTCCGGGATTTTCAAGACTGGAGCTTTCGCCATCCGTTGTTTCAACTCGGCAAAAGCTTGGCCACAAAAGGTGTCCCATACCCATACCTTGGACTTACATAGAAAGTCTGACAACGGCCCCGCGATCTTGGCGAAATTTCTCACATACTTTCGGTAATAGGAGGCGAATCCTAGGAAGGATCGCACTCTCGGGACCGAAGTCGGAGGTCCCCAGTCCAAGATCGCCCTCACCGTTCTGTCATCCATTTTGATCCCATCCTGTGTAATCACATGCCCTAGGAACTCCATTTTTGTGACCCCGAATTCGCACTTTGAAGCTTTGGCATACAGCTTCCCTTCCCGCAATTTCTGGAACACCCTTTTGAGGTGCTCCAAGTGCTCTTCCTTCGTTTTCGAGTACACCAAGATGTCATCGAAGTACACGATCACAAAGTCATCCAACCACTCCTGAAAGAGGCAGTTCATCAAGGTGCTAAAGGTTGCTGGCGCGTTGGTGAGCCTAAAAAGCATCACCAAAAATTTGTATGAGCCATACCTTGTTCTCCATGCTGTATTTTCCTCATCTCCTTCCGCTATCCGGATCTGGTGATAACCCGAACGTAAATCGATCAGGCTGAAATACTTTGCTCCTGCCAACCGATCGAAGAGGTCGTTGATCATTGGCAAAGGATACCGGTTTTTTATAGTCACTTTATTCATAGCCCTATAATCGACACACATCCGCAGCGTCATATCCTCCGTAAGTGACTTACTTGGCCGGATGTACCCCTTTGCCATTAGATCCTTGAGCTGGGCCTTCAGCTCGACCAACTCTCTGTGGCTCAACGGGTAGGACGCCTTGGCAGGCGGCTCCGATCCCGGTATCACCTCTATCTTGTGGTCAACTCCTCTTCGCGGTGGCAAGCTGCTTGGTAAATCCTCCGGCATCACATCCTAGTATTTCTCCAGGATCCCATTGATCCAATCTGGGCTCAGCTCGTGTGGCTCCTCCACGGCCCACTCATTTGCTGTTAGCAGGTTTATTCGCCCTCCCACTCGGTTGGGCGTTTTCGACACCCGTAAAACTTCGTCACCATTTCCACACGGTAGTGTGATTACTCTCTTGTGGCCATCTATGACCGCTCCAGATTTGCTCAAAAAGATCATCCCCAAAATGAGATCCACTCCATCGATCTCGCAAATGGTGAAGTTTTCACGTCCATCCCAACTCCCCAGCTGAAGAGAAACATCGAATGTCAACCTCGTCGCTAGTTGTGGTTCTTCTTTGGCAGAACATACTTCAATAGAGGCCCCCACATCACTTGTCGGAAGCCCCAGCTTTCGTGCCGTTGCCAGTGTCATGAAGGAGTGCGACGCTCTTATGTCCACCAACAACGACACGTTAGTTCCGGAAATTATCCCACTCACAAACATTAACTGACTCCCTTTACGCATGGCTCCAGTCTCCTGATACAACTCACAAGAGTAGTTGCCTACCTTACAAGTCTTAGCGACCACCGCTTCCACCAAGCTGATGATAGAATCTTCAGACAGCTCCGTGGTCGCCCGAGTCATGTTCAATTGTTGGGGTTTCGTGCACTTCTTGGCCATGTGCCCGGGCTCCCCGCAATTAAGCACACTCCATCGAAGGTTGTCTTCTGTCCGCCATAAGCCGCCGCACCTGATTTTTCTTTCGGAGCACCGGGTGCCGCCTTGACGTGTGAAGGCCCTCCCTTCGATTTCCATGTGCCATTGTCGCCGCGTGGCCTATCCCACTTTTTTTCCGGTCGGAAGGAGTCACCCTCCCGTCGGGCTTTCTTGTGGTTTAGCTCCGTACGGTCTTGTCTTTCGCCTCTAGGGACATACGAGAAACATTCAGCCCTTTCAATTGCCTCGTTCAAAGTCTTTGGTGGCTTCTCCTCCAACTTCCGCCTGGCCCATGGGGCCAATCCTACCACAAAGTTGAAGACCATTTCTGGTTCCGCCATATCCGCGACTTCGAGCAAGAGCACATTGAAGTACTGGAAACAAAAGTAGCTTGAACTTGTGTTGGCGAGACTGGGGAATGTTCAGTCTCGCCTTCTATATATACTAGCTACTAGGAAGTTCTATAAGAAGCTTCCCCAACATGTATCTCTGTTTAATGCATTCTTAGCTCGTCATTTCAGTTGATATGATTTAGGGTCTATATTTCTACTTTGTATCTCATGAGGTTTTTTTATGGAGAAGTTTCCTTAAACAAAAGAGGTTTCTTGATTGAGAAGTTTATTCCAAATGAAGCTTCCTCAGCAGTTTTGCAAGTTACTCTCGGTAGTTTGGTAAACTCATGATAACTTAGTAACTCATGGTAACTTTTGATAACTTGGAAATTCCCGGTAACTCGGTAACTTCTGGAAGTTATTCTAGGTAAGTTCTTCTTGGCTATGTCTGTGACAGCAACCTTCACTTGGAGCACTGATTGTTGATGCTCATCTTAGCGTCCTTGCATCGTAGCATGCTTCCCTCTTCTCTTACTTCATGTAGAGACATTTAAGTAAACACAACATGATGCAGAGACACTCAAGTAAATACGACGCAATCGGCTTACGCTTGTTTTCCAATGAAGAATCTAGAAATTTTTTGATAGTCATGTGTCCTCTGAGCAACAGCCACATTTCTACCACTGTATATTTGGCGTTCTCTCTTGAGCATGCAATACCAAGGTGGGCAGGCATGCAATCACCAGAGAGAGGGAGAGAAGACTCGGGTAGTTGCAGGCTATGGTGGACCAAGAACTGCATAACATGGCAGTTTCTGCATTGACCTCCATTCATAGTATCTTTTATAGTAAAATCATAACTCAATATTTCATACAAGTTTATATGGTCTATGATTTGTAACTACAGTACAGACATACTCCAATTTTTTTTATTGTAAAAAAGATTATCTATGAAAGAACTATGGACTCTTAAAGTTGAATCTTATGGATTGCAGTGTTACACATAAAAACCCATATGGACTAAAAACACATCATATATACCTAAGTAATAGCAAAAATGAAAACACATTAGGGATGCCATTTTTGAAAGCTACCCAAATGCACTATTATATGGACTAAAAACATCAAGAAATGAGAGGTATGGACTAATTTATACTAAACACTGGCCCAAACTGGGTCTATTTTCCCTAATGTACATCATCCTCATTTAGAGGCTTTTGGGATATCATCAATACTAAAAAGGTGTAAAAACCCATAATCTAGAGGTACCAAGTGATATATGGAAAAACAATTCTAATTATTATAAATAAAAAATATTTTTCTATTTTCAGAATTAAATACTAAAATTTCTAATAAAACAATTCTAGCCTATTTGGGTGGGACTTTTTACTAAAAGTGGTAAATATATCATATTTATCATCTAGAATTAAATATTTGGATAAATTCCCTCAATTTGAGGTACCTATATAGATTTTCATGGAGAAAAAATCTCCCTCTTTTGGTTCATCACCCTGCAACTGCCTGCTCCGGTCAAGTGGACCGGTAACTAAGAGCCACTTCGCCTTACGGCTATTGCCCCTTTTGGGGGTGGGCCCTATAAAGCATGCAATCACCATACATGCCCACGTAGGCCCCATGCAACAGCCATGAGACTACTCCCTCCTCCTCAACTTTCAGACACCTATTTCGATGTCGACTACCCATCACGGGTGGGGTACATATTTTAGGTCATCTGATTCTCTTGGTAGGACACACATCGGTGGACTACAACTTAGCTAGGGTTGTTACTAGTGTTGGGAGGTTATTTGATTTCTTTCGTAACCTCCAGTTCCGATTTTTTCATATATGTTTTTAATGGAAATAACCAATGGTTCCGGTTAATTGTAAGAACCTCCAAAAATCAACATGTCTTTGGCTGATCTTTGACGGTTTTCAGGCTGGTTATCTCAATTAAACTATGTAACCGGTGATTATGAGCTTTTGCCGATTCTAATTTGTGTTTTTTTAGAACCGGGGTTATATATCCATATATCAAGAGATAATGTAGAGTAAAATCAAGAATGCTTTCTATTGTTGCTACACAATGAATGGAGATCAATTTCTAGATGATCCTTCAGAAGCTGTGATTATTCGAATCTCATTGACATTTTAATTCAGAGATACCCTCAGAGCAAACATTATCTAGTAGGAAAGTAAATTAAATGATTTGGAATAAGTTTTTGCAATATTGGATAGAACATCTTAAGATGACGACTACAGAGAAAAATACTAGAGTTTTTATCGAATTTCTTTTAGACTACTATGTCATAGAACACATGTTTGAAAATTGTCATATAGAATTTGGTAAGCACATAGCTCAGTGGTTGGGAGCTTGTGCCTTGCTTATCCGTAACTTAGCTGATGTAGGGTCAAGTGTCCACTTTCGAAACGGAAGGCAATTGTCACGAGTACTCAGTAAATTATGCCTTCTTCGGAAGGCACCATTATTTTGGATAATGGGTTGTTATTGAATTTTCAAAATTGCCTGTTGTGAAGGGCCAGATTCCTCTCTAGTCTGTGTTCCTCGTGAATGAATGGCGGAGTGTTGTTGGGATGAAGACAACTGTTACAATGGATGTGTCAGTCAGGAGCAGGCTGTACTGTTGTGTTATTTTAACCGCTAGTATTATATTAAGCAAGTGTGTTGTTGGCGGCTTATTTGTCACGACATCTAGATAGCAATACGAAGAGCCAACGAGTGGCGGTCATCTACCCAAGATGTTTAGGGATGGATTGGCTATTTAAGGAAGGGCGATTTGAGCCCTGGGGCGCTGATTTTTGGGTGTTCATTTCCGGTGTACCTGTGTGGATGGATGTGCTGCTGTACATTGAATACGTGCTGGTCAAGAGGATCGTCCTATGGGATCTCGAAGTCCTCTAGAGTGAGATTCCTTTTCCTAAGGAGACACCCTTTATCGTTGCTACATACCCCTACAAGCGTTGCCACCACTGAGGAACGGAATCATTGGTGGGAGCACTCTATTATTTCATATATCCACTTATATACTATATACCCATGGATTTTTGTTCTACAAAACTTGGCAATGAATCATGATGATGTGGCAATGATGACATTAATTTCTTTTTCTTTTTCTTTTTCCGGGCAGCTTCCAAAAATTATGTTGATGACGCTTCTATGAAACGTGGCAACGTTGATGTGGCGATGAAATGTGGCACTATGGCACCCTATTCCTCCTCGACACTAAATCTAGTCTTCGTTACTAGAACAGCTGCATTTCCTTGAGAGGCCAACCCAAAGGCAAACAAAACCACATGGGATTCAATCCAAGACCCACAATGCCAATGCACCGGATCAGCAAACCATTGGGCCACAGCCCCCAGTGTGCTTAATTTTAAATTTCTACATCAAAGATTTGCACAAGCAATCATAGCGACTGATGAAGTTTAAGAAATTACCTTTTAAGACGAAAAATAATGTCAACTATTTGTAGCCAGTGTAACGTGTACCGTCAACCAAGCTGTAGCCCAGTGGCAATGGGCACATACCATCTGGAAAGTGGTTGTGGATTCAATCCACGGATTGGTGCGATCACAAAGGTGTCCACCTTCCCGCCGGAAGCAGGAGCCCTTCAGGGTCAAGAGACAGCATAATGTCCGCTTCCTTGGGGAGGTGTCATATATATATATATTCAGAACAGGGACAGAGGCCCTGAGATTTTTATTGATAAATTATTGAAAGGAAAAAATTAAACCCTTACAAACCGGAACGTTGCCATGAGGCCTAAACACATGGGATACCCTGTCGGAGATCCCAAACTTTTACTTCGAATGTGCACTTCACTGCCAAAATAATAGTGTTATAATTTTGGGATATCTTCAATTTTTATGAACTGTGGCTATGGAAGTACATCTGTTGGCAGAGTCTCCTAGTAGCCTCAAGGATTAATCAAATTTGAAAAAATCAGGTATTTTTCTGTGTTGGATGATTATTTGATTTCTTTCATATTAACCTCCGGTTCTGGTTTTTACAAAATCGTAGAATCAACACCAATTCCGGTTTTTTCATATTCTTTTTGTAGAAAGAACCACCGCTTGTGGTTAATTGTAAGAACCAATTAACCAATTAAATTGGGCAGTTTTCATCAAATTATTGGCGGGTCTTTTGCGGATCTTTCACGGTTTTAGGCCGGTTATTTCAAAACTACGTAACAGGTGATTATGAGCCTTTGCAGGTCCTTTGTTGAACCGCGGATCTACACTTGGGGGGGTCTGTAGCTGAATCAAAGAACCTCCCAACACTCGTATTTTTCCAGAATATCTCATTTTATCAGGATATTGGCAAATGTCTGGCCAAACTATTTCACTGGCTATGACTTTCGCTTTGCAAATTTTGTTTTTCAGATATAAATCGAGTCTTTTGCTTTGCAATTCTTTTGTAGACGCAAACAGGCTGTTAGCCTCCACGGCCTCATGGTGGTTATTTTTTCCACCCCCTCTGATCTATTGCCAATTTTTTATTTATTTTTATATTGACGCATATTGACATAGGCCCTGGTAAGAACTTTATTTGGTAAGATTTCCATTTTTGTTTTTTCCAATTTTAGAATAAAAAAGAAGAAAAACATGTGGGAGAGCCTTATTATATTCTATATCCTTGACTCATGTGTAGTACAAACAAAACCTGATATTAGTATTTCAAGGGGAACAATAACTTGGGAACAACAGTTTGACTCTACAACAGACAGTTTGACTGAGTCTCCAACATTTCGCTTGAGCACGTGGCCCCCCGAGCGTGGCGTGTCCGCAACGTTCCTCGTTACCTTATCAGTAGATGTCGACAGACAGGAAGGAGACGGATTTGTGAGAGATGTAGAGGTGGAGCGTGGGAGAGAATAAGAACAACAAGTTTGAGCTAAGATTGAGACGCTGTTGCAGCTTCACTAAAAAGGAGAGCGAGGTGATGGAAGGCACGGAAGCATCCACCCAGCTAGATCAGCCTGGTTCAACCATTTGCAGGTTGATTCAGGACTGTGTGGGGCTGCTAGCGCTGGCAGGTATACTCGGCGCTGTTGCAGTGCACACTCTTTTCCTGAGAAAGTTACGAAGTAGGCTACCTCCGGGGCCGTACCCATGGCCGATCCTGGGCAGTCTTCTACTTTTGGGTGAGCGGCCCCACCAGGCATTGGCATGCCTGGCTGCGAAATATGGCCCTCTGATGTACCTGCGGCTCGGATCCACCCCCGCTGTCGTGATATCCTCCCCAAACATGGCAAGAGAGTTTCTCAGTACGCATGATCAGGAGTTTTCTTACCGTCCAAACTTGTTGTCTGCCGACATCCTCGTTGCCAAGGACAAGGACATTGCTTTTGCTAATGGTGCCTATTGGCGACTTTTGCGCAAGATATGCCTGCTTGAGCTATTCACGCCAAAACGCCTGGAATCGTTTCGAACTGTAAGAACAGATGAGATAACTGCCACAATGAAGACCATCATTGAGGAGTCGCATGAAGGGAAAGTGGTGGACCTCAACTTCAAGCTTTGGTCGACCGTTGCAAACAACATGACACGCATGCTTTTCAAAAAAAGGTGAATAGAATTTGAGAATCGTTTTACCTGCTGGCACTGAATAGTGGATTGACGTCTGACGTTCAAAAAACATCAGAAAACAATTATTGTTGGCCACCTCCCACATCCTATGTACTAGATCCTGATCTGCAAATCTTCACGTTCAAGTTGGGGAAAACTGTTGCCGAACCCCACCTGGGGTCTATCCTTCATCTTATTAGCGCCATACAGTCTACCCTCCATATCTGTTAACCCTCTTTATCTGTTATCTTGTTTTTAAGCAAGTGTAGAATGTTATGTGCTATGATGTTTTTTTCGGTTACTCCCTGCTTTACTAATTGACCCTTAATAAGTGTTAATTTTCTTCAAATGCAGGTATAGATGTATAACAAGACTGAACTTGGTCTAAGGGTCATGACTCATGACCTTGTGACATATCTCAATTAGACCTGTCTGCGCTTTAATTTTATTGAACATGGGGATCATTCAAACTCTTCAAGATTCTGGTTTTCAAGCTCTGGTGTACGTGTTCCTTTTGTAAGTGTGATTTTTATAATCTATATTTGTTACATTTTCTCTACTCCCCAGGTGTAACACATATAGAGGGTAGACTGTAGTAATAGAGGCGAGAATATAGACAAGCCCACATGGGTCCATTCAGGTACTTCGGAACATCGGAGACATTGGAAGACCAGAAGGAGGCGCGAAGATTCAAGACAAGTATGGAAGAGGTTCTCCACTGGATGGGGGTGTTCATCATTGGTGACTTTAACCCCTCCTTACAGTGGGTATCAAAGTTGCAAGGCATCGACGCGCGTATGAGGAAGGTAAATGTTGAAGTTTCCAGCTTGCTTCAACAGTTCATTGACGACCACAGACACGCTGCAACTATTGAACGTGGGGGTACGACTTCTCTAGCTCCAACAGACTTTATTGATGTGCTCCTGAGCACCGTGCCTTCAGACGATGGATGTGACCATCTCTCTGACGAATCGATAAGACTCGTGATCATAGTAAGCTCGGATTTCTCCTAAATTGAGACTAGCATATATATACATCGTACGTAGTTTCTTTGTAGATACACTAGAGCTACAATTTTGTGGAGTTTTGAAATTCGAGGTAGACTCCTGATCACATGCAAGTTGGCGGAATCTTGAATCACAACTCACAAAAAAGAACTTGTTGTCCGTCCTTGTGTGTATGTAGGACTTGATAAATGGTGGAACAGACACATCCGCGCTCACAACAGAGTGGGCGATGGCCGAGCTCTTGCGACACCCCGATGTTATGAAGCGCGCACAGACTGAGCTGGATGCTGTGGTGGGAACCACTCGCCTTGTCCAGGAGTCAGACCTCCCACATCTCAAGTACCTACAAGCTGTAGTTAAAGAGACCTTTCGCCTCCACCCCGTAGTGCCACTCTTGCTTCCCCATGAGTGTCGTGAGGCATGCCAAGTACTGGGCTATAATCTGCCAGCAAAGACCCGAGTGCTCGTCAACGTGTGGGCTATTGGGCGCGATCCTTCCATCTGGGAGAGACCTCTGGCGTTTGAACCTGATAGATTTATATTGCAGCATCCTGACATTGATGTCAAAGGCCATAACTTTCAGCTTTTGCCTTTTGGGAGTGGGAGAAGGGGATGCCCAGGACTCTCCCTGGGACTACTTATGGTTCAAATATTACTAGCTCACCTTCTTCAGAGCTTCAATTGGAGTCTGCCAAAAGAGCAAGACCCTGACACTTTGGACATGTCGGAACACTTTGGACTGACAGTCGGCAGGGAACACTCCCTGCATGTTGTTGCACACCCTCGCTTGGCTGCCCATTTGTACGAGTGAAATTCGTTCCTAATGTGCTGCTAGCTCGTGCATTCTTCCCATGGAGAAGAAAAAGTGCCACTCTTGGCATCAACATGTACATGCACCTTCGATGCGCCCCACTGGGGGTAGCATATACAGTGCGAACATTACACACACTTTGTTCAAACTTTTTTGAAAATGAATTTTCCGAGAGTGACCGCTCACAAGTCAGGCCCCTCATTAGAGAGGAGAATATAACCTCTTTCAAAGTAACCTCACCTGATGGTAGCTCTGTCCTGTCGCGTAAGATCTCATCTACCCGTACCTGCAGCTCCCATTGGCTTTGAACATGGCCTTTCCATCGCCCCTTGATGCATTTGTTGAGGTGCACACTTCCTGAATGATGGATTTGCTGCAGTCTCTCATATTCTTAACTCCCACCTGTGTGTGCCCCTCTCTAAGGTCTACTGTTTGTCCATTAACAGACATTCCACAACCTAAGCGAGTGCAAAAGCTAAAGTTTTGAGCATTGTTCTCAGGTCTCAGCACTCCTCACAGTACACCACTATATTCGCTCAATCCTTCAGATTCACATTTGAGAGGCCTCTATGCAAAGGTTCAACAAGGAGGCTGCTGTGCATGTTCATCCTAAGAAAAAAGTTGTCACACAATTCTAAACTCGTGCGTGTACTGACTGTATGCTGTCCAGAGCATGACTGGCAGAGCATCCAAGCAAGGTGTCACCTCTGTTTTGAGGAGGATCAACAGAGGCCAAAAGAAACCCAGTAACGATTCAAGAAGGAGGGTTACTATCCTGGAGGGCAGAACATAGACAATATTCGAATGGACAGCGGGGATCTGTTCAACCACCAGTCGAACTTCCCATTGCTTGACTTGAATCGCTCTACAAGTCTGCACTGGTCCTGGGTCAATGCTTGTGAAAAAATTCTGTGCTGGCTATGTCAACCATTCTACCCTAGTGTAACAAGATTTCATTACTGGATTCGCTCCCAAACACATGGGATGCCAAGGGGTGGATAATCAAGCTTGCACAGTTGGGCTGCTGCCGGTAAAGCATCTATCGCATTTGGCTGTTCTTCTAGTTGTATTTATGAGGAAATTTTCACCGAATTAATAACAATCCTTCTAAACCATCGCCTACACTTTTGGTATGGGAGCAAGGCAATCATAGACCCGCTCCATCCGTGCAGCAATTGCAAGTTTGTAGTAGGTGGACATCCTCGGCTTTGCAAGGTCAACAATATCCTGCTGCAAACTGAAGACAGCCAAAGTGTGCCAGTCAGCAACATTGAAAACTAACGCAACACACCAAGCATCACTGTAGATGGCTTGGCTTCTATGCTTTAGGTTGCATCCATCTGGTGTCACTCTCTTGACCTGACCTGGTCAAGGAACACCCAACCACCAGTCCAAAATGCGGAAAAATAGTGCACGGTGTGCACCCGTTTCCTGACAGCACAACTTAATACCACTGATCTTTCTGATCCAGTACACATGGCAAATTGGTTTAAAGCGAGACCAATCACATAAACTTCATTGCTACTTTATTTCCACCCAATTACCGTGCCTAGTTGAACCAATTTCCAATTCATAACAGCTTCTCACCCTCAGTGAGCAGGAGGCAGGTTATCCCAGTGACTTCATGCATTGGTAGAGCAACGGACAAGGCAATGTACCTACATGGGGCTGGAATCCCAAACATAAAAATAGGCTTTTACATATAACTGAGACTGAGACTAGACCCATTTTTTAAGTTCCACCATGCTTAGGAACCATGCAGAGGCTAAAGAGGAAAGTACTGATGTTAGAAAAGAAAGTACCAAGCACTTTATAATGGTGGAAAGCATTGACTGACCTTGACCACTCGTCAGTCAATTTTGCAGGCCTCTTGACAGCCTTGTATAAGCGATCGAGGTAGTAGATCAGCATGCCAAAGTCCATAACGGCATCCTCTTCCTGGAGCATCCATTTGCTGTCAGTTTAGAATGAAGGGTTCGACTGAAGCACATGGGTTAGGCAAAACCCACTTTTGATAAGCAGGCAATGTACACACTATTCACACAATTTGTAATTCGGCCACACTATTACATTACTGTCTTGCCCTTGAAGGGCAACCCACTTATGTCTTTTTCCTGGATGTCAAAAAGGCTTATGACACAGTGTGGAGAGATGGCCTATGGTTCCGCCTCTGGTCTTGTGGGATCAAGGGAAAGATGTGGAGAGTTGTCCACAACTTGTATGCTCACACCAAAAGCTGTGTCACTGTTAACGGACAGAAGTCCAACTTCTTTGACATAGACCAAGGTGTAGCTCAAGGATGTACTCTCTCCCCTCTGCTCTTCAATGTTTTCACCAATCAACTCCTCGAGGATGTGGAAAGTGAGGGATTTGGGTTAAGGGTGGGTGATACCACCATACCAGCCCTTATGTTTGCGGATGACTTCGCAGGCATAGGGGAGACTCCAACCAATCTCCAGGAGTTGATTGATTGCGCGAAGAGATACTTTGATCTTTGGGGGCTAGAGGCTAATGTCAGCAAATGTGCAGTGGTAGCATTCAACGACAGAGGAGAGGGAGGAAGTGATCTTAAGTGGCAGTGGGGTAGCCAAGAGATCCCGGTCCTCCCTTCCTACACTTACCTGGGCGTTGAGTTCTCCTCCAATTGTAATTGGGATGCACATATCCGGAAAGTTGTTCAAACTGGCAAGGGCAAAGCTCTGGGGCTCACTAAATTTTTCCACTGCAGAGGGGTCAACTCTGAGGTTAAGAAAACCATGCTTTGTCGCGTTATTAGACCTGCCTTGGAGTACGGATCTGCTATATGGGTTGATAACTCCAACCAGGCTAAGTCTCTAGAATCCATTCAAGTGGGGGTGCTTAAGGAGTGTATGTCAGCATGCTCCAAAACAGCCAATGTGGCTGTTCGGGGTGAGTTTGGCATTCCGTCCTTAAGCTCCCGACGAGATGAATTCAAGGTCAGATGGTGGGGTCAGCTGCAACATATGCCCAACACCAGATATCCTAAGTTAATCGACTCTATATCTTGGAAACAGGACTGCCCTGTCAAACAGGCTAAGTCCTGGCAGAAGAGAGTAGAAGAGATCCTCAAGGACCTGGACCTGGATCCGCAAGTCTTGACCCTGCTGGATAAATCTGACTTAGAGGCTGTAGTGTCCTCAGCCATGTCTGTTGCCATGAGATTGTCTGATGAAAATGAAGTTAGGCAGAAAACTTCCCTGAACTTGTTTCCAGTCTGTGACGTGGGGAGGACATCTTGGATGACCTCAAGGGTCTACCCACTCTCGGCACTAGACTGAAATTTAAACTCAGGGCAGGAAGCCTACCTTTGAACAGCAAACAGAAGCAGAGAGGAAAGGGAGAGTGCAATTGCCCCTTGTGTGGGCAATCTGAAGACAGTATTCATTTTCTGATACACTGTCCGGGGTTCTCTCACCAAAGAGACGCTCTCTTCAAATCTATTAAGGGAATTGTGCCTGTACCCCTGTTCGCCAACTTTGAAAGTCTCGAGGCTGAGCCAAAAGCCCAGGCCCTCCTGAGGCCTAGTTTTTGGGCAAATCACACACAGCAGATTGATGCTTGTGTGAAGGGATTTCTAGAGGATATCTGGAAAACCCGGATTAATTCTTTATATGGAGGTAAGTCTTACTACCAACATCAGCCCCTGACAGAGGTAGGTTCTGTCCCTTTTGTTCCCGCTCAAACTGGGCGCGGGGTCAATGGCCACAAGGCTACGGCAAACAACGTCTTATGAGTACAATCTCTTGCCCTTGACACTACATCTCTTTTCATTCACTTGAGAGGCATTGTGACAATGCTGAAAGCTGTGCTACCCCTTGAGACTGAACTAAGGAGGAGTTCCCCCCATGATATTGACACTGACCAAAGGCTTTTGTTGTGCTACTCTGGAAGGCGGATATTTCACAAAGCTGAGTCCCACTACTGGATGAGGAAGGTCCACAATGTCTGCTCTCCTCTTACACCCTTTTTTGCTCTGCGTGAACTGGCATTGGGGTCTGTGGCCACAAAAGCAACCGCGCATGAAGTCTTTTAAGTACACCATTTTTTGTCCTTGTTCATGTCCCCTGAAGAGACATGATGAAGGAGATGACGAACATATGGCTAGAAAACCCTTTCCCCACGAGAAATCCTAGTGTGTCAGGTTCAAAACACAACTAGACCCCCACACTGGAAATCATTGGCATCATTGGCGTCCATCTCCACATGTCCAACACTGGGGTCCAACAGATATCAGTCTCACCACAGATATCTGTGGGATGCTATCACATGGACACTTAAATCGTTTGCTTTTGTATCAAAAGATGAGGTATGTGCTCCTATTCCCAAACTGATGTTGTGTACAGGATGGCATGCCCAGTTACAGTATCCATGAGTATGACATGATAGACGCGTGTGACTATGCAAAGCACTGAAAGAGTTGGAAGCACTCCCAATTAATTTAGAACCCAAGGGAACTTACCAGCCCTTCGTCACTTGCCATTTGGCATGTCATGACTGCTTTATCAACATCCACCATAAGCATGCGCCTCATTGTCTGGGCCTCCCTTCCCCGGCCTTCTGCCCCCTTGCCCTGCAGCCAGAACAGTTTACTGTCTGACTCAAAGCAAGAAACTAGAGCACTGCCTTTCAGAAGTGCCACTTCTGGGCGCAATCAGGCTGATGCCATTACTAGCTGAATTCATGCCTCATGAACATCTACAGTAACATCTGGCACTGAAGACCATTACAGAAAAACTTGGATGTAAACTGTCTCCTAGAAACTGTTCAATGATATAAATCAGCAATGTCAGATCATAAGGATATTCAGTAGAGATGATCAATCAAAACCTCAGTGAAGGGCCGTTGCAACAGCCACCCAAGAGTGATTGCAAAAAAGAAGGCTGGCAAAGCTGCCAAAATAGCAAAATTGATTTCATTTGCACGTAGAATCTGATTGAGCTCCAGCATAGCCCTGTGTGAACACCACCCCAACCTCCATCATAAGGGCCTGTTTGTATTCAACTGTTTTGGTTATTAGCCTTCCACCTCTGCATCTTCTAGATCCAGTTACAATTCGGCACTTAAATCCTGTGGCAGGTAGACTCCAAATGCAAGGTCCATCCAAAATTCTTGTTATCTTTTCTAGTTTTATGAATCGCCGTCAGTGAACAGTACCAGGTAGACTTCGAATGCAAGGTCTGTCCAGGAGTCTTGTCATCTTTTCTAGTCTTATAAATCGCCTTCAGTGAACAGTACCAGGTAGACTTCAAATGCAAGGTCCGTCCAAGATTCTTGTCATCTTTTCCAGTCTTATAGATCGCCTTCGATGAACACTACAACTACCTTTAAGTGATCCTATCTTGGTGATCACTATTGAGATTACATAAAACACAGGTAATTGCAATTGAAGTGAAGAACATATCTGACACACATGAGGATGACATTCAAAAGCAGAAATTCCTTAGCTTACAGGATTGTGGTTGGGGTTTCGCTTTACAAACTTTGCTCTAATGTGCCTTCCCTTTCCCTCTAAGCTGCTTAAAGCACAAGTTTTCATGAGGAATCTCCATTCAACAATTCGCTGACTGGTCATTGATGTTAGAGAGGAGCTTCTGCAGGATGGAAACACTCACGTCTCAATGTCGAGTTTGAGCTTTTGGACCTGTCCCACTCAGTCACACACCATGCAGAGAGTAAGTCACATCTAGTAGTCTGCAACCCACCAATGATGCAGCCCACCCTCATTCATCTAAAGGTCGCCTTTATGCATGACAACATAGTCAAGGAAGTAACTGGAACCATAGGAATACTTTGTTACAGGAAGTACAGTGCAATTGAAGGTTCATCAAACTCTGCCATGGGAAAAATTCGGAATTAACCGAAGCTCACAAATCAGAGGCCAAATAAAATACCTGGATAAGCAAAGCCCGGGCCAGCTCCCCTCCCACCAGGTTCTTCACAGGATGAGTCAATTCCTGTTCATATCTGCAAGCAACAACCATGGAACCATACATAATAGGCTTGATGAGAAAAAGTAACGAATATTTTGGAAGTCTAAGCAACCCAAAGGCCAGACTTGTAGTCCCAATCAACTTGACGTATATCCCCACAATGCTCAAAGAATCACAGTCAAAGTACCTCAGATCTACTATGGGCCCTACTTCATGGGTCGTGGCTCACTAGTGGCAACAATGAGTTGTTCTGGCCTCCTCATCAAGCTCACGCATGGTCTAGTAAGCATTCCAAATAAGACAATTCCACTCAACTTCGACATAGCACGGAGTTGGAACCAGCATACCAGTACCAACAAGGGTAAGTGGTAAATTTCTAGCCTTAAGAAGAAATCTGTATGGGGATCACCAGCAGTGGTGAGGTGAACATAAAATTTGCAAACACACCTGCTCATCATCATTTCCATCAACTCCTGTTCTGATGCCTTTGAAGCCACCTCTTCTCCCTTTGTCTCTGTCACGAACTCCACCATCATTCTAACCACAACCCACAAATGTTTATGACTTGAGCCCTTGTTACCCAGCTTCCAGATCCCAACAATCTGACCAAAGGTGTAGGGTTCAAATGCAGCAGCCTCTCACAAGGCTACGCAAACAACGTCTACGAGTACATTCCACTAGGCAGCCTATTGCTATTGGTTGGACTTGATGTGGGAGTAGATAAATGTCTCTCTGACTAAATGCCGGCCTTGTGACCTTGTGTCCATGTTTGATTTGACCCGAAGCACTCCGCTTTGGGTAAGGCAGTACATTGGATTTGGTTGGAGAGAAGGGGCCTCTCCCTCTTTAGAATATGTATATGTGGGCAATTCCCTGCAGCTCCTTCGGAGTGATGATCTCTGAATGGTAACAAGCGGATCCCTACCACTTGGGGATAGCCCCTCCACTCAAAGTGGGCAGTTGATTGCTCTGTCTGGCATGCTCGGCACCTGGGCTAGGGTTTTCCCATGTGTTTAACCATCTAACATGCTGACTGTTTTAGAGAAGTCTTGCCTTACCGGTGTAGTGAGTCAGAAGTGAGTTGCACATCACCAAGCTCGGCAGCACTGCGGTGGCGTTTGTGGAAGGTCTCAAAAAGCTCGTCCCTGATGGACAAAAGCTGACACCAGACAAATCCATACATCTCACTTTTGTATGCACGTGCCATTACAACCACATGTTCTGCACTCACAATCCATCACCAACAAATCTAGATTTGTGGCAGGGACAATGACAGAAACACTCAAGAGTGGAATTATCAAATTTAACGGGGTGCAACTAAAAGCACTGCCTCGCCCAAAAGCTCTCACAGTACATGCCCGAGGTTTACCCCCTCCCAAAACTTCTGATGTTTGAACCACCACAGATTCCTGAGCCTAGATAAACACTTGGTGACTCGGTCTTTGTATGCCTGGCAATATCTTATTTTCATATATCCACCCACCGTCTCTGGTTTGGAGTGGGCTCAATAGCACTCTGTGACAACAATCGTAGACAGTGCATATAACTTCTATTGCAACCTCTGAGAGGCTTTCGTATAGACATTAGGTGGACAACCAAAAGAGAGAAAAATGTCAATGTGCTAGTGTACCTTATTTAAATGAAGGTTGTAGGTCCAAAGGTGAAAAGAAGTTGAGTTTATGCAGAAACTGGCAATAGTGCCAGCAATGCATATGGGTGGGCTTACCTGAAGGCTGAAACTCTAGCCACTTGGTGACATAAAAGGGAGACGGAAAACAGAGAGATAAAGACATTATATAACATCCACGAGGAGACAATATAGACGTATGCGGACTGCCACCTCTCAAGGGTCAAGGAGATCGATTTACCGGTTGTCGCACATGCTCATCCAAGAAGCTCAATGTGCCTGTGCCTGCCTCTTTCAGCCAACGATCCAGGTCATCACTCCCTCCTAAGCGACTATGGCGAACAAGCCAGCTTGATGCCAATCCTATACCTACTGCACCCCCACTGTATTGTATCCAGTGCCTCACCACCTTTCTCGGTCTTCGGTAGTAGGACATCTGCAGTGAGACAAAAAACCAGAGTGACTGTGTTGTCACCTCAGATCAATTGGACAGGTAGTGTAAGAAAAGATAAAACTGGAGAGGTTGACCACAGAAGCTAGTACAACAAATGCTGCTGTTTACTATTCCCGGGGCCTTTTGTGGGGTTGGCCCACCGCTGTTTGAAAGTGGAAAGTGAAATGGTCCACAAGAGAAAATTGAACTTGCTGAGGCTGCAGGCCATGGTTCAAAATCTGACTGCCTGAACAGGTTAATTGAGTCTGTGTTTCTCCTCGCTCATGATATGTATCACATCAGTAATGAGCACTTGATGTGGACAATTGGCATGTGCATTCTGATCATTAGACCAATTCGGATAGAACAAGAAGGTGATAGTTTCTCACAAGGTTAGACAAGAAGTTTTCAAGCTTCCACATACTGCCCAACAGCAGATCTAAAGCATCATTAATCTCACTGTTTGTCCACTCGAATCCCCGCATCAGTTTCTCTGACAAACCGTCAAACTCCAGGACAATTTGTGTTGATGACAGCACATTCCCCGGACTGTGATAATCACTCTGCCACAATGAACAGCTGATTATTACATAAGAATCTTACTTGGTTTTTGCCTGTTGTCCCTGCCTAGACGTCAAATGAATTTTCACAACAACATCTGATAGTCAATGGTCTGTCAAATATAATGTCCGGGTTCTACAAAATACAGGAAATAATACATGAAAGGCAACTACTGCATCACGTACTAGCAGGGACAAAACGTGACTATTAGGGCTTCTGAGATGAGGGATTGAGAAGGACTCCAACAGCCAGTCAAAAGGTGAAATATTAGAAATAAAACTAGAGCACAATTTACAAATATCTGCAACGGGGGTTGTCACTTGTCACCTGCCTTTGGGAGATCATATGCTCCTTCCAAAATAGCAACAGCCTCAAGCACCGCAACCACACACTCTGCCAATGCATGACTGCTGCGTCCTTTGCTAACTTTCTGCACCATCTTGTCCACTGCTATGTACACCTAACCCCGCCATTGTTGATTACATTTCAGACATTAGCATCAAAAACTTAGCCCTGTAGCTTTCCCCAGTTAACTTGCAGTCCTTGATGAATGGACCAACCCTTTTGGATGGGCCTTAAACTCCGATAACAAAGTTCAGGTTTATAGTGTTGACAGGCCAGTCTGCCCAAAGTGCTCTCACATTGACACCTGATTATGACAGTGGAAACCTGTCATCTGCACAATGGGATAGTTCATTCAAGACAGGCAGGGAGGGATGATAGCAAGTTGGATATCCCATTGTATGAGCAGGCACATACAGTGAGCACTGATCCTCCCACCTAATTGCTTGCCCTGCGCTTTGAAGTTGATCAAAGAGGAAACCCCATGGATCAGTCACAATGGATCACAACTTCCAAGCAATGAAATTAAAACCTCAGCTTCTTCAACAACAGCTTGCACAAACACATAGGCAGAAGTACAAACAGAACTGACCTGTCCAATGAGAGCAGCAAGACGGTTGCACAGGTCAGTCAGCATTGTAACTCTCTCGGAAATCCGCTTGGCTGCCTCAGACACTAGCTCCAGTGTGGGTGAGGTGGCCCATAAATAAGCCCGTAGTAGCTGTGTAACCCCTTGGGCAAATGCCCATGGCCCTCTCTCTAATACCATGAACTTCACTTTGTCCAGTTCTGAGCCCTGCCTCTCCAAGACCACCCCAGCACAAGGTCACAAGCTTCATATTTCTCAACATGTCTTGATCCTTCAACCCAACTCCAACAACTGCAACGCACATGCATGGCAAATCACTTTACACCATGATTGACATGTTTCAAAATGCTGCAGATCATATGACACAGAATTTCAGTTGCGATAGCTCCGTTTTTCATAGATGGAGAACAGCAAATCCTAATCCATTTGGAAGTCCCAAGGTCACACTATCACAATTATTCATGACCTGAACTGCTGTTTCAGCTTTCTGGTAAAAGGTTCATGGATGCCTGGTGGGGCCAATCCCAAGGCAGTAGTAGATTAGTCCATCCAAATCTTTTCAGAAACCGTCAAGAGAGCAAGGGGACGCAGGATTACAGAACTACTCCTCGTTTGTTGTAATTCGCGACCTGTCGGGGGTTAGGGTTTAACAGCTCCAATCTAGGGTTTAAAAATTCACATGTTAGGGACCCCTGTCCCCACCAATTTGTATGGAGTGAAAATTTAACGATGGCCCTCGAAGATTAGTAGCAATTGGGCTAGAGATTATCAAGTTATAGAAACAATTTCAAAGCCCCTTGAGAGTAACTAGAGTTGCTGAAAGGCCCTTGAAAGGAGGCCAGATAATCAGGGCGGGCCTGTTTTCATGAAAGAAGGAACAAATCAACAGAAAACCAAGCAAAACACCATTCGTACAGTCATCCGAGATACTACACGTAATGCCAACACAGATGTGTAGCCAGTCAAGGAGTAGTCTGACCCTGAAGCTGTGGAGCTCTAGAGCATTACAACTTCAAATGTATCTAACAAGCGGTTCCTCAAATATGAAGAAAGGCGTAATCTATACCTTTCCAAAGACAAAGTTGATGTCCAAACAGAAAATAGTATTGTTGGGCAGTGTCCAGGCTGTCCAATATTGCCAATCTCAATTGATTTTGGTTCGCACAAGAGTGATATGTTTACAAACGTCCCAAGAGTTCATGTCAAATTCACCCCACTGTACAAATGCTTAAGTTCCAACTACACTATGAGGTGGAGGACATCAGCATTCAGTTGCATAGTGGCATGTGCGCCCAAGTAGTGGAATAGGAGAGCAACCTGAGCACGATTCTGCCAGAATCGTAAGTGTTTGTTGACATGGTGAAGGTGCTCCAGTAGCTGTGCGGCCACATCCCCCATCACTTTTAGCACTCTCTCTACCGCCGCCATATCTTCCCTGTGTTATGGTAATAGAAACGGTCTTCTGTCAATTAGACAGAGATTTTAGACTTATTTCCTACTCTGGGCCCATGCTGAGCGAACGCATGCCCAAGAAAGCGAAACACAAGTATCACTATGTAATACAGCTGCACGTACGTTGTAGCCGATACAGACGCGCAAAGATGAACTCCCTGCAGAGCCGATGAGTGACATAATCCCGTCATCCAGGTAGTATGCCATGCCTTACTTGCACTTCGACAGTGGACCGCATACACGCACAGCTAGGTGATAGTCATACCTTGGTTAACACATAAATGGACAATTGTATGAGAAACTTACACTGAAGCAGGGTGTGGGGGCTCGAGTAGCAAGGGAAGGCCCCCTCGAGCCTTGGGTGGCCTGATCTTCCATCGGGACACCAGCGACGCCAGTATTCCCCCTATCACACTCGTGGAGTGCTCCATGCTGCAAATGCCCGTCTCGGATTCTGCTACATGCTAGAGGGCAGCATCGAAGAATGTAGATCAAAATGTACATCAACTCTCGCTGCCATTTTCTTGTTTTTTAACTCTCTTTCTGGTACCCACTCAGAACCTCACTGTGTCGTGCCCCCCGACTCGTGACCTAAGTACTCGGACCTCATGGGCTTCCCTCCCTCTTCTCCTTCCCTCGTTCAAAACTACGAAAGTTCACACAATACGTAGGAATCAACATGACAGTTACATACTAGTGTATGCTTGGTTGATCCATCCATCCAACAACTTCAATCGAGGCAGCTTGATGCCATTTCCCCTTCTTTTCTTCCTTCGCCACAATGTTGGTGTAGAAAAGGAAGAGCCATGAGTTCTGATGCTGAAACCAGCGGATTCATAAAATGTTTAATAGTACAGTGGAGCATTTTGGCTGCATGGCGGACCTTCTTGGACGCGCGGGGCGATTGGATGAAGCACAGAATTTCATCAACGATATGCCAGTTGAGCCAGATGCTTTAGTTTGGCGGGCCTTGCTTTGTGCCTGCAGAATCCATGGGTAACTGGAGCTAGCAGAACGTGTGGCAAAAAGCATCCTTGAGAGGGATCCACAGCACGATGCGCTTATGTGCTGCTATCAAACATCTATGCTGCAGCAGGCAGGTGGGACGATAAGGCAAAGGTGAGAAAAATGATGGAGGACAGAGGTGTCAGAAAGCGGCCAGGGTCCAGCTCCATTGAGATCAAAAACCAGGTCCATGATGAATTACATCCAGAAATTAAAGAAATCCATGCTGAGCTGGACAGGTTGACTGGGCAGATGTAGGAAATCGGGTATATGACTGACACACACTCCGTAATGCATGAATTTGAGGAGGAGAGTTCTTTCTGCCACCACAGTGAGAAGCTGGCCATTGCCTTTGGGCTCGTCAACACCCCCCCTGGTACGCCTATCCGCGTGATTTTTAAAGAACCTTCGTGTGTGTGATGACTGCCACTCTGCCACCAAGTTCATTTCCAAGATTGTTGGGAGTCAGGGATGCCAACCGCTTTCACCACTTCAAAGATGGGGTTTGTTCTTGTGGGGATTGCTGGTGAGACAAGCAACATCATGAAGGAATTGCACCACCTCAAAGGCAAGGATCAGTTTTGGTCGTCATCACTACAGAGCACAAATTCTGAAAGAAATGCAAGAGAGAATTGTGTTTCTAATCAGAATGCAAACTCCCAAGATGTTGCAGATTTGTGATTAAGAGCTCAAAAGGGAAGAGATGACTTGAGAGATGATAATGTAAACAAACAAGGCCGCGAGCCAACACTGGCCCTGTATGGGTTGACAATATTTCTCATGTACAAGCGAGAGGGAAACATGTCCCCTCAAATTAACAGTGAAGGGAATTGGCAGATACGACCAGCAAACTATGTAGTGAATTAGATCCGAACTAACTCCACAACAATGCAAGACACATTCCCAAGTTTCTACACCTCCTTTCTGGAGTGCTGCAAACCATCCATGCCCATGGAAACCAGAAGAAGAAAGTTCCCAGTGGCATTTAGACCATGCAGAGCCAATGCATAAAGTTTTCTCAAACGTACTACTCAAGACCAATTTTTACTTCAGACAACCTCTAGTAAGGAGGGCAACCGGGGAACCCCCAGAGGCCCATATGAATAAGTGTATCTGATATATCACTTAGCACAATCACTACATTACATCATTAAACCAAATTTTTTAAAACGCATAACCCCAGAAGTTGCAGTATCCATCCTTAAATTGAAGATTCGATCAAGCACAAAGCTCGCTCTCCTTCAGGAACCCGAGTTAGGCTTGATTCAACCACACACATTCAGTTTCCTGACTGGTAGCAGCATCAACACGAGAATCTAATGACAAGACAAGGCCTGAGCTTGGCACTGATTACAAATTCTTGAAATTACAGAACAGAGCAGAGAGGCAGAGCAGCTAGCACTCGTCCTTCTTACTACACTTTGAATCCAAGCATCACACGCAGCTGCATCTTCCTCTTATGTGTGAAATGACATCACACATATGAGGCATCCTGCCTTCCACGAGCAACCTGCCCCATGTTGTTTGACAGCTCGCAGAGTCACCCAATGTGATTACATGGCACAAACAAACTCCCCACTACTGTCCACATCAGGGTCCCCATCACCTTCCAAGTCCATGTCATCGCCATCTAGCGCAGCATCGCCGAGATATTGCCCAAGCCCTGAGCCTGCCCCTGCCACCCTTGCTTCCGCAATTATGCGCATGATTTCTTCTATTTTCTGTGGTGGATGGTTGGGATCCTCAAAGTCGTAACTTCGGTCTGCCACATCGACCAAGTCTGCTGGCAGATTCCGTAGAAACCACTCGTGATTCCGTATTTCAGGAATAGTAATGCGCTACCCACACCCACACACCCAAGTGTTGTTAGCATCCTTCCATCTGCCAATGCACCCCCTAGCATTGAGGCCCCTCTTATATCCCTGTAGGATCAGAATAAGTCCTACTTTTACGAGTGTTCCAGAGATTTGCCAAGAAACTCACAAGGCTTAGCGTCTGAGACAAGTGTCTACCTTGGCAGGATTGGCAACGAATATGCGGGAGAGCAGGTGACGACACTCGGCAGAAATGTGTACATAGTCAGGGATGGAGTATTGCACACTTAATATCCTCTGCACACATCGCCACCACAGTTGCCAATATGAACACACACAGCACTCTGTAGGACCCAACAAAATGTCCTTCTGCTCCATCAACGATATGAAAAGATGTCAGCCAGAATGCAAAAGACCCTCACCCCTATAGTCTTCCGAAAATTCCTTGGGTCATCTGGGTCTTCGAATGGATAAGCTCCCACCAGCATGACGTAAAGAGTAACTCCACAGGACCATACGTCAGCAATCTGCAGCCCACTTCGACCATCCAGAATCACTTCAATGCGTGGACCTAAGCGCTCGAACAAATAGACATGCTGTGTCCCTGCATTCTAGCTCAACTCATGCCTTTGACTTACTTTTGCCTCTTCAGAACCAACAGAGGCACTCAAGGAGAGGCACTATCCAACACACGGTCACTTCTGACAGCTGTCATCGAGCCTGGGTAAACATAGATTCGTGAATACAGGCTTGCATATTGGAGCCCAGATGGTACTCAAGACAAAGCTCACCTTGCCGTCATACTCTTTCTTTGACAACACCTCTGGAGCAATGTACGCCGGAGTGCCAACTGTCGATTTGGGTTGAGAATGTAGCAGGGATGACTGCAACGACATGTAACAAACACCTCGTCAATCTCATATCCTTATCCATGATATTGCACCTCAACAAACCACAGTCGTACATGTCATCAAACAACTGCCGCCAAGCCTGAACAACAGAGTCACCTTTGAGTAGCCGAAGTCACAAATTTTGAGGCGAGGAGCAGGACTCCCGTCAAGTAGAGTATTTTCTAGCTTGAGGTCACGATGACAGATTTGCTGTGACACAACACAGAACACAATCACCTTCCATTAGAGGTAGAATAATCTACAAGCAACTGCAGTACGAAGACAAGCTGCTACGCTTCATTGCACTGCAAGTTATCAAACATGAGAGTGCAAGAGAGAAATACCATTGAATGGCAATAGCTGACCCCAGAGATAAGTTGTTGGAAAAAAAATCTGGCCTGTTCAAAACCCAACGAGGATACCACGTCAATAACCGCAGACATCATTTAGCAACAACAAATTTCTACTCAAAGCAGCTGGGAAACTGAAACTATGATGACGTTAATTTGACACCCAAGGCATCAATATCAGCAACCAGAAAAAGTTGACACACCAAGTGCTAACCTCATCTTCACTGAAGCGCCCTGCATTGCAGATTCGCTCAAAAAGTTCCCCTCCCGCCGCATATTCCATTACAATTGCCAGGTGAGATGGGGTCAGCATGACCTGCACGAATTTCTGCTATCAGTTCAACAAGTCTCCCTAGATGCACAACAGTTTGAGATAGACAGCAAAGACAGGTGTACACCCGCCACAGGGATTTACAACCTCCAGTCCTCGAGTTCTGGAGGCCTACAAAAGTAAAGATCCCTTGTGGCACAGTAGACAGCAATTGCAAACATATAGAGGGAAACATATATATTTAAAAAATAAAAATAAAACAAACTTGCCTCTTTAAATCGCACAATATTAGGATGGCGAAGTGAACGATGGTTGATAATCTCCCTCTGGACATTCTCGTCGATCTGTCAGTCACAAATCATGTCCATCAAACTCTACCAACATCAACCATCCTGGCACTGTTCCAAACCGACTGCTTCCTACCGCCTGACAGTTGAACTGGCATTGCGAGGTGAGACCAGCATAAACCAGGCCTTCTGTGCTGTGTGCTGAGGACAGGAACCCATTTTATTTCATTTCAATCATCTAGTCTGAGGGCTCGGGTCTCTCTACCGTTGTAGTGCCTGTTTACTATGGCATGATGGTAGTCAGGTGCAGTTCCAATTGCTTTAAACTTCCCAATAGGAGATCGATTGAGGACCCGTTCACTCACGCACTAGATACTTTCATCCTCCCCAATACATGCGCAGTTTGACGCGGCCATACCACCACCAACATAGGTCTCGTGAAAATTTCAATCAAGGACATCGCCCCAACGCCACAGTCCCCTCCAATGGGGTGTGTGTGGCAAGCTAATCGAGTGAGGACAGATGGAGACGACAGCTTTGACAGGACATCATTAGCAGGCTTACGACTGCATTGCTCCTCTACCTGCTACACAATTCCCCCACGCTGAACAGCCATCCGAAGAGACACCAAACTTTCCAAACCTAACACTGCCTCGCGCTTCACACCAAAAGACCGCTAAAGCAAACCCCATCTGAACCGGTTGAGCACATCACTACAGAAGCGCTCCATATTCCAAGAACCAACCCACACCCACACCAACTCTCCACTCTTGGAAGAAGGTGGCCACCTCACAATTACATCCCCAGATGAAGTGCGACGCACAATACCTTCTCACCACGCTCGATATACTTGACGGCCACAAGCTCGCGAGTCTTCTGGTCCCGCATCAACCTGGCCACTCCAAAATTCCCAGCCCCAATGTCCCTCACAAGCTCATATCGGTCCATGTCATGCATGCCCGGGATATCCATGGCTCTACTCCCGCCACTACACGATGCCAGCTTCTCGAAAATCCCCGGTTGACTCGCGCATTCCGCAGGCCTACTCTCGCATCGCACCCCTCCTCTCTTCTCTCTCCCTCTCTCACAACCTCCTTCCTGCCTGCACACAAGGACGAGCTCACGCCTTCACTCAGCGCTGTCCTCTCTCTCCGCACCTCACTGCCCGCGTGGTGCAAGCGCAGCGGTCCTAGCCGCCGATGCTGGCCAGCGCAACACCTTCCCGCCTCGGCTCCGAACCTGCCCCTCCCATGCTGCCTCGGGTTTCCCCATGCCTCCGGCTCGGTTTCCGCCCGGGCAACGTACGGCCGCCGCGTGGGCGCCACGGGCTGGGCGAACGACCACCGCAATGCGACCCGACGTAGGAATGAGCTTTGGATGAATGTACCTCGCATCCACGTTTCTGTAGGTCCCGTCCCCTCTAAGACAACGGGAGCCCAGGTGTGGGCCCACAGCTGCCAGTATGGTTGGTGAGAGGGTAAGGTGCCTCGGAACCGACCATAATTGCAGCTCCAAAGCGCAATGCATGGCTCCGCGCTGCCTTGTCTGCATGAACATGTATGAAGAAAAGTCTAGTCGCGCATCACACGGCATGGGAGGGATGAGCACGGCGGGCAAATGATTCGGTTCAGTACGGTTTTTTGGGGGAAGAAGGGACCGGCGTCCCGAATGGTTTTGTTTTGCTCCAAATTCGACATAAGCAGCAAGCAAAAGGCATTGTGCACTGGGAAGAGAGTTGTACCGCACGGTAAGCAACGCCGCCCTCGAGCCGAAAATGCAAGAGTACGAGGACGCTGGTCCCTCCAATTTTACCAAAGTTGTAAGTTAATTTATTTTGTGGGGGAATATTATTGCATGGGTGGTTTGTAACCCTAGCGGGATGCAAGTGGAAGAACAATTTCCGGATCTACTGAAGGGTCGGTGGGTAAAGGGCCGACGTACATAGCAAGTGCCGAGAGACAGAAGACTCCGGCTTTGGCCGGCTCGGTTCAAATCTTACAGGAGAAGAACCCTCCCCGGTACGGCGTCACGAAAGAACCGCTTCACCTTCCCTATGGCCCCCTTTGAGGGGTGGGCCCTATAGGAGCCAATGTAATAAGGAAAAATGTTTCCCAAGTCACGGTGGGACTGTGGATGCATGTTCGCTTAGCAGTAGATTCTCAGATCAGAATTCACACTGATTTGTAGAAGTATGTTTGGTCAAAAAGGTCGCTAGTCCACTCCACACCAATGTTGGACTGGTATTGTATTTTGAACATACCATACTGCTACTGGTATAAAGTTCGACCGCGACCGCAATTATTGGGAAAAATCTGATATTTGAATACCATGGTGGTATCAACAATACATTATTGCTGTGGTGTTTTATTGGTATCTGATACCAAGGAATTATTAATATTGGTTAAAAACTCGCTATATTTTGATATTACTTGCGCACTTGATAAAAATCATCGAGCGATAGTAACAAGCATGTTGAGGATCAATCACGACAACCCCACCAAAACACCAACACCTGATTTCCACTTCTCTTATTGAAAGAGCCACATTCATATCATGTCGCGTGCGCCGTCCATGCTCATACCTAGGTTTTCCTCTCAAAATGGATCTACTACTGGTATCAGGTACCAAATTTTCAACCACCGATCAGGCTGGTAGGGTATCGACCAGAGGATTAATTGTAAACACAATTTCGGGCCAATAAGGTATATGCTAGGTAGTGGCGCTAGCTGATACGGGGCTGGTCTGGTAAAGAGCCCACCCAAAAGGGGCAATACCCGCAAGGGAAGAGGCTCTTATTTAGGCTAGCTTATGTTGGCGTCTTATATTTATCTATTTATATATGTACATATATATATATATATAAGGGTACTAAATGATTACATTCATCTTACATGTCGCACTTCATCAGAAAATGTTCTTGTTAGTTTAGTGTGAAAAACACATCATTTCTTTATGAAACAAGCGGCTAGTCGCGTAATGGCTCCACCCTACAACTCTTTAAGTTGAAAATTTCCCCAAAAATATTATATTGAAATATATCATATTGCATATGACATATTCGATTTTATTTTATTTTTATGTTTTTTGTAAGGGCGTTGGCCGTTTACTTTATATTCGAATTATATGTCAAACATGTTCTACATAAGAGGAAAAATATTTATTTATTTATTTATTTATTTGGGGACAGAGGTCCTGGCACAACTTTATTGATGTGTGAATTAAATATTGATGTATGATATTACAAAACTGATCTTCCAATTTACTAGTTATTAAAATATTGAAATGCTTGTTGAAATACTCATTGAAATATTAAAATACTTGTTGAAGAACTGGCTGAAATATCAATATACTTGCTGAAAAACTGAAATACTTGCTGAAAAACTCGCTGAAATACTGAAATACTTGCTGAAAAACTCGCTGAAAGAAGAGGATGGTTTGCGATCCCAAACGTGACAACTTCGTCTATTGCAGCGGGATACAACACATAGGTAGCATCAACTATGCAATGTGGTATGTGGACGACCATGCTATGAAATGTGCAATTTACAACATTGTCATGGAAATTCAATTCAAATCAATTCGTTTGCAACATCGTCGGCGGTGCAATGATATGGTGTCCCTTATCCCTCCATTATCCTTCCAACTATACTGAGTGAGCTCTGAGTGGAAATTTTTAAAAGCACATGCATCATTGCACCTTTCGAAGTCTACATGTCTTCCTGTCGTTATGCACTTCAATCATCTTTTGAAGATGATCCTAACTCTCATTGTTGTTTGGGGAGGGAGCAAGGTCTTCCCGTTGCAGCCTCTATGGCGCACACTTTGTGAGGATATTTTCTCGTCCTTGTAAGTGTAAAAATGAAACAAACATTTGTAATTGTACAATGTTGGATGCTACAATTGTAGGCCTCATGATAGTCTTGATTGTATTCAGCCAAGGATTCCCTGCATTAATCCCACGGTCATAGGACCATCCTCGGTTATATGCAGCGCATGTTCATGCTGACGTGGCAGATGACGGCGCAGTGCCACATCAACATTTGTCGCCATATCAGCCTGCTGATATCACGCTCACGCGCAAGGCTCACGCCATTGCGTCGTTGAGTAGGGTTTGGGTGTTTCTTAGAAAAAATCTAGGCTGTCATTGTCAACTGCTAGCAGTAAGGCAATGATGTATGCATGATTTGTGCAGAGGCATTGATAGCTGAAGATAAAGGGATAGAGTGTGGGTCCCAATTCATCCAAGAGGGCCAGATTTCAAGCACAAGATTACCTATGAATCCCTGTGGATCAATCGCTACAAGAAACCTGCATGGGTAGATGGTCAACTGGAAGCCACAGCAGCAGCGACACAATTGATAAAATCAGGCACTGGTAATGAAGACACCTTCTTTAACACATTTGACCCTGTTTTTCCCTGTTATCAGAATCGGCCTAAATTTCCATGTTGAATTCTTCAAGTTAGCTGGTTGAGTGAATCTAGTTTGGAGTGACTTTGACAATATACTGCCAATGTGACAACAGGAAAGTATCCAAAAACAGGCAACAGAATTGAGGAGAAGTTGTGGAATGAATACTTTTTTGACCCCAGTCAATGATGGGACAACCCAGGCAAAAAAGTGAATGCCCGTCAGATTACCAGATGTCATTCTAACATGTCAACTTGCTGAACAAGTTGTGGTGTCGTGGAGTGCGATGCTTCCAGGGTATGCAGAGCAGGAGCGCGAAATGGAGGCTTTAGAGACCCATGAGCAAATGATAGGGGGAAGGGGTGAAGCCCGACCTCATAACGTTTGTATGCGTTTGCAATGCTGAGAGCCATGGTGGCTCCCCTTACTGCATTGTAAGTGCTGCAACGGTTCGATTCTCTTCCATTTATTTCTCAAGTGTCCATCTTTTGTCATCATCAAAATAGTCTGGACTTGCCAGGTTACTGAAGCTTCCCTTCATTACGTCTTATGAGTACATTCTCTCTCTCTCTCTCTTGTATCTTACTTTACATTGTCTAGGGTATTCTCTCTGAATACATGAAGTTGCGAGTGATTGGAGCACGAGGTAGGGCTTATGTATGTAGTCCCCAATGGTTGATGTCATGAAGCCAATGCATATTATTTAGACAAGGTTTTCTGTGTTCTGATCCAACAAGTGGATGTGCAGCTTAAAATCTTAGGAACGTTCCCTGGGACTCTATTTTAGTATCTATTTCAGTATTTCAATATTTCAATCAGGATTTTCAGTATTTCAGTATTTCAGCGAGTTTTTTAGCAAGTATTTCAGTATTTCAGCGAGCTTTTCAGCAAGTATTTCAATAAAGTTGAGTTGGGTGCAATTGCACTCTCCTTTTCCTCTCTGAAATACAAATGTTTGCAGGGTATGAATTTACATCTCTTGCCCAAACTGGTTGATAGCATATTCACAAAATCAGGACATGTGCAATTGGGGAAATTGGAAACCGTGATGTCGTAAGCCCTGTCATGAACAGCAGATGTCGAAGTGATCATTGTGTACACCCGACCATATCCTGGATCGGGCACTTCCGTGGTGCTTGCAACACGAGCTTGGAGCATTCTTGCGGACTTCACTTTGCCGAAGTGTTCAGCGGTTGGAGGGAAACGCCGAATTAACTTTCCATCTCGTTTGGTTGGCCACAAGTGAGGATTTGCCGGAGGGACCCGAGAAGACGCAGAAGTAGAAGCACATGTATGCAGTTGGGGTTGTCTCGCAAGGGAAAAGCCTGCCTCCTCCAGCATTGCAATCTCTTGACTTGTGAGATGTGTTCCCACCTTGACGGGCCAAACGGTTGGAGGAGTTGGCTTCATCACCACGGAAGGACGCACAGTTCCATGCACACATCTACCACAATCGTCTGCGCAAAACCAGAACTTGTGGTTCTTGGCTTCTAGTTGGCCGTATGGACGCATCAAACCCGTGAAAGTCGGAGCAGGAGTCCGGACACTGCCTCTGGATATAGATGAAGTGTACTTCTCGAAATTAGTTGCCCTGATCGCTGTACATTTCACACGAGACCTTGCACTTGTGCGTTCTATGTGTCAAACGTGGTCGGGGCATGCGGACTCCAGCACATCAAGGGGGTAGTTTCTCTCCTGCACCATTTCAATGGCACTGTTTGATGCTGGAGCCTGCCGTCGTGTCGGAGGTTCCTCCAGAATGGAGGTTCCGGAAATGGATCTGTCATGCAGGGGAACATGAGGCTTCGAGAAGTTATCACGGTCTGCCCTGTGCGAATCGGAATCCGAACCAGGTGGGGTGTTCAATTTCCTCTTACAGGAGCCGAATCTCTCCTCCCCTTCAAGATGTGGAATTCTAGAAATAAGTGGCGTTCCCTGGGCATACATGCTCACCGCCCGTGCTATCTTGCTTGGATCCCTAGATCTGTTTGTAGCACGCAACAACAACTCCAGTTTGTCCGGACCCTTGCCACCAACCCCACCTCGCAAGAAATCACGGTATCTGGTTTGTAGTTGCAAGGCACGTATCAGATCATCTGTTGTTGCCACATACAAATCCCGACCTCATTTCCCAGAATGTTGTAACCATGCGTTGTGCACAGTCTCTGCCAAATTGCAAGATGGCAAGTCCGCCATTTCCTCAATGGACATGTTCTGCAAAGAAGAGAACCACACTTCAGAATAGTGCACAGGGAACAACATAAAGAAAGCAAGGAGAGCAAAATTTGGAAAGTAAATGTATGAATAAAGCACGCAATAGAAACCTCGCACCATTGTCATGGCTGCTCCCCACTGTCTGTACCGGAAGTGTCAAAACGCCAGCCAATCTTCCAATGCTCTCATACTCTCAAGCGATGCAGCTCCAGAAGAGAACCACCAGACACGAATTGTCTGGAACAAAGTGTCTGTCTCCTTCATTGTTCTAGCATCTTTGTACTCTTTGCACAATTTACGGTGCTGTGTCTGCATCTCTGGTTTGATGTCCGACTTTGTATGTTTCTCCAGAGATTGTGTCCAATGGAATAGACATGTACGCTTTCTTCCCGGCATTGGCACTTTTGGGTCGCCTGATCCGAAGACAATTCGAACTGCATTGAAATTCGTCTGAGCACTATCTGCCATGAAACCAGCGAAATTTAGAGATAGCATCATATGACATCCCATAACACGTATCAGGGAATTCCACATGAGCTTCTGGGATTCCGTATCCTTGGATTGCATGACACAAACTGGAATTGTCATAACTCGTTGGTACACTAGATCGTAGACATGACAAGCCATTGTCGTCCAATCTTTCACTCGTTTCACATGATCAAACATAAGAAAATAATTATGCAGGTCCCCAGTCTTCTGCATCCGCTTCACGAGGCTAACCCCACTGCCCTCCCCAGCAGTCGACATTTTGAAAAGAAATACTTTGATGGCACCTTGACCTGGAAAAACATTGTCCTGGATAAAGTCGTACTTGCTCAGTCGTTTCAATTCCAAAATGTTGTCTATGTAGCCTCAGATCCCAGAACCCATTCTCAATGCATTGATCTGATGCCGAATGTTAGGTGAACTCAAAGTGGAGAAATGATCCATGACAACGTCCAACGCTACACCGTCAAGTTTAGTCCCCACAGAATCCCCTTCACTCAAAATATGGCTTTCCAAGAAGGACTTGCTTGCGCCAAGAGCAATTGCAGATGTTGTTGTGGATGGGTTTCTCTCGTACTCCTGTTTAATCAACCTCGATACTGTCTCAACACTCTCCCTGTAATCCCCCTTCGAGATAGGATGGTTATGGAAATAGAAATGCACACAAGCTCTTGTCATTAATTTCAAACGGTGGACAACATAGTACATTCTTGTTCCGCACAGCGCCAGGCAAGATGGTACAAGTTTGCAGAATTTGCAAACGAAAGTGTTTGCCGATGGAGGAGCAGTCCCAGGCTTAAATGGATTTTCCGCGAGACCCTCCCACTCGCTTTGATTATGAACCCCAGACTGAAAAAAATGTCTGCAATTCAAATTATCACACCTAAGGTGTCCATTGCAAACTGTTCTCCTGAAAACAAGCTTGTCATCATTTTGAATATTGGATGTTTTTGTTTTGCACCATGGGTGCTCGTCGTGTTTTTTGTCCATTCTGTGCATCATGCTTGTTATACCTCCAACTCGTGGAGAAGGAGGCAGCTCGAATAGGATATCCCCATCAAAAGTCTCTGGCAGGAACTTCACAGGTACCTGCTTCAAAGATTCCCAATCAATTCCTCGCAACTCACTTTTAAAACCTGCCATTCCTCCCATCGCCCGTAGTTTTGGGATGACACTACAAATCTCTTCTTCATCCGCTTCCACAACTACAGTAGGAAGGACTGCATTTGGAATTTCGTTTATATCATCATCGGACGAATCCGAAAGCTCAACGATAGGAATGGAGAACGTCTGTTCTTTTTTCACCACCACCTCCCTCTTGTCTTCAACGACTGAACAAGCAGTCCCGAGCGTCATATATGATCCAAGGGACTTTCGCCGAGGCTCTCCAAGTACTCTGTATCTGGCTGACATGAGCCGTCTCATCACGGTTTTGGAAAGAGTATTTCAACAACTTCCCATCCAAATCGTACACCTCTTTCTCCAAGAAAATGGAGCCATTCTGAAGCTCAAACCGGGTAGCCAAGACATGTTCCTGAACAATTGCAAATCCATTGTCAAGGGCTTCCTTGGAGAACGGCACTGGTTTCTCGTCTGAGAAGAACTCCGCTTCAGAGGAAACCATCTTGCCTCCTCTCGTACGAAGATGCCTTGTTATCGCAGTTCTTTGAAATCTGTTGACTGAGGTCTCCAAAACACTGTTGAAGAATGAGCAGAGAATATCGCGGAGAAAGTACACATTCTGTTATTCCTTGCCTCTGGCAAGCTCTTCCAGACATGCAGCCGTCCATTTTAATTACTTTTTTTGTGGGCCCTGAATTCAAAGTATCCCTAGGAACAATTTCGGTAGCTGTGAAACCTTTATTCAGAACCTCATCAATTAACATAATAACCAGCCGACTTCTCAGAAGTGTGCCAAAGGATCTGAGGGTGGGATAGCAGATGAAATAAATGCATTTTTACACTAGTATCATTGATCATGCGCACCTGGAAATTCCAAACTATGAAACGAACGTGCGGTGGGCTTACAAGGATGAATGTGAATGATATCCAGAAATTTGTCATCAAACACTCGTTCATTTACATTTATTTGTCTGAGATTGTGCGCCAGATGGCCCCATATTTTTAATTCCATGGTGCCATGAATCTGATGGCATAGGCATTGTCTGAGGCTGAGCAGTCAGACCAGCTAATTTTTTATGTGCAATGTTATATTCATCTATAATATCTGTCGCTGTTATTTTAAATTATTGAAACCCTTCAAATAAATGACACGCCGTTCATTTCGGGCGACACACGTCAGACATCGATAACTACATTGCAGACAAACAGCTGTCCACTAATGGCTGGCAGGTGCACTAATAAGGGAATGACATTTGTGTAACGGTCACGCGAGAGGGAATCCGATGCTTCTAGAAACAATCCCCAACGCACGCAACTCCGCAAGAAATCGAGAGTCACTTTGTCTTTCTCGTTTCCGCACTTAGAGGGAGAGAGGTAGTCAAGCTGGAGAGGGTTCCTTCTACGATACGAAAGAGAAGAAAGTCACTTTATTTTACTTTCCTTAGAGAGAGACTCAGAGCAAGAGAGCAAATGACAAGGCGTCGTTTGATGGAGAACACAGGGCCACGACAGCAGGTGAATGCGGAGACTGCAACACAAGAGCAGACCGAGAATGAGGCTGCAGCTGTCACACAGTCAGAGGGAACAGTGAGCATTGGAAACCAGACTGTGGAAACAGAGATGATTCGCAAGGAAATTGAAAAAGGAGGTGGAAGTCCGGGGAACGCAGAACCGGGAGAAGGTCTACAAACCCTAGAGCAGACATAAATTCCAGCAGATGTGAGGGGGAAGAGGAAAGCTGCAGAAGGGGATCCAAACTCCAAACCTAAGAAGGCGCCAGTATGTGTTCTCTACCTTCCATTTCCTGTTTACAGTCTACGAAGAGAGTGAGTGAAATGTCCTAGAAAGTGATGGTCGGTACCGACCATCACTATGAAGTCATGTTGATTTGCTTTGTACTCCAATGTTAATGGTTTTCCAAACCAGCAGTTTGTGACTGGCAGTAACGCCATTCACTGTTCTTCATATCATAGAGTCAGTCTGATTTCCTTCCAAGCACTCTTTCTCTTTCATTCTGTAGCAGGAACCTGTGATTGTCGGCAACGTCATTCTCTTTCTTTTCAAAACTCTCATTTTGATACAACAGAAAGTGAGTGTCGGTGCCGACAGTAACTATGATCCAGTATTGACTTACACCAAACGCAATGTTTTCCATTCTAGTGTAGTGTGAATGTCGTTAACGCCATTCGATTCTCCTCATGAGCTTCCTGTACCTGTATGCGTGGAGAGAGAGTGATGGTTGGCATATTCAGTCATATTGTCTTGCATTGCATTTTCTCTGTTTCAGGTTGAACAGATTAGGGAAGAGGAATGGCGGTACCGCCAATCACTTTTTTGAGACCATACTGTAGCTTCATGTAGAGTATCGATTGCAAAGTACATTCCAAACAGACAAGAAATAGTGATTGTTTGTGACGATCATCACAACGGAGTCTCTCTGACTTATGTGCACTCACTTTCTGCCCTAAACTAAAGTGAGTGTCGGTGCCGCCAATCACTAAGAGATATATTTCCTTGCACCAAACCGATCTTGTAGGTCCTTCAAATGTACTCTCATACTGATTGTCGTTAACGCCGTTCGCTAATGCTCAGAACCTCTTTGTACCTGCTTGCCCAGAAACATAGTGATTGTCGGTACCGACCATCACTATGTAGTCATAGTGTTTTGGTCTGTATCAGCTTTGTTTGTGTAGATGATTGTGCATGTCAGTGCCGCCATTCACTGTGATTTGAGACGGACAGACTGATGGTCGGTACCGACATTCACTATTTGCACATAACTCAGTGTTTGATTGGCATGGCATCGTGCAGAAAACTGTGAAGTCCAAGCAGATAGGAACAGAGGCAAAAGGTTCTGGAGATGGGGACGAGTCTGCCAAGAGCTCTGAGAATAGCGATGAAGCAGATGAACCTGAAGTGCACTACCTTGACAAGGTGAAAGAACTCATGTCATTCCAGAAGGTAAACTCTCAGGAGGTTATTAGGGACATGCTCGTCTCTGGAGGGCGTCTGGACATCCCACTATGTCGGATGATATCTATGCCTGTTATGCGTCCTCCTCTTTCCCATGACATTACAAAATTGGAAACTGATTTCGTGCATGGATACAGACTTGGTGCACAAGTTTTTTATGTGTCACTGACGGATACAAATGGGAAAAGCACATTAGTGTCTCCTGAGATCACAGATACTTGGGATGAGTGCTGGAAGGATGTTAATGAGGAGTTCGAGCTGGGCCTCATGATGGGAAGAAACACCCATCAATTCTGCAACCACATGTTCTACGTCTGGGACGGCAACCACCGATTGCTGGCATGGATGGGATATATTCAGAAACATCATTCAAAAGACAAAGACAAGCATGTTGTTGTAGAGGCAATGGTTCTGGATCCTGGAAACAACATCGCTAGGCTTCTTACACCTATGCACGACGTGAACAAGTAAGTCGTCCTAGAGACTCCATTGCCTCTCCAATGTCTTGTTGATCCCACCAAAAAATGATGTTTACCAATGCATTGTTTCCAATCTTTTTGCAGATCGACAGAGAAATCGCATGTGACAACAAGCTTGGTCCACGCACTGTTCCGAATTCAGAGGATTGGTCTGATGAAGCTCGATGATTTTCGCACAGTACTCCACCCCGATATAATCAAGAAGTGCGAAACAGGAAGAGCTGCATGCACTTGGTATTCTTTAACTCGAGAGGCGTTTCTGGAGTACATGTATGCGGTAAGGCCAAGCCTGTACTCACTTGCCTTTTTGAACACATGTTTGTAATTCGTTTTTACTCATCCCTACTTTGATCAATGCAGCAAGAACTAGCAAATGCAGCTGAGAAGGGGAAATCCGAATACTACCGCACTACAACAGAGGAACTTAGGACATCAAAGGGTGTGGAGGCAGCAATAAAGAAGGAGTATGAAATTCAGAGAACCAAACTGATGTCCGCCTTCTCTAAGCAGCTGAGAATAGTAGATCCTGGCCTTGGAGAGCACAGGCGGGCCATCTCCATGATTGACCCCCAAACCAAAACTAGATGGCTGGAGATTTGGAACTCAGATCAAACAATGAAGGACTTGAATCAGTTCCCTAAGAGCACTATACAGCCTGGCACAAAGGTGGAGGGAATCAGTGACATTGTGTTTGACAACCGGCTTCACAAGGCTACATTTTGGAGTCAGGTGTGTATTCATTGAAGTTTCATCTTTGTTGACTTCATGAATGTCATGACTACCTTATTTGCAAAACTGACAAATGTACCCTTTGCAGCTGGAGAAGCACGTCATCCTTGTCCTCGAGCAGAATTTGAAGGACTTGAACATTTCTATTGTTTCCCCGCCTCAAATGACATTGGAAGCATACATCAGGAAGTGGAGAGGACTCACTTGGCGTTACTGTTTTTTCCAGGAATTTTCGAAGGATGGTAACATTTTGCGGTCCAACGACTTTGACAGTCAGGTTGGGGGGGAGTGGGCCATGATGCGAGTTGTGTACAGGTGCATTTCCAACTAGAAACTATGTTGCATCTTCTGAGTAATCCTTAGGCGTTGTTAGAAGGGCTCTTCACTAATAGGAAGTGAATGTCGGTGCCGACATTCACTTCCATGACTGTGAGCTCTTATGGACAAAGATTTCATTCTCTTGGATCACGGAACTTAGGGTGTGTTGGCAGTGTTCTTGAATGGAATTTTGTGACTGTCGTTGACGACCATCGCATCCAAAACTAGTGTGAGCTTCTATACCGAGAGATTTCTTGTACGTTTTCTAGGGTGCCCAATAGTTCTATGCAGTGTTTCTCTCATGAATTTCTGAATGTCGGTACCGACATTCACTTTGAGAACAATGGGCTTCTGCATAAAGAGGTTGATTTCCAGTTTGTCTCGTGGTTCGCAGGTACACAAAATATGTGTTGATGGATGGAAATCACCTCAGTGGTGTCCCGGATTATCTTGACATGTGGTCGGACCTGGGAAACGATCCAACCATGTATACTGCAAGGATACTGAAGGACTGGAGTCCTACACACTTCAAGGACTGTGGTTGGTACCTAAACTGCCCTCCTGAGCACACGACTTTCCAGGAGCAGCAAATAAAATATTAGAACAATCATGCTGAGATGCTGGCACCTCTGAACGATGAGGAGTACCAAAGAAACATAGCAGCACTGGCTGCCAAGGAGCCTGACGCTCTGGAAATAGCCCAGAAGGGCAAGAAGGGTGGGCGTAAACCCAAAGACAAGGCTGCAGATGGCACAGCCAAGTCACCAGCAAAGACAAAGGACAAAGACAAGTCGAAGGAGAAGGAGAAGGAAAAGGAAAAGGAGAAGGGGAAGGACAAAGAAAAGGAGAAGAAAAAAGAGCAGGAGAGTGAGAAGGACTTCACCGCCGGAAGGTATACCCGCACAATTCAGTGCGTGTTCGATGCCAGGCCACACCCTTCCCGTGCTGATTCTGCAGGGGAGATTAAGATTGTCAATGAGGGATGGCTGGCGATGATGGAGAGTCGGAAGAAAGGATACACCGGGGTGCCTTTGCCTACTTGGGACAACATGATCTCATTCCTCAATCTGGTAGGAATTTAACTTTATTTTTTTTGCATTCGTAGGTGACATTGGCAGTATTGGTATTCGTTTCTTTGTAGTCATTCTTCTCTTCGTTCTGAAATTGAACATGTCTGTCGCAGGTGAGCACTGGTCCCTCTTTCGTGTGCGGTGTGCAGAAAAAGTTTGCTCCAGACATGGTCATTCTTGACATCCCGGACGGCCAGGCTGTGCCAGATGTTCTTCCGAAGGGCAAGACGCCAAGCTGGAATAAATACGATGACAACTACTGGAGTTGGGTGTTCGGGTTCTGCAACTATTTCCTTTCTGATGCAGGGACACTTCTACTCTTTCAGTCATGTGACAAGGATAGTCGTCGGGCATTGGCATCGTACCTAAAGTCCTCTGGGTTTGAAATTCTGCGCACATGGAATTGTATGAACATCCTCTACCTTGTGAAAGGGGGTTGTCCTGGTCAGTTGGTATGACACCTCCCTCTTGGGTGTGCTTTGTTGCTTTATTTCAATGTATTTTACAGTGTAACTCTATCGGCACCGATCATCAAAAAGACTTGACTTATCAGTTTGTTGCATGCGTATGTTTTGAAGTGCCAATCTACAAAACTCCACTGTTGTTTATGTTTCTCACCCTAACCTCCTGTCTTTCGCAGACGAGGATGTTCGAGGCGATCTGCCTGCAGAGGATTCGCACCTCAAAGACATCATCCTCCATTCGCAGCTTCGAGATTTCTGACCAAGGGAGTTTCATCAATCCCCCATATGAGCCACATGTCGATGACATCCTGTACAACTTCATGTAGCCCACTCAGACTCTCAAAAAACCAGATGGCACTCCCTGGAGAGGTGCAAAGGAGAAAAGACCAACATTAATGCAGACACTATGGAGTCATGCAGCCACTATTCTGCACGGGTGGTCGACCTCTCGGTATCCACAGGTTCGTTTTCTCCCTTCAGATTTCGTTTTCTTTCACCATTTTCATCTTCGTTAATCGCCCCCCTACAAGCTGTTCATTTTCTCTTGTCTGTTGCAGGAGGAACTTACCATGCGTGCAAGGCAGGCGGCAGATCCCATTTTGGCATGGAGGGTAACTCTGACCTATACAAGACTGTGCTCCTCCCCCTTTTGTCTGGCTCTACATCAGGCACACAAACTGAAACGATTCGAATCCGAAATGATGAGGATCACGAGGATAAGCAGGTCCACAACGATTTTTCATGTGAGTAAGTCTGCAATGGAATTGTCATTCCAATTTGGGTGCCCTTTTCAATCGCAGACATCAAATTTGCAGTAATAACGTATTTCTTGCTGTGACTTGCAAGAAAGGCAGCGGTGGATCTTCAGGAGACACCCCCATTTGTGGCGAGACTGTTTTCGACAGCCCCCTTTCCACTTTTGTGCTTCCTGTGTATGCCGAAGCAATGGCACTTCAAATGGCCGAGGCTCTCTCCCTTGACTTTTTATTGCCCGACCGCAGGTGTAGCCATCGTAGATCCGGAGTTCTAAAATACTTGGACTTGGATGCAGAGGACGCGGGGATAGATTGTACTGATTCTGAGTCAGACTGAACTACGCATTTTTTATGTTCATTTCTCATCCTCTTCGTAAAAGATTGAATTCCCCTACTTTATTGCAGATGTTCCGGCAGAAAGAAAAAGGAACAAAGAATCCACTCAGAATGAAATGGAAATCTTCATGAATCCATCCCACAACCACCACAACCTCATGTCAAAGCCATTGTGCATTCATCTACACTGTTTTCATGCATCCTCCATTCATAAATATTTTCCGTTATTCAACATCCATTGTACATTCATCCACTGCACTCTCGAATCCATCTTACAAACCCCTCACACTCATGTCATATACATTGTGCATTCATGTATTGTGTATGAATGCATCCTCCATTCATGAATGTTTTCCATTGTTCAACATCCATTGTACATTCATCAATCATACATTCATCCATTGAAATCTCATCCATCTGTATTTCATCCATCTGCTTGCATTGTTCGCACCCATCCATCAATGTTTCATCCATGCTACATTCATCCATACCGCATTCATCTTTTACTTTCATGTGGGAGTGACCACATCCTTTTATTATGTCGTCCAACTTGTTACCGCGGTCAATTCCGCGGAAATACACTCCGCTTCTTCCTTGGCGCGCGGTGACGTGGCGTTTAAGCGTAATGACGTGGAGTGATATTGGTGATGTGGCGTGGGCGCAAGGTGACATGGCGTGAGCGCAGCTGCGCTCACGCGACCAGGCTCACGCCGAGGCATCCCTGAACCCTACTTATCACACTAGTTCCTATGCTACTTGCGTTGCTTCCAACAGGCAATCACATTTTTGCCTCGGTTGTCCCACCATTGACTGGGGTTAGAAAAGTATTCATTCCACAACTTCTCCTCGTCTCTGTTACCTGTTTTTGGATACTTTCCTGATGTCACATTGGCAGTATGATGTCAAATCATTCCAAACTATCAAAGATTCACTCAACCAGCTAACTTGCAGAATTCAACATGAAAATTTAAGGCCGACTCTGATAAGAGGGGAAAACAAGGTGAAATGTGTTGAAGAAGATGCCTTGACTAGCAGTGCCTGATTTCATCAATTAAGCCGCTGCTGCTGTGGCTTCCAGTTGACACATCTACCCATGTAGGTTTCTTGTAGCTATCCTTCCACAGGGAATCATAGATAATCTGGAGCTTCAAATCCGGCCCTCTTGGATGAATCTGGACCCACACTCTATCCCCGCTCCTTCAGCACGACGTGAAGTTCTTCCAGCAAACACCCCAACCCTACTTATTACAGTAGAGTCCAATTCTAAATTGCATCAGCTTTTCAGTAATCCAACAGGCATGCACCTTTTTGCCTCCATTGTCCCACCATTGACTGGGGTTGGAAAAGTGTTCATTCCACAGCTGAGTAAAAGCTTTGATGTAAAATTAAACAAGAGAAATTTTAGATAAATGGTAATGTAGCAGTAAGGTGTATGACCTACGAAAACCATGCCAAGATACCACATAGCCAGCATTTGCAGGGACTGTGATTTTCTCACTTTGTTTCTTAGCCTAGCACCTGTCTCTTGCATGTTCACTTCCTTGCATCTTCTGACATTAACATTAACGAACACATCTCAGTTTAGAGGTTCCAGAGCTGATACCTCTTCAATGCTTCAACATTTCCTTCCCATCTGTCCGCAAATTGCTCATGTAGTCTGCCCAACAGAGTAGACACCCTGGTTAAGCCGTTGGGCTCCCAATGGCTAATTCTGGGTCAATGCCCAACTCATATCACACCAGTCCCATGTAGTGTTTATATGCACCCGCCCATCCACCCACCCACCATGTGGTCATAAGTGTGAAATGGCGTACAACTAGAACAAGGTGGTTTTGGCAATGCTGTTACAACTCACTGCATAGGTCCACCGAGGCTAGCAATGAAGGCAAAGAATGTGACTTTTGGTTGAACCCCACTGTTGACACTTCATCAGTTTGAAACATGTTCCCAAACAAACACATTTTCTTGAAAAAACACCATTCCAGACGCTCTTGATCTCGACATCAACCTTCAAAATGATATCGCATCTTATCTTACTTTATTTCCTTGTGGTGGTCGTGTTGCATTTGTCTCCAAGTATTTGGGGGCCATCCTGACCTGGCCCATCTATTTCTTCCCTGGATTGCCACCTCTCAAACAACTGATTATTATATGACTGGTAACTCCGGCCTTCATCCCTCCACAAAGCTTCCTGCAATAAGAAAAACAAGAGTTGAACAACAAACTTGCAAACTCACCCCCCCCACACTCACCATTTCCATTTATGGACATGCACCCTTGTTTGACAAAGGATGCAAACTGGAGACCCCCATCAACCTAAACTACCTGACCATTTCACATGTAGGTACTGCAAATCTTTGTTATTTGTTTTTGGGTACTTTCCTGCTGCCACATCGGCAGCAACTTGTCAAAGTCACTCCAAACCACCACAGATCCACCCAACGAGCTACTTACAAAAGTCGATATGCATCTCAAGGCCGAGTCTGATGAGAGGGCAAAACAAGCTGAAATAGGTCGAAGAAGAAGGTGCCTCACCACATTGTCCTCTCATTGTCCTTGACCTTGTGTCATGACCCATAGAGGATTTGACCGACCATCAACCCTAAAGGACCTCTTGTGTGTGCTGCTTGTGTCTGTAGTCTGGTAATGTCGGATTGGTGTGTGAGAACCACCACGGTGCCATTGAGCAGGCAAAGATTGAAATACAGGAAAATATAGATATTGTATGTCTATCCATATATACTATATACCCTTTATTTATGGGTCTTTATTTATGAATATTTACATATGTAAGATTCATGTATGGGTCTTATCCAATCAAGGTACATTCAAGTTAACATTTAAGTGGGGGAGGGTTATGTGCTTCATGTAGGTATTATCTAGTGGAGGTATATCAGGATCTTACTCATTTTTGGCACCAATGCGTGGTCTCTCCCTTATAGGGAGGAGCCAACAAACGGCTAGTCACGTATGGCTCCTCATTATGAATAGTGGAATCTACTTTCATCCATAATAAACTTGAATAGTCATCCATTTATTTCTCATAAGTAGGGAGGTGACACCTAAGAAGGCACAACAAGTGTTTAGCGATTTTTGACATTGATGTGTGTCAGTCTTCTCTTTAGAATGAAGAGGAGCCAAGACTACTAAACTACAGACTAACTAGTGAGCCCCCTAGATAAAACGACTCCACACAAATCGTGGCCTGGAGTTGAAACCCTAGCATATAACTACAACTTAAGATACCATCATTAGGAATAATACATAGCCCTGACAAACAAGAAACTTAAGCGCCGGTAACACCTCATAATTAACTCCAAACATCAATAAAATCATATTGGGTAGTACTTATGTTATTCAACGTCAAGTAGCCATTGCAATGGCCAAGTAACGAGAAACACGTCTCGAACGGGTAATTAAAGAAAAAATAATCCAATAAAAAAAGAAAAGTAGTTGGGGAGGAATAATTGGATATTCCAACAATCTTTCTTCGAAGTATTTATTCAAATCCTATTTGACAAGCAAAGTGCCCCAGCATTATTTTGGCATCTGTTTGCTCCATTTGGACTTCGAATGAGGATTATCAGCTTGGCTATGGTTGAGCAACGTAGAGTGCGGAGTGCACTTCCCTTGACAGTCTCTTTGCCTACCGAGACGGTACATGCAGCGAGTGGGGGCGAGCCGGTGAGGACCACGGGGTGTAGACATCCATGGCACACGTGGGAGGTGCTCGAGGTTCAGAGGGAGATGGCAGCCAAGGCGGCTGTGATAGATGAGGTTGGGGATTCTTCTTGGGTTGAGGAGGTCCTGAAGGATGAGATGATGGGGCAGGATGAGGCCTTGTCATTGACTGAGTAGGCAAGGAGTATTGCTCAAGAGGTTGTGGCATAACAACCACGGGACGCGTCCTCCACCTCTAAGTCTGCTGGACTTAAGGTTGCAGTTACGTAGGACAATTGGGAGCCCGACATTGGACCCATTGTCACTGGAGGAGAGAGACAACATATACGGCGGTTCCTGAGGGCTTACATGAATTGCTTTGCCTTCAGTTTGAAGGATTTGGGAGCACTGAAGGGTCAGGAGATTCGTATTGAGTTGGCCACGGACAGGCCAATCTTCGGAGACCCTATAGATACAGTGACATGGAGAGGTCTTTGATTTAGATGAGGACTCAAGATCTCTGGGAGGCTGGTTTGGTGGAGCTCTCTGGTGGAGAGTATGCTTCAGCCATGATGATGCCAGCCAAGAAGGATGTCTATGGCAATTGGACGGAGAGACGTATGTGCGGTGACTACCGGCCTGTAAATCGTCAGACCAAGTCCGATAAGTATGTCATGCCCACACCTGAGGAGATCTTTGATGCCATTGGGCATGCCAAGATCTTTAGCACTTTGGACTTGCGGTCCGGATATCACCAGTTGCCGATCAAGGAGGTAGACAAGCAGAAGACGACATTCTGGGGGATCAATGAGCATGGGAAGGATTGCCTATATCAGTGGCGGTTCTTACCATTCAAGCTTAAGAACGTTCCTGCAGAGTTCCAGAGAGTCATGGACAGGATTCTAGCAGTAGTAGACTTTGCTCGGTGCTACATAGATGACATCATCATCTTTAGTGCTACGGTGGAGGAGCACGAGAGACACCTTCAGGTGGTGTTTGAGCGCTTGAGAGCGCACGGATTGAAATTACATCCGGGAAAGTGCAAGTTCTTCCACAACCAGATTGAGTATATGGGCCACATGATATATCCTCGAGGATTGGGGGTGCAGCAGACTAAGGTAGAGGCCATTGCACAGATTCCGCGCCCTACGGATGTGAGCCAAGTTCGAGCTTTCATGGGGTTGGCAAACTGGTATAGACGGTTTGTCAAGGGATTTAGTACTATTGCAAAGGCTCTAACCAAGCTGACCAAGGTAGACCAGGAGTGGCAGTGGGAAGATGAGCAAGAGTGAGCTTTTCAGGAGCTCAAGGCGAGGTTGACCTCGGCGCCCATCTTGAGACGACCTATCAGGGGGCGTCCCTTCCAGCTGCACACAGATTGGAGCATGTTGGGGCTTGGAGCGGTGCTCACACAGGTGGATGATGAGGGAAGAGAGTTTGTATTGGCTTATGCTAGCCGCTCGAACAAGGTTGCAGAGTCTAAGTATAGCTCATATGAGAGGGAGTGTTTAGCTGCAGTGTGGGCCATGACATACTTCAGGTGCTATCTATACGGCAATCTCTTCACCCTTGTCACGGATCACCAGCCACTCAAGTGGTTGATGGAGTTAGACAAGCTTACGGGGAAGCTTGCATGGTAGGCACTTATATTCTAAGAGTATGACTTTCAGGTTGTGCATCGACCGGGTTTGGTCAATAGGGATGCGGATGGATTGAGTCGCAATCCATGCACGAGCTAGCAGGATGACACTGGAGCTCGGTGGCATGGTGAGACGGACGAGGAGATGGTGTCGGGATGACATGCAGCTGCCTTTTTGTGTATCTTGGCATCGGGAGGTCAATTTGGACCTACAACAGGAATGACTGTAGATGGAGTGTCTGAGAACCCTGAGGCTAGTGATGAGCCAGGTTGTGCTAGAGATATACATGAGGATTCGGTTGTGTTGGACTACCTCCGCACTGGAGACACGGCAGCTAGTGTGACTGCCAAGGAGATGGATCGGATCCTACAACGAGCCAAGAGGTTCAAGTGGGAGGGGATACACTTGCTTCGAGTGTGGGAGGATGGTCGGGTGAGGATCGTGCCTCACCCAACATAGCGTGCACGATTAGTGCGGCATGCCCATGAGGAGTTGGGGCATTTTGGAGTGCGACGCACTCGTAGTTTACTGCAGTGGCAGTATTGGTGGCGTGGTATGCACACAGAGATGTAACAGTTTGTGGCTAGGTGCATGGTGTGTGACAGGGTGCGTGCTTCATTCAACGCCCCTACACCACAATTGCATCCGTTACCCATCATGGAATTGGGCTACAGGTGGAGTCTTGACTTCGCAGGGCCGTTGCCACTGACGATGCGCCACCACATATATGTGTTGGTGATGGTGGAGCACTTCTCCAAGTGGATGGAGTTGGTTCCATTGCCTGACAAGGCTAGTGAGGGGGCTGCGTATGCATTCCTGGATCGTGTACTTAGCCGATTCGGTGCTCCAGCTGAGGTACTCACGGATCAAGGGAAAGAGTTCTTGGGGGAGTTTCAGGCTTTGTGTGATAAAGCCTTGATAGACCACCGTACCACTTCTCGGGATCATCCTGAGGCCGATGGCTTGAGGTGTTGCCTTCAGGAGTGTTGATTCTGGAGGGTCGAGATGGCATGGTATGGAAGGACCATGTGCGCAATTGTGCGTCAGGTCACCTTCCACATGTGGATGGGAGGATAGATCCCAACCTTGCAGTGGTACCTGCAGGGTTGCATTGCATGCTATGTGGGCATGCTTGTGGTGCCGCCACTATGCTGGTGTGTGATCGATGCTCAAGAGGTTGGCACATGGGATGCTTGACACCACCTCTTGAGGGGGTCCTGATGGAGATTGGTTATGTCCACACTGCTTGGGATAGTGGCAGTGGATATGACTAGTGACAGCTAACAAGACATGAGAGGCCAAGCTCATAGGAGTCAATACCCGAGGTCTCAGGCTCAAGTTCACAGGTTGCAAGACGGCGACTAACGATGGGGCAACTCTTGTACCCGACCTCTTGATCTATCGAGTTTGAGTGCAGTAGGGACAGTGGTGGAGGACTTAGTGAGGTTATGGCCACTATCACATCTTGTGGCTACCTGGACTTAGAGGGACCTTAGCGCCAGCTAGGGGGGCAATTGTGATGGACTAGTGGCTGCACTAGTGGTGCACTAGTGGTAGACTAGTGTTTGGTGTGCACATGTGTGTGTGTGGTTTTTTACAGCGATGTAGTTGTGTAGCGATATGTATGCGCACGACAAGCCAGCCACAACAATCATGGTGCTCCTTAACTACTTCCCAAAATCTAGATGGCACCTTAAATTCAGATTATATGTAACTGATAACAAGTGGATAGACATAGATTTGATTATTTGTTCAGTTACTATGAGTTTTGATTTTGCTCAGAATGTTTATACTCCAAATGATGCTGATACATTTGTCTTGGATGAATTTGTTTCCAACAAATAATAAACCTCATCACCCTGTAAAAAAACATTCTTTTATTTTCAGATTACTAGAGGGTGTCCAATGTTTGTTACTTGCTATAAAATATAAAAAATATAGTCTTCTAGAAAATTTGTCATATTACAAAATTATGTAGAAATAGGGTGGTCAAAAATTCAAAAAACATTAATACCCTCATAAAAAAAATGTCTATTTACCTCAGGTGCATGGAAAACTAGATAGGGAATGACTTCCCCGAGACATGACTTTACCTTCAATGTCACGCATGTTAACCGATACATGGAAGAATTGAAGATGACGAACTCCAGGACGCCGACTTCCCCAAATCAATAGGATCCAATGGTTCTTGGTACCACATGCCAACACACCACCTATTAACATAAGGAAGTGACACAGGCAAACAATGTGATGAAGCCACCATGGACGGTGTAACGGAATAATTGGGCCGGAACAAGACAGTGTGTATATCATCCGTCGTTAATCTAACCCGGACAATTCTTGTACAATCTCCTGGTCAGTATAAATATTAGACCATGTAAAAAATTCATTCCTTTGAATATCGAATTGTCATGCATTAAATATACATGCATACGAGGGATCATTGATTATTGAAAGGCTGATATAGAAAGTATTTGAATGAGTTTTATGAGAAAGAACTGACAAATGATAAAACTTGAGAGGAAATTAGGAAAGTGCACTGTGTGGATGGAGTGATGTTGTCAACACATCCTCTAGAGAAATTATTTGGATGAAGGTGATAGAAACGGATTTGAAGAGGAAAGCCAATTTTTTATAATAGGTCGATATTAATGCATCATTACAAGATTTTGCAAAGACATGAGGGTTGTGATTGTCTTATAGCTTATATTTTTTTAGCCGCATTGAATGCAAAATGGAGAAAATCAAATCGCGCATTTATTTGACATAATAAAGTACAATGAAACACAACTTAATGTCTAATCTAAATAGCTTTTGGGCCTTCCCCAATCGCTTGTGAAATGCTAGGTCAAACATGATCTCAAAGCATCGTAGTATCATCTTGAGAACATAAATTTTAGAAATAGAAGAAAGAAGACTTAGAGGAGGGGGAAAGATGGCACAAGTATCAACTCAATTAAGGTTGGAAAAGCCGATACGGCTTGCCTCAATCCTTGAACCTTCCAAACTTGTAAGTAGTAAGATCGTACAATAAATAACATTTTATACGCAATTATTTTGTCATTTTACAAGTCTCTTGTATATATTGTATTGATGTGTTAATTCTGTAATCTTGATATTTTTTCAATGATCAAATAGTTTGGATGTTATGTATACTATTTGGCTACATTTATTCAAACTTCCACTAGTTTTGTAGTGAAAACATTGTGTCATTGGTATGTAGACTCCGTACGCTGCAAAGACCAAGATAATTGCAAGCCTTGGACCCAAATCCCGTGAAGTTGGTACCATTGAGTCATCGTTGAAGGCTGGCATGTCTGGTGAGAATTTTTATCCATAGCACCGGCCTTGGTAGGCTTATATTTCAACTCATCTTTTGCAAAAGATCTTTCATGATATTTTATTTTCTTTATTGTGCTCCTTGGTTGTTGCTTGTGACATTCACTACCTTATGAAGTATGCGGGATATTGGCATTCACAATTTTCTCATTGGCAACAATTTCCTACTATTTCAATTCACGATTCTCTTTTCTGCTGAGACCTACTGTGCATATTCTCTTTTCATTGTGTTCATTGTCTAGCAAGACGTATGTGTAAACTGATTATATACATATGTATATATATAGACAAACACACACACATCACATGTTTCAACATATATATTGTTAGTGTTTGGAAAGATGTTATATATTTTATGAAAAGTCTTACATTCATGTTTTCCATTTAATTTTTATTACAATATCAGATTCTAGTACTATTGTTTTTTATGTATTAATTTAAAACTAATATAAGTAATTATTTACATTATAATTTCCTAGTTGTATACTTAGATGACTTATTTTTCGAAAAGGCTACATAGTGTGTTCATAAAGAGAAGAAGACCCATATTTAGGTCAATGTTGTCTAATCTCTCAAGGGGCATCGATGTTCAAAAGAGAGGTCATTCCATTATATAATAATATGCATTGACCAATTTTCTTTTTTGGAAAATGGGTCAGCTACTTGTACAAAGGAATTATGGGGTGTAAAAATAAAAAAACAAACGTCAGAAAGCGCCAATAGTTGAATATCAGGAGCCTGATTTTGCCTATGTGGACCTGTTAAAATGTGCCACCTGTATAACCACTTTTCTAATCTTGCCACCTCGTTATCTCACCACATGGACGCAGTGTAGAATTTACATGTGGCCCCTGTGGTGATTCTTGAAAATAATAACAATAACATTAATTGGCACTTTGTGGTGAATCAGTGGCTCGATTTGACTTTTCATGGGCTGGAGACGAATATCATCAACAAACTCTTGAAAATCTGAAAATTGCAGCTGAAAACACTCAAAGGCTTTGCGCGGTGGGTTGTATGTTGTGTACTTACATTAATTATAACTATATAATAGAATCATATATAAAATCTCAATGTCCATAAACTGATAAACACATTAAGTTACAATCTTTTATTTATTCGATGGAATGTATTAAGAAAACTACTGAAAATATGTTGAGTGTTGTGAGTTGTTTCTTTAATCTTTATTATCCCACAACATTTTGTCATGTACAACCAATATGTAATATATCATGATTATTTATTGGGTTGTTAGATAATACATATTAATCTGATTTTTGATGTCTAATTCAAACAGGTTATGTTGGATCAATTGGTCCGCAACTACAAGTTCTAAGCAAAACTGAGAATCCACTTCAAATGATAAAAGATGCAATAGTGACTTTGACTCCCGACCAAACACAAACAGCATCGACCACAATTTTGCCAACTAATTATCCTGACCTTTTTAAGGTGCATTCTTAGAATCAACTATATAAATTTGGAAGACAAGTTTAATTATTTTACGTATTATATCTAAATTTCTGGAAGAACAAGTGGTTAGTAATAACAATGACTAACAGGTGCAATATATATATATATAACAATAAACTAATATTAAAACTTCCATCATGGTTATGATGGGCAGGTTGTAAAGGCTGGTGATATGATCTATGTTGGACAATATCTCTTCATAGGTAACGAGCAAACTTCTGTTTGTCAAATTGAGGTAACCACTATTTGAATTTCTCTACATAACGATCAGCTTTGTATTGAACTTATAGAAGTACACGACAGTGTATAGATATCAGAAACGGATGTTGTCCCAAATACCCAACGTATAAAAATAAAAGTATATCTTAAAACATGTTTATTTGATACAATTTATTGGCAACATTAATAAAATTGTGATTTGGCTTCAATATTTCGACTAAGGCCATTTAAAGTATATTCTTTACCATCACCTTGAGAGAAAACATTTGGAGGGCACAAATATTGTTCCACATTGGTCATAGAATGTAAAGCAGTACCAATACTTTCAAACTAAAATACTAGCTATAATTTGATCAAAATTTACATAATATTATAGAAAGAAATTTGTATCTTTCATATGTGCTGTAGCACATATATTTTATATCACGTCAATCACATGACTTTGACATGTATATTTACATGATTTATAGGTAAATTTGGAGATTACATGTACTTATATTATTGCGTATGTCGCATATATATAGGTGATTGATATTAAAGATCGAGATGTCAGATGTCGAGTGAAGAATGATGCAATACTTGTAGGAGTTATGTTCACAGCTCATCCATCTCGAATCCATATTGGGCTTCCAACTCTTAGTAATGTTGATAAAGAGGTGACTTGTGAAATACGACATATGCATACATTTATATATACCCTTGTATATGCTTCATGGCTCAGAAAGGGGGTTAATTTTCTCCCTCAAAGGCCCAGCGGCTTTGGCTCGGGTCTGCTTGGAAAAAAAAAAGAAAAAAAAAAGGGAGAGACATTGATTTAAATACATGTATAATATTATATAAATATGTGAACATGGTAATCTTGTTATTTTGTTGAAGCTGAAGGGATATGGGGTTAATTATGTACATTAAAAAACAAATTATTATTATTATTATTATTATTATTATAAATGGATGCAAGGTAATACAATAAAAATAATAATGTTTCTTTTTGCAAATTCAACAAATAAATACAAACAATAGACAAAATAATTGATTTTGAAATTTGAAAATAATGTATGTCTCATTTGAACTCCTCAACAGATTTTATATCATATTTTGTTGTATGTATATATTATGTGGGGTATAATGTATTCATTTGTATTATGGATAATTGGTTACTGGATCTACATATAAGTTTTTGGTGCATTTTTCAGGCAATCTCAAAGTGGGGTGTGCGAAATAACATTGATATTCTCTCACTATCATGTACGCGAACTGTTGATGATGTCAAAATGGTCAGTAGAAAGACGTCATTTTTCCTCCTCACGTAGCACAATTTGATATGTTGCGTGGTTCTGTTTTACAGTTTACTCAATCTTGGTTTACCTCTAGGTTCCTTTTTTTCTTTTTTTCCATTAAAGTTCATCCCAGTCCACGTAAGTGGCCATGTAAATACTGAGATTTAATTCAGATTTTAACTGTAATTTTTTCATCTAGAAACCTGTTTTGTTTCCTCTAACCATAAATTAATGTACCAATAAAGATATCAATCTTCATACCTTTTGATAAAATGCACATTTAAATGTGGAATTCTATAACTTGTGAATGCTCTTTGTATACTAGGTTCGATCTCATTTGGCCAAATTGGGCGACCTTCATCAAACTAAGATTTTTGCCAAAATCTCTAGCATTGAGGTACCAGCATTGATCATTATGCATACAAATTTTACAAAACGTAGTTGTCTAAGGATACAATGCATATATGTATATATGTAAGGTAAACACAACCACTCACAAATACATAACTCCAACCTATAGTGACTTTGGAGATATATACATATTTATAACATTCCGATGAATTAAATAATTCCAAACAAAATTTCCCATGGCCTCTGTCCCTTGTTTAAAAATTTAAAAAACAAAGAATTACATGTCTATCAACAATCTATGCATGCAGGCTCTGAAACATTTTGATGATATATTAAAAGAAGCAGATGGCATTATCTTATCCCGTGGAAGCCTTGGCATTGATCATCCTCCGGAACAGGTTAGATTAATCTACTTTCACTGTTTCAAACTGTTGGTTGTCGTTGATACTCTCAAGGTCCGTTCTTTTGTTCTTTTCTCACTAAAAATATAACTAATTGATTAATATTTGATACAAATATTGTACCACCAGTTGTTGGATAGTGCATTGAGTAGGTGATATAGTTGGGGTTGAATTCTTGCTACCTAGCTGTGTGGTAGTGGGCGGAGTTGGATAGAGCATTGTGCACCACCGTGGCGGTTCTAATCCTCACTTGTTTGAGCCGTGTGCTCAATTGTTGCCTCATGGTTACTTAATGTAGTAACACTCTCAGGGCCGATTTGTGAGTAGGTATTTTAATTTATTTATATTCTAACAAGGAGGGATAGGCCTCAAAAGATGGGATGAACTCAGCTTGATCCTTTTGAAAGTATGTGTGTGTGTGTGTCTATAGAGATATATATATATATAGCTAACAACTGAATCTCCAAATATGATAAATAGGTAGAAGTGTTTTTATTGTTACACGTTATTTAGGGGTTTGATATATGATAATGTTCAAACACTTTATTTACTATTAAGCAAAAAAAATCAAAATGCTTCTAATCTTTGAAACTATTTGTATTTCTTATCCAGATATTCTTGTTTCAGAAAGGGGCAATCTATAAATGCAATATGGCAGGAAAACCTGTGATTATCACCAGAGTTGTCGATTCCATGACGGAAACTCCTCGACCCACTCGCGCAGAGGCAACGGATGTAGCTAATGCGGTTCTGGATGGTACTTACTAATTACCCTCACTGCGAAAATTATTTTTGTGATTGGCTCATTATCTATGCACGAACAACAATTATATGACAACACTAGTTATATTTCATTAAAAAAGATATGAACGTAAATGGAACTAAAGCATGTATTAGATGACCCAGTGGTTAGGGCACAAGGCCGTCTTACAAATTGTCATGGGTTCAAAATCACAAAAGTGTATGTTGGATATCACCCATTATGGTCAACCCAACTATAAAATGTGGGTAACAATATGGTTAAGTAGTTATGTAATCTGTAGGTTCCTGGGGACTTGTTAGTCTTTGGGAATGTTGGGCAATTGTGTTGCCCCCAATTACGGTTGTTAGAAGGTGCTCGGCAAGAATCTTCCTCATAAGTGGAATTGATGAGAAGAATAAATTTGATACATGAGGGTAGATAAGCCCATGACCATTCATCTAATGATGGTGGGAAATGTAATAATGGATTCACATCATTCTTACCTTGGATAGTATTTATAGATGCTACATCTATGGCATGTCATCACACTTGAAACTACTTGTTTTCATGAAGTTTCACTTATATTGTTTCGAAGTTGAACCAATCAAAACGATTCTGTGCACCCTGACTCTATGACCAATCACAATTTTTGGGGAATTTATTGAATAATCCTTAGCCAGTGACAAAAAAGGAGCAGTCTTGGGGATAGCACTGGCAGTCCATGGGCCCTAACTTTAAAAGCATTTTTGGGTATGCGGTCATACACATAGTGGCGGTCATGGGTTTATGTACCCTAACCCAACCGACCAAATTATGGTCCTAACCACCATATGAAATTATAATTTTTTTACTTGCCATTAGTGTCAGTGGCCATACATACACATGTGTTATAAGTTATAAGCGGCCTGCAAACTCCAAATTTGGCAAAGTTGGGCCTAGGGGCACATAGTGAGGCCCAAAAGAGGTCCAATGAATATCGAATGTAGAAAATGAGTTCTGTTTGGCGGAGTCTTACTTAGGAGTGGTCTTCTCTAATCAGCTTATAGTGATTATGATTGAATATGAATCATAGGCAAGTCTTATCCATCAAAGCCCAACTGATTCCATCCAAAAAAACAGAAAATATCCTCACACCACACTCCACCCACTCACCATTACAAAGTTTCAAATTCAATGGATGGATTTGGTGGCCGCAAAATAACAAATTCTTTCTACTCATCCGTGACTCAAGTCTCACCTTCTAGGCCCCATGTTAATAAAAAAATTGCAGGTGTAGATGGGATTTTGTTAGGAGCAGAGACCCTCAAAGGCCCATATCCTATTGAAACTATCTCCGTCATTGGAAAAATATGCGCCGAGGTAAAAATTCTTCCCAATTTTTTTATTTTCATAATGCACACTAATTTCTTTAAAACAAAATGTATTTTAGGTATTGCTTTATATGTTCACAGTTCACCTTAATAATTTGTTTTGATGTATTCATCTCATACCGACAAATTTTTTTTTAAAAAAAAAATCTACATATATGCCATTATGATGCTAATGATTCTATGAGCTAAAAATTTATTTGGACTAAAAATAATCTGAATAAATATTGTACATGAGAATATATTTTTTAACTACAGGCAGAGAAGGTATACAATCAACTTGAACACATGAAAAGAACTCTGAAGTTTGTGGGTGAGCCAATGGAACATCTTGAGTCCATCATATCATCTGCGGTATGCATCTACATACCTTACAATTCCTACATGCTCAAATCAATAAATGCACTCTTGAAAGTCATGGTCTCTTTCATGCAGTACTTTTAAGGACCTTGTATTTTAGAAGACAAATCCATAACCAAAGCCGACATATGATTGATTTGATGATTTTGTTTGCATGTCACCTAGGTGAGGACAGCTACAAAGATGAGAGCTGCGGTGATAATTGTATTTACAACCACAGGACGAGCTGCTCAGTAAGTAATACCATGTATGTACTTGAACATCAATTGAATGTCCTATACCTTGCAATCGACCACAAATACATTTCTCATGGAATTTTTTTGATGCAATAGTTGTGTATATTTTGTAGTAATACAACTGTTCGGATTGCATTAGGTTGGTTGCGAAGTACCGGCCATCGATGCCAACGCTGGCGGTTATTATTCCAACTCTTACAAAAACGGGTGCACACTGGTGTTTTAGTGGTCCATTTCTGGTGAGTTGTTGCATAATGAAAATCACACTTATTTTCTAAACATGTGAAGTATTTGCAACTGTGCACCATCAACCATTAAGGCTGAGTCTCACTAAACCAATATCTTGATATCGTTACGATTGCCTTGTGCTATGCGGTGATTGCACCATTAATCTTATTGTTCGCTATCCTCTACTCCGAGGCAGTCTCCAAATACGGGGTTTCCTTGAGAATTAGGTTGGACTTTGCTTCAGAACACAACCATGTTTTTCATGGTTTATTACATAAAATTATTTACTATAATATTTTTATAATATTTCTTGAGATCAAGGTTTTGAAATAAAGTTGTTTGATTGTTATGTAGGCGAGACAATGTATGGCCATTAGAGGGGTATTTCCTGTGCTGGTTGATCCAAAAAAACCTGTGAGATTTTCTTCAATTGTAAAAATATTTATATTTATAATCTGTAAATATTGAGATCATCTTTACTCTTTTTTGTTTATAAAAAAATACAATAGATAGCTTATAGATACTGGGTTTGTACGGGGGAGTGGGATTTGAGCCAAAGCTCTCATGATCTTGTGAGAGAAAGGTAGAATTTTCATCACATCTTCCCGGAAATATTGTAACTGCATTTTCATGGAAAATGTTATGTTTTCCATCATAGGAATTGAGGAGCAATCCCTTTAAAGCATTTGATGAATATGATGATGGGGACCAAAGTTTGGAACTCATAGCTGATGCCATGGTGAACAATACTTTAATCTTAACTCTTATTTCTACATGTTTAGTAGCACACTGTCACAAATATTATACTTATACGTACGCTATTGGTGAGGAAAAGAAAATAACTTGCTTCGTGAATTACCCTACACATCATTCATGGAAGAAAATTGAACATCAAGATGATCAAGTCTTGTGATGTGAGATCAAACAATCTTAACTTGAATAAAATGCATTGCAATCATGAGACAATTGAGACGTTTGGGAGTTTGAATGGTGTTTGCAGAAAAATCCAAAAAGTAACATAAACGAGTTGATATTGAAGCTAGCAATCGACCATGCTAAAGCTATAGGGATCCTCAAACCACAAGACGAATTTGTGGTATGCCAAAAAGTTGTGAATTCATCAGTGGTGAAGATCATGAACTTGAAAGATAGTTCACCTCATAAAGTGGACGATAAATCCGAGACGAATTTAGAAATTCAAGTAGAAGATTCAATGGTACTCGGACACGACTTGCCATGCAATGTCCACGACAAGTTTATCACCAAGCCAGCGCGTGTGGAAGTAACACTACAAGCCCTCAACCTTTCTAGGATTCCAATTGAGATCCCCAAACCAAAAGCCCCAATTGAGAGCTCCAAGGCTTAATTATTTTGATGTTATTTTTTCAAGTGTGTGGTTGTACACTCTTTCCACCCTAGCGAAAGAGCAACTTGCCTCCTAAACAAAAGCAGAAGTTATGCCCAAGAGGCCGTTTTGGCCAACGGCTGGCACGAGGTGGAGGTGGCAAACTCAATAGGAAGTCGTTTGACAACTGATATGACACTCAATTGATCCTTTGACATAGCATGTTGTGTCTCTAACGCCCAAGTAGTGAGAATATGTGAAGCCTTTTCAAGGCGTGGTGGAGGTGCGGGTGGCACTGTTGCCTGTGTGCTCCCGCTTAGGAGCCATTCTTTGCCTGCGCCCACTCCACACCCTGCCACAAAGCGCAACACAAATGCAATGAAAGCCTTCAAGACAATATAAGCCACTCCATGCAGTAATACAAAGAGCGGTGCAAATGAACTATGAAGAGTGGAAATGAAAACAAACAACCAAGCACAGTGAAGGTGCGACATCTAGGATGTGTCACCTCTCATTCAAGGCAGGCTAACCTAGAGGTCTAATCGAGCAACAAAAATGCAGAAGAAATGCAAAGCAACCCTAAACAGAAAGCACAAAGCCACGGTATCAGAACGGAGTGGTGCCCCTGCATCACAGCGAAGATGTGTCATCAAATCCTGATAACCATTGCAACACAACGCATTCGACGAGCTGCCCCGCAACTCGCATTACACAGAAAACTCAGAGCAGGAAACAAATGACATCACATTCGCGCGGGAAGATGATATCCTAAATCCCGACGCCACCACTGCATCACATTTCGCACGGGTGAACACTCAGCCCAGGGGCACACGCCATGCCTACACCTTACGTGCAGGGCCAGGTGGCCTAGTTGCAAATTTGGACGTGACGTGGCGTTGACGCATCAGCGTCACGTCCGACATCAGCGACGGACGTGCGTCACGTCACGTCCTAAACCAACGTTACTGTACATAAATATGTTTATTTTTTTACTTTACTATTGATTATTTACTATGAGAACCGACGTGGCAACCGATGTGGCCTCATTATTTATCTATAAATTTCATATATTATTATTTATATTGTCAATAATGCGACCGTCAGCAAAGGGTGGTCGGACAATTTTTTTAAGAAAAAAAATAGGTGCGACCACCAGAAGGGGGTAGTCGCATATTTTTTCTTAATTTTTAAATGGGTGTGACCACCAGCAGGTGGTGGTCGCAGCATTTTCTATTCTTTTAATAGGTGCGACCACAAGCAGAGGGTGGTCACACATTTTTTTTATAAAAAAAATTGGGTGCGACCACCAGAAGGTGGTGGTCGCAACTTTTTCATTTTTTTTAAATAGGTGCGACCACCAACAGGGGATGGTCGCACATTTTTAATTATTTTTTAAATGGGTGCGACCACCAGCCGGTGGTGGTCACAGACTTTTTCTTTTTTGTTATTAGGTGCGACCGCTTATGGGGGGTCGCACATTTTTGTTTTGTTTTTAAAAATGTGCGACCACCAGCAGGGGAGGGTCGCAGCACTTTTTTTATTTTGTGATTAGCTGCGACCACCCATAGGTGCGACCGCTCCCTGGACACGTGGCGAGGCGTGAATGGGCAGCAGAGGCGATCGCGCGCCAGGCCTCTTCAAGCAGTATATAAAGGCCTACCCCTCATTCCCAACCCACTTTTTTTTCCTCTCTGTGAGTGCGGTTCTGGGGCTTCTTGGAGTTTGAACTTCGGTGGCCAGGACTGAGCGTGGGGTGGGGAGAAAGTGGATTTGTGAGGGGGAGGAGTTTTTGCTTTTTTTTCCTGGGACTGCGGGAGAGTTTGCTTTGGGTACTATACCAATAGAGGGTGAAGAAATTGGTCTGCTAGTATATAAGGTTATCAATAGTCTGGGTTTAGTTTTCCGTTACGAAGCCACATCTATTCTGCAAAGTACTTTCATCATGTCCGGAAACGTTGCTTCGAACGCAGTATCAGGGGGTTCCTCGGGAAGTGGGCGTAAAGGTAAGAAGCGTAAACATGCACATGAACGGGATAGTCAGGTCAACAAAAAAAACTATCCAAACGCAGAGGCCGCGAAGGTGGTGAAGCAAGTAGTGCTGGATTATTTGAAGGACAATGACATAATGCGTTTGAATCTTTTGTATGTCCAACATGGGAATGAGAGGTTCCTTAGATTCCAGCACAATATGGAGATGAGAATGAGGGAGGCTTTGGCCGGGGATGAATATGATGCCACATGGAATCTGAGGCAAACCATGGATAAGTTTGTTACAAGAACACCTGTAGCTGAAAGTCGCATGCCAACTTCGGAGGAGGAGTTGTTTGTGTTTGTGGATTGGTGGTCTGACATGGCAAATGCCCACGCCAAACGACGTATGAAACCACTCCCATGAAAGGCAGGGTCCTCGTCCGCGGATGCGGCATTGAACGTGAGATACATATCCACAAACGCACAGGTACAACAACTCGACGCGCCCAAACATGGAGGGTATGGTACAATTCGGAGGGGTAGAATTGTTGGGGATCAATTCATTTCTCCATCTTGGGAGCTAGCAGGGAAAACGCCCAGGGAAACAAATGCTGAGCTTGCCAAAGTCCAACATAACAATGAGGCGTTGGCTGTAAAGTTCCATCATTTCGGCATCATAAAGTATTTTGTATTGCATCCACGTCGAAATGAAGGTTACACACATTGGTGGAATGGGGGGACCATACGATCATGGTTGAGTATTGACAAGAAATGGGGGAATGATCAGGATAACAGGGAGTTAATGGAATGACGGGGGACAGAGCAGGAAATGTAGGAGGTCAACCGACTGGTTCGATTCCAACAGAATCGCACCCAATTGGCATGGGCGCTTTTGCACATCATGCTCAACGTCCATAATCACCACCTCTTGCACAACGACATGTCCCTCGACAACATCTTGTTGCATTTTCCACAAGGGTCTGAAGATGTGTACATCGGGATATGCGATTGGGGGATGGTCTCCACGACGGATGACCCAAAAACCACGTTGTACATTTTCGAGAGCAGAGACAAGATGATAAAGACTCTCGCACATAGATGGTGGATTGCACCTGAAATTGCAATTGTTCATAATGTAGTCAACAACCAGTCAGATGACACACCTTGTAGGCCCCCTCTAACCGTGCCATCAGAGACCTTTGCAATTGGGAAGATAGCCCAGGCAATAAATGGGGGTAACACGTTCGATGCAAGCCTGTTCAACGATATGTCTAATAGAACTTGTTTTGCTTCGGCTCTGGAAAACTTGTGTGTAGACACAGTAGAGTTGCGGTACAAACTAGAAAATGTTGTGAAGCGTTTCATGACGGGGCTATTCAATTGGCCTGAGCCCAAAAATTGCTAGAGGATGGATAGAAACTTGTAGACCTCTGACTGTACATCATGTTTGAATAAATGTTGTTTTCAATTGTGTTTGTCTCGTACCATAATGTTTTAATGGTTTGTTACTTGGCCATGGCACCTGGGTCCATCATATGGGATAATCAAGCACCACACCCACGAATCTTGAATAGTGACAGTGTACACCGGGTCAATGGGTGAACCAATCATTCCCCTGCCAAATGATTTTAGATTGATTTGAAACTTTGGGAGTGTCTTGTACATGCCCTCTTTAAGTTACCAGACAAGTATGAGGTCAATCTAAAATGGTTCTAAGGGTGAACCAATAGTTCCCCTATTAAATGATTCATGATTGAAAATTGGTTGAAAGGTTTAACGAGTCGTTCGGGGGGCAAATGATTATTTCTTCGCTTGCAACTTTGTGTACGTGATTTGTACGTACTTAAGCACATATGGACCAAAGTTGAACTTCAACAAAGTTGTTTGAAAGGGTTATTCAAATTCATAAGGAGAAACAACATTTCGCCTGCACATGAATTGTTTTTACTTACATTCTGAAGCCATATGCTTGATAACAACATAAAGAGCTGCATGCAAAATATCACCATGAACAAACATCGTCTGTATCCAAAACACATTTTATCCCCTCATTTGCACTTCAAGGTGAAGTTATCTTCAACTTCATGCACTCTTCATAGAGAGTTTTGCAATAGTGAATATAGAGCAAAGGATGAACGTTTTTTTCCAAACATTTTTCTTTGGTACATTTTTTGGCAAGGATATGGTGGTGTGAGGGTTCAACTCACAGAACAAAATCAAGCCAAAAATAAAATCATTTCGCCCCACAATCCAATGCCCTCTAAATCATTTTATTTAGTAAAAATCCAGTTCAATTCAAAATTGGATGAAAGGGTGAACGGAAACTTCCCCGATGAAATGATATTTTATTGCTCCGAAACTTTGCAAGTGTCTTCTACATGCCATCTTACACGTCTTTGAGAAGTATGACATCAATCTAAAATGGTTTAAAGGGTGAACCAATCGTCCCCCTATCAAATGATTTTAAATTGATTTGAAACTTTGCAAGTGTCTTGTACATGCCCTCTTACAGGTCTTTCACAAGTTTCAAGTCAATCTAAAATGGTTGAAAGGGTGAATCAATCATGAACATATCAAATGATTTTTGAGTGCTTTAAAGCATTGCAAGTGTTTTTCACATGCCATTTTAAAGGTACCGGACAAGTATGAGGTCAGTAAAATATGGTTGAAAAGGTGAACCAATTGTTCCCCTATCAAATGATTTTACATTGCTTTGAAGCTTTGCAAGTGTTAGCCACATGCTCTCCTACAAGTACCTGTCGTGCACCTAAGCATCGTGCCACAACATACATCGCTGTCCAACCACACTTCCTAGCATATAGTCCTAGAAAGCCACGCCACAATAATACGGAAATGGTGAAAAGAGGAGAAACCACTCTATCACGTTATATAAGTCAAGCCAATGGCACCTTTGCTGAAGGACTTCACCATACAGACCTCACCCACTCTCCATCTCAAGAACTAGAGCTATGGCGGCAGGAGAGGCCTCGGGAGGCTCGACTAGAAGAAGACGAGCCTGCCTACGTCTCACGTGGAGATAACCTCCCCATGTCCCAAGTGAGGTTCACCACCTCACTTGGCACATGGAACCAAATGAAGTCCCAATGCCAACAAAATACAAATATAAATATATAATGTCCTAATTAGTTAGAAATAATTATTTCTAACTAATCACAAATAAAACCATGACAGCTGTCTTGCACCTAAGCATCGTGTCATAACATACATCGTTATCCGACCACACTTCCTAGCATATAGTCCTAGAAAGCCACGCCACAATCGCCCCCCTAGCTGGTGATTAGGTCCGTCTAACACCGGATAGCTTGCAAGTATCCACCCCAATAAGATCATCGCTTGGTCTTCAATCGCACAAGTCCCAACACCTGAAGGCAATAGATCAAGAGGCCGGGTGCAAACGTAGTCCCATCGTTAGTCGCCTTCATACAATCCATGATCTTCAGTTGAGTATCCATGGCATTGAAGCCCCACTAGCTAGACCTTGGATCACTTGTCCACCTCACCATTGTCATGCCCACTACCTCTGTTTAAGGCATCGTGGACACAACCATTCTCCGATAGGATCCTCCTCAAGTGGCGGTGTCAAGCATCCCATGTGTCACACCCTTAAGCATTTGTCACACACCAACATGGTTTCGGCGCCACCAGCATGCCCACATAGCATGCAACGCAACCCTGCAGGTACCACTGCAAGGTTGGGATATCCCCCCATCCACACGTGGAAGGTGATATGGTGCACAATTGCGCACATGGTCCTTCCATACCATGTCATCTCAACCCTCCAGAATCAACACTCCTGAAGGCAACACCTCCCTGACCCTTAGAATCACACGTCCTGCTATGACATCCAAGGTCGTAGGCGCTGTCTGCTGCAGATACACATAGTCCCCAAGGTGGAAACGCCGAACACTTGGCCGATATCCCCCTCCACGTATAGTGGCGTACCTCAATGTGTCTCGGTGTTGGGCAATAGCAAGGTTCTCAAAAACCATAGGCATGACTCTCTTGAACAACTCTGCCCGCTAGGCACATGCTTGTGTCCACACATCCAGATCATCAAGGTTGAGAACTATTACCACCTCCCTGCGATTAGATGCAGGCAAATCTGGCTCTCGGCCAAAGAGAAGAAAGTAAGGTGAGAAGGAGGCAAGTGAAGCTTGTTTGCTGAACCTATAGCCCATAGCTAGCCAAGGCAGTTGAAGGTCCCAATCTCCTAGGTGTCCCTTCTGCAAACCGTACTTGCGCAAACCTCTCTTGACTGTCTGAACAACTCTCTCCGCCAAGCCATCAGCCTCAGGATGATCCCGAGAAGTAGTGCGGTGATCTATCAAGGCTTGCTCACACAAAGCCTGAAACTCCCCCAAGAACTCTCTCCCCTGGTCCGTGAGTACCTCGGCTGGAGCACCAAAATGGCTAAGCACTCGATCTAAGAATGCATACGCAGCTCCCTCACTTGCCTTGTCAGGCAATGCCACTAGTTCAATCCATTTGGAGAAGTGTTACACCATCACCAGCACATACTTGTTATGGCGAATCGTCAGTGGCAATGGGCCTGCGAAGTCAAGACTCCAACGATAGCCCAAACCCATAATGGATAAATGATGCAATTGTGGAGTAGGAGCGTTGAAAGAAGCCCGCACTCTATCACACACCATGCACCTTGCCACTAAGTGTTGCACATCCGTGTGCATGCTCCGCCACCAATACTGCCCTTACAACAAACTATGAGTGCGCCGCACCCCAAAATGTCCCAACTCCTCATGGGCATGGCGTACCAATCGCACTCGTTGTGTTGGATGAGGCACAATCCTCACTCGTCCATCCTCCCATACCCGGAGTAGATGAGTCCCCTCGCACTTGAACCTCTTGGCTCATTGTAGGACCCGATCTCTCATACTGGATGTTGTCTCTCCGGTACGAAGGTATGCCAATACTGCTGCATCTTCATGCACATCCTTAGCACCACCAAACTCCTCACTAGTCTCTGGATCGTCATGCATGCTATCTACATGACCAATTGCATGGGATGGACCAGCTTGAGCTCCCATTGTTAGAATGCACAAAAAGACCGATGCATGCCATCCTGGCACCATCTCCTCATCAGTCTCACCATGCCACCGAGCTCCAGTATCATCATGCTCGCTCATGCATGGATTACGACTCAATCCATCTGCATCCCGATTGACAATACCGGCTCGATGCACCACTTGGAAGTCGTACTCTTGAAGCATAAGTGCCCACCGTGCAAGCTTCCCTGTAAGCTTGTCTGACTCCATCAACCACTTCAATGGTTGGTGATCCGTGACAAGGGTGAAGAGATTGCCATAGAGGTAGCATCTGAAATGTGCCACTGCCCATACTGCAGCTAGACACTCCCCTTCATAGGAACTATACTTCGCCTTGGCATCATAGTTCGAGCGGCTAGCATATGCCACTACGAACTCCCTTCCCTCATCATCCATCTGTGTGAGCACTGCTCCAATCCCCAGCATACTCCAATCCGTATGTAGCTGGAAAGACCGCCCCCGAATAGGCCGCCTCAGAATAGGTGCAGAAGTCAATCGAGCCTTGAGTTCCTCAAAGGCGTCCTCCTGCTCCTCTTTCTACTGCCACTCTTAACCCACCTTGGTCAACTTGGTAAGAGCCTTTGCAATGCTGCTAAATCCCTTGACAAACCGTCGATAGTAGTTTGTCAATCCCATGAAAGCACAAACTCTGCTCACATCCATGGGGCGTGGAATGCATGCAATGGCCTCCAGCTTTGTCTGTTGAACACCCAATCCTCCAGGGTATATCATGTGGCCCAGATACTCAATCTGATTGTGGAAGAACTTGCACTTTCCGAGGTGCAGTTTCAACTCGTGCGCTCTCAAGCGCTCAAACACCACTTGAAGGTGTCTCTCATGCTCCTCAACCGTAGCACTAAAGACGATTATGTCATCAATATAGCACCGGGCGTAGTCTAGCCCCGTGAGAATCCTATCCATGACCCTCTGAAACTCTGCAGGAGCATTCTTCAACCCAAACGGTAAGAACCGCCATTGGTACAAACAATCCTTCCCATGTTGGTCATTCCCCCAGAATGCCGTCTTTTGCTTGTCAGCTTTTTTGATTGGCAGCTGGTGGTAACCGGATCGCAAGTCCAATGTGCTAAACACCTTTCCATGCCCAATGGCATCAAAGATCTCCTCTGGAATTGGCATGGCATATCTATCGGACTTAGTCTGACGGTTCACAGGACGATTGTCCCCACACATCCTTCTTTCTGTCTTATTGCCATAGATATCCTTCTTAGCTGGGATCACCGTTGCCGAGGCATACTCCCCGCCTGACAACTCCACCAATCCAGCTTCGAACAACTCCATAATCCGTGACTGGATCAATGACCTCTCCATGTCACTATATCGGTAGGGCCTTCAAAAGATTGGCGTGTCACTTGCCAAATCAATACGAATCTCCTGACCCTTCAAACTCCCCAAATCCTTCAAACCGAAGGCAAAGCAATTTCTATAAGCCCTTAGAAATCGCTGGATCCTCCATCTCTCTCCTCCGGTGACTGTAGGTCCAACATCTGGTTCCCAATTGTCCTCAGTGACTGCAACCTTGGGTACACCAGGCTCTTGGGCCTTGTCCGCCCAATCTGACTGTGGCGTAGCCTCCACTTGCTCCGCCATAGCCACCTTGAGAACATCCTCTGAGCAAGAAACATTCTCAACCTCTTCAAAAACCTTGGCCACCTTGGCCTCCAACTGATCCTCAGTCCATGGCTCTCCCCACTCCTCATACTACTGCTTGAGAGATCCAATGACTCTATTTTTGCGCATCTCATCCCACATCTGCCATGGGTGTTTGCAACCCGCGATCTTGTGCTCACCCCCACTCACTGCCTCAACCGTCCCGGTTGGCAGGGAGGATGCACCATCCAATGGGAGTGTAGAAATAGCCATCAATGCTTGCAATCTCCGTTGCTCAGCCATGCACAAGCAAATTATCCATGTCAAGCAATTTAAATCCATTGCTTGACCCAACACTTGGCGGCATGATGCCTCTGACAGAGCTGGCACATCTGTAGTGCCGGTGAGAAATCCCACTACCCGCTCTCGCTCATCCGCATTGGGCTCCACCAATTGCTGTAGCACACTGTCCCAAATCAACCCAGGACCATTGTCTTGGAAAGCATGAGACGAGGGAAAGCTCATGAGCGTAGGCAAGGCCGCACGTGGCTGCCCCACTTGATTGACCACTGCTAGAGGTGGACGATCATCATGTCGCACTCTCTGTGGTTGCCTCCCTTGGTCCAAAATGCCTTCAACTGTGAGATTGGGTGGCCGTTGAATGGAATCGTATGCTCTCTTGAGCAGCTCTGGTGGTGCAAGATTGGTCCACCACAATCGAGGTCGATGCATGCGTGATCCCACCGCTGCTGCATCCAATAGCACCGTCGATCCAATCCAAGACCGCACCTGATGCACACTGGCCATAACCCTGGCTCGAGAATCCCCCATAAGAGGAACATTCTCCAAGATTTAGCCTAAAGGTTGCACTTGCCTCGTCTGCAAGTCCCCCAACACTCGCAACATCTCCCAAAACAAATGCGATCGTGCATCATGCAAGCCATTCCCATGACCTGCAGGAGAGTGTCCTTGGCAAGGCCATCCGGTTATCACCAAGTCAATGGAACCATGCCGCTGCAAATCATCCGCCCCCAGCAAGGTAATGTCTGCTGGAAAGGCTTTTTGATACCCTTGAACTGCTGAGAGAGGCAACAACTCAGGATACCGGTGTGTGAGCAAGGCAATGTGGCGCATGGAAATACGCCGAGCAATCTCATCCTTCTCCACATACAAGTACTTACGTACTTTAATCCCTGCTTGCAACACTCTTGCAAGCCCAGTGCTCATGCCTCCAAACAGGTCTAGCAAACAAATCCCTGAGTCAGGTGGTTGCCAGGTAATGGGCACTGTGTCCAAAGGAGCTAACTCAGGAGGTCCAGGTGATGTCACTGAACTCCCCTCACTCACCAATGGAAAGGCCTCCCGCCATGCTTGGTGCACACACTCGCCTGCTACTCGATGCAAATTCCCAACCGTACCCCACAGTGGAATATGCACAGGCACATGAGGAAGCAAATCAGCCTTGTATGCCAATTGTTTGTCATCATCAGGTGATGGCCTATCATCTGCATGGCTATTGCCCTCCAAGAGCTCACCACCCCAAGCCACCACCCCTGAGAATGCAACCAATGTGGGCATCATGTTCCTATGATCCACCGCTACATTCCTAATAAACCGCACTGGGAGCAGTGCACGTCGGTCATCTCCTGACTGCCATTACGGCCTGTAAAATGTCATTTCCTCCCAAAAGTCCAGAGTGAATCCCATGGGGTATAACACCGCCCCACCAACAAGCACATCATAAGACATCGTGTCCGTAACAATGGCTTTAGCTCTCATGACTGAGCCGTCCGTAGGATGGTCCGGCTGCAATCGAATGAAGAGCTCATGGCGTATAATCCCTCGTGCTTTTTCTGAACCGCCCAAAGATGTTTGGATTTGGAAAGGACAAGGCTCCAAATCCGCCTCTATAAGGCCCAAGCCTGCAATTGCTGCTCTTCCCAACATCAATGGCTGTGCTCCCGAGTCCAACAAGACCTGCAGTGGCCTATACCTCTTCCCGGCTGGGCCACCTAACTGAAACACACCATCCTGATTGTCCACCAGGACTACCCCAGGAGTCACCATACTACGCTCAATGGCTGGTCTAGCTGACAACTCCTGCAACCTTGCAGCTGCCGCTTGCCATGGTGCAGCTGTGGCTGTCTTCACCCTTGAGTCCATGACATCCATGCACTGCACATTATTCGCTATCCCCGCAGATAGTGCCGATGCATCACCACTCTCACAGAGTCTAGCTGCTAGTCTGAACACAGCAGCTGGCCGAATCCCCGACATTGCAATGGTCATCGCAGAAAACAATGGAGCTTGGCAAATTATCGTAGCCGCCCCCAACAATGTACTGGCTGCACCCTGCTTTGCAGCACCACCCACTGACATTTTTCGAGCCACACCAACTCTCCCCACTGGTACTCGTGGCTCTACAACACTTGGATGAGCGGCTACCATCGATGGCGTAGTTGGCACTGTCTCAGCCAATGTGAAAGAATGTGGAAGCCTTGTCTGTCGACTTGCTTCTCCTCTTTGTGGATCAAAATCCACATCTGCTCCTCTTGGCTCAGGAGCATGCGTTGCTGCTCGAGTGACAGCAGCTGCAGAGTCCACATGCAATGGTCCAGCAAGTGCGGCTCCACACATGAAGCCCATACCAATCTGGTCTTCCCTAGGCATATGAGGTTGTGAAGGTGGGGCTTGAACCTCAGGCCTTGGAGCTGACGCCACATTAGTAGTGGCCATGGCAGCAAGACGTTGCTCTAGTTGGGCAAGCCTATCCACCATGCCTTGGTCACGACCTTGACCTTGACCTTGTGCTCCTTGGTTTTGGTTACGACCTCCACCGCGACCTCTGCCTCCTCTACCTCTCTGGACTACATTGCCTCGTCCTCGGCCACCATTGTTCCCTTGGAACTGGCCTGGCCGTAGCTCAGGATGCAAGTCATAACAATGGGCCTCTTCATGCCCATACTTGCCACAATGCCCACACTGTAGTTGTGTAGGCTATGCCTGTGCCGACCCTTTGCCTCTCTCCGGGCAATCTCTCTTAACATGGGGTCCTCCACAATCCCAACATGTCACACCCGACTGTTGTTGGCCTGAGAATGAAGGAAGTGACCTCTGCAATTGGGATCATCTTTGTCCTTCCCTGGGCTTCGTCTGAACCCCCTTGTTGCCTTGAGCACGTTGGGGGTAGTAGTTGTTGTTGGCTAGGAGTCCCACTTCGTTGTGTCTCCTTACCAAACCCCACCATGACCACTCGCTCCTCCACCATATTGAGCTCTATCCGCTCTGCCAGCAAAAACACGTTTGTTAAGGTGGGTTGGTCTACTTGTAGTAGAGTTGCATCCCGCACCCTTCTCCTTAGCTCCTTGTCCAATATCCCATACCAGAATTGGACTACTTGAGCTTCCGTAACCTCTTGGGTTACATTTATCAATCGCCTCATGCGCGTGTAAGCCTCTCTCAAACTCTCAGTAGGCTTGCGTTGGAACTCTTGCAAGCTCCGCAATTTCTCCGTCCTTATTCCCTGGTAGTTTCTCCTCAACTCCTCGAAGAACTCCACAACTGGGTTAAAGGCAGGCACGGGTACTGGTGGTGCAGCAGGAGCTTGAGTGGATTTCCTAGCTCCATCTTTACTTGTCCCACTACTAGTGCTTGCAGTTGGGGATGTTGGTGTAGCTGCTGGTATCGCCGCTGCCATTGTGCCTCTAGTGATGGAGACATAGTCAGGTGACCAATATTGTCGTCACTCCTCAATCTCCACCTCATTTCCCCGCCTAAACTCATAGTAATCATCCATAGGCGGCCCCTCAAGGTGTTGAAACAGCCCCTTCTACGCCATAAAAGGCGTAAACAGTTGTGGATTGCGCATCTGCTGCAAATAACACCAACTATCAAACTCATGTATGAAATCATCAAGCTCGATGGTGCCCACAGCTCCCGAGTACTGACGTGGCCCCTTGGTAGCTCCATACATTTACTCCATCGTATCCAAAATGGCTTGCACCCTCGGCGAGAATCCTCCTAACTCTGAGTCTGAACCTTCCTCAGAAGACACTGAAGGTGAAGGTGGCCTAAACCGCACACCTCGTCTTGTATACCCACTAATATGTGCTCGTACCGGCACTCTCCTTAGTAACTGGTGGCACCTCCGTGATGAAAACTCACACTCAAACCGGCTATCAACGCGTCTCTAATCCTCCTTTCCACAAGGTAATCGGGTAGAAAATCTGTTGTGGTTTATGGTTTGGAATACTAGGTTCATATTCTGAACCTTCACCTGCACCTGCATCCACCGCAGGCACTCCTATGGTCTGCTGGTCATCAATCCAGCCTCACCATAAGAGAAAAAATGATGGTCTGTTGGTCATCACCCCAGCCTCACCACCGACAGCACGCTCTAGGATTGGCCGGCCACAATATTTCCGGCACAACCACCTATAAAAGCAAGTGCCCAAATCAAACTAGCATGGCGCACAGTCAAGCATGCATGTGTGGGAGGAGGATCCAAACACAAGAAACTCAAACAACAACACCTCCCACAGCTTAAATCCATCCATCTCCTTGCGGCTTCAATAAACCTACAAGATGGCCAAGTCTCTATCCCGCCACGATTTTTCATCCGATAGTGCGATAGCTCATCCGCTGACAAGATTTCATCCGCTGGCGCAGTTTCATCCATCGCCACAATTTTTCATTCAATAGCGTGATAGTTCATCCGCTGACGAGATTTCATCCTCTGGCGCAGTTTCATCCACTGCAACCGATTCTCATCCAATAGCGCCAATTTTCATCCACTGGCTCAATAATTCATCCGATTGGACAATGGTGGTGCTCCCAACTCTGGGGCAATGTTCCCACGCGTTCCTATGTGTTCCCACGAGTTCCCACGAGTACCCAAGCGTTCTCACGCGTTCCTTTGAGTTCCCAATGAGTTCACACGCGTTTCCTTGAGTTCCCATGGAGTTCACACGCGTTCCCAAGCTAGGGTTTGCGCCGCTTTGCCCCTGCTATTACTGCAATGAGCTATGGCTTCTATGGAGCAACCAGAGGTGCTGTTCTTGGTTTTTTGAGCATCAATAGACCACCAAGAGTGCCTCTAACTCCCTGAGCAAGCTATTTACCACACAACAAGCTCTCTTTCTCTATGGAACTTATTGAAACAAGCATAGAACAAGCTATTGAGCTTCTATGGCATACCCTCTTCTAGCCATCGTATGCACTCATAGTGCTTCCTTCTATGGCCATAGTGCACCTCTTAGAGCTCCTAATCCAGCCCTGCACTTGCCACTTCCATAGACATGCTCTTCCCAAGCTTGGGATTGAAACTCCAACTCAAAGCATGCTCTACAAATACACTATTCTGCCCCAAATAGAAATCAAATGTCTACCTCCACTCATAGTTCTCCTAAGCTTGAAGTTGAAGACTCCCACAAGCTGAAACCATGCTCCACACATGCACCGCTTGCTTCCTTAACACCCGAGCACTTCTTGAACTCCTCAAACCCTGCAACACTTACAGAACAAGAGCTTCTTCACAAGCTCTCAAAATTTCCATTGGGGCTTTTCTTGAAGACCTCCTCTTGTACATAAACACCACAAGGCTTTCTTCTTGCAAACCCTGCAACACCTTGTAACTTAAGAGCTATCTATCAAGCTCTCTTCCACACATAAGTACTAACTATGCTAACACCTTGCACTCATTGATGTAAGCAGGTCTTCTTCTAGTGATACGGAAATGGTGAAAAGAGGAGAAACCACTCTATCACGTTATATAAGTCAAGCCAATGACACCTTTGCTGAAGGTCTCCACCATACAGACCTCACCCACTCTCCATCTCAAGAACTAGAGCTATGGCCGCGAGAGAGGCCTCGGGAGGCTCGACTAGAAGAAGACGAGTCTGCCTACGTCTCACGTGGAGATACCTCCTCACGTCCCAAGTAAGGTTTGCCACCTCGCTTGGCACATGGAACCAAATGAAGTCCCAATGCCAACAAAATACAAATATAAATGTATAATGTCCTAATTAGTTAGAAATAACTATTTCTAACTAATCACAAATAAAACCATGACATACCGGACAAGTATGACGTGAATAAAAAATGGTTGAAAGGGTGAACCAATCATTCCGCTATCAAATGATTTTATATTGTTTTGGATGTCATTGCTTTGGTAATTCTAGCCCCCCAATGGCCCATTGTAACCCTTGAATTACAATTCAAAATGCAATTCAAGCCCTTAAAATTGGTAATGCCAGTCCTTAAAATGACCAACCCCGGCCGCCCCTCAAATTGTAATTTGAGCCCTTGAAATTGTCAATTCCAACCCCTCAAATTGCACTTTTACCCCCTGAAATGGCAATTCCCGCCTCTCAAATTGCAACTGTAGCTTGTGAAATGGCAATTGCTAGTGCAGTCCCTGAAATTGGCAATTGAAGCCCCTGGAATGGCAATTTCAGCCCCTCAAATTGCAATTGCAGCCCCTGAAATTCGCAATTCGAGCCCCATAAATGGCAATTTCAGCCCCTGAAATTGGCTATGGGTGAACCAATCATTCCCCTGCCAAATGATTTTGGATTCATTTGAAACTTTGCGAGTGTCTTGTACATGCCCTCTTAAAATTACTGGACAAGTATGATGTCAATGTTAAATGGATCAAAGGGTGAACCAACAGTTCCCCTGTTGGATGATTCATGATTAATCGTTAACGATTGATCTCATATTACACTGGGACCTATCAGAGGATACATTGAACACACTGGCCAAGTTTCAAAGCGAACGAAAATCATTTGGATGGGCAACCATCCGTCGGCCCATTGAACGAATTTCGGTTGATCTCATATTACTCTCAGGCCTCTTCCATGGTACATTGAACATACTAGCCAAGTCTCAAAGTGAACCAAAATCATTTCGATGGCCAACCATCCGTTGAGCCATTGAATGATTTTCGATTGATCTTATATTAGTCCGGAACTTGTGAGAGGGTGTCTCAAACGTACTGGCAAAGTTTGGAATTAAAAAAAAATGATTTGGATGGGCAACCATCCGTTCACCCATTGAATGTATTATGTTGGATCTGCTATTACTTTGGGACCTGTTGGACTCTGTTTCGCGTGCTCATGTTTTTTTTTTCATTCTGTTTTTTAATGGGGCGTGTAATGACTACATATGCAATGTGCGTGCCAAATTTGGGAGCGATCAAAATTAATTTAGACCCAAAACCACAGTTTCTTGCCCGTTTTGCACTCCAAACTTGATTTGTGCTCTATTTCATGCACTCTTCATAGAGAGTTCTGCAATAGTGAGCGAAGATAACATTTGTTTTTTGGGGCATTTTTTATTGGTCCAAATTTTGGCGGGGGAGTAGCAATGGGATGCTTGAAGCCGCAAAACAAAATTGAGCCAAAAACAAAATCGATACGTGCCAAAAACCCCCAATGAAATGCAGTGCAAACCTATTTATTGGCTTAAAATTAATTTAAATTCAATTACATTATGGAATGGCTTGGTGTTGATGGGGAGGCAAATGATTTATTCGTCTGTTGTGTCTCCGCACATGTGTCGCACACATATTCGAGCACATGCGGGCAAAAGAGGGGCTTCAACCACATCCGTTCAATGGGTGCAATAGCCGTGCACGCATTATAGGATTTCTTTTTCGCAATGAACAAAACCAGATGACAACTGAACGCCTCATTAGCCCATCGAACGAATTTCGATTGATCTCATATTACACTAGGACCTATCAGAGGGTACATTGAACACATTGGCCAAGTCTCAAAGCGAACGAAAATCATTTGGATGGGCAACCATCCGTCGGCCCATTGAACGAATTTCGGTTGATCTCATATTACTCTTGGGCCTCTTCCATGGTACATTAAACAGACTGGCCAAGTCTCAAAGTGAACCAAAATAATTTCGACGGCCAACCATCCGTTGAGCCATCGAATGAATTTCGATTGATCTGATATTAGTCCGAGACCTATGAGAGGGTGTCTCGAATGTACTGGCAAAGTTTGGAAGCAAACAAAAATGATTTGGATGGGCAACCATCCGTTCACTCATTGAATGTATTATGTTGGATCTGCCATTACTTTGGGACCTGTTGGACTGCGTTTTCGCATGCTTATATATTTTTTTTCATTCCGTTTTTGAATGGGGCATGTAATGACTCCATATGCAACATGCGTGCCAAATTTGGGAGCGATCAAAATTCATTTGGACCCAAAACCACAGTTTCTTGCCCGTTTTGCACTCCAAACTTGATTTGTGCTCTACTTCATGCACTCTTCATAGAGAGTTCTGCAATAGTGAGCGAAGATAACATTTGTTTTTTGGGGCATTTTTCATTGGTCCAAATTTTGGCGGGGGAGTAGCAATGGGATGCTTGAAGCTGCAAAACAAAATTGAGCCAAAAACAAAATCGATACATGCTAGAAACCCCCAATGAAATGCAGTGCAAACCTATTTATTGGCTTAAAATTAATTTAAATTCAATTACATTATGGAATGGCTTGGTGTCGATGGGGAGGCAAATGATTTATTCGTCTGTTGTGTCTCCACACACGTGTTGCACACATGTTCAAGCACATGTGGGCAAAAGAGGGGCTTCAACCACATCCGTTCAATGGGTGCAATAGCTGTGCACGCATTGCAGGATTTCTTTTTCGCAATGAACAAAACCAGATGATAACTGAACGCCTCATTGGCCCATCAAACAAATTTCGATTGATCTCATATTACACTGGGACCTATCAGAGGATACATTGAACACACTGGCCAAGTCTCAAAGCGAACGAAAATCATTTGGATGGGCAACCATCCGTCGGCCCATTGAACGAATTTCGGTTGATCTCATATTACTCTGGGGCCTCTTCCATGGTACATTGAACATACTGGCCAAGTCTCAAAGCGAACCAAAATCATTTCGATGGCCAACCATCCGTTGAGCCATTGAATGAATTTTGATTGATCTGATATTAGTCCGGGACCTATGAGAGGGTGTCTCGAATGTACTGGCAAAATTTGGAAGCAAACAAAAATGGTTTGGATGGGCAACCATCCGTTCACCCATTGAATGTATTATGTTGGATCTGCCATTACTTTGGAACCTGTTGGACTGCGTTTTCGCGTGCTTATATATATATTTTCATTCCGTTTTTGAATGGGGCATGTAATGACTCCATATGCAATGTGCGTGCCAAATTTGGGAGCGATCAAAATTCATTTGGACCCAAAACCACAGTTTCTTGCCCATTTTGCACTCCAAACTTGATTTGTGCTCTACTTCATGCACTCTTCATAGAGAGTTCTGCAATAATGAGCGAGGAGAACATTTGTTTTTTGGGGCATTTTTTATTGGTCCAAATTTTGGCGGGGGAGTAGCAGTGGGATGCTTGAAGCTGCAAAACAAAATTGAGCCAAAAACAAAATCGATACATGCTAGAAACCCCCAATGAAATGCAGTGCAAACCTATTTATTGGCTTAAAATTAATTTAAATTCAATTACATTATGGAATGGCTTGGTGTCGATGGGGAGGCAAATGATTTATTCGTCTGTTGTGTCTCCACACACGTGTTGCACACATGTTCAAGCACATGCGGGCAAAAGAGGGGCTTCAACCACATCTGTTCAATGAGTGCAATAGCCGTGCACGCATTGCAAGATTTTTTTTTCGCAATGAACAAAAACCAGATGACAACTGAACGCCTCATTGGCCCATCGAACAAATTTCGATTGATCTCATATTACACTAGGACCTATCAGAGGGTACATTGAACACATTGGCCAAGTCTCAAAGCGAACGAAAATCATTTGGATGGGCAACCATCTGTCGGCCCATTGAACAAATTTCGATTGATCTAATATTATTCTGGGGCCTCTTCCATGGTACATTGAATATACTGGCCAAGTCTCAAAGCGAACCAAAATCATTTGGAGGCAAATGATTTATTCGTCTGTTCATTTATTTGTGATTAATCGTTAATGGTGAAAAGGATAAACCAAAGGTTCATTGATAAAAAAAAATTTGAATGATTTGAAATTTTGCCAGTATGTTCTACATGCCTCTTACATGGACCGGACAAGTATGAGATCAATAAAAAATGGTTCACAGGAGGAACCAATGGTTACTTGATGTGCCGATTTCTGAATGCTTTCAAACTTTGCCATTGCATTGTACATGCCCTCTTAAAGGTACCGGACAAGTATGAGTTCAATTTGAAATATTGCAATGGGTGAACCAATGATATCTTCATTCAACAAATTTTGATTGTTTTGAAACTTTGCCAGTATATTGTACATGTCGTCAAACAAGTATGAGGTAATTCAAAAATGGTTCAAAGGATGAACCTCGTATTTCCAAAAATTACGTAGACTATACAGTGGGTTGCACATTTAAGTTTTCGCAACCTGAGACCTTTGGCCTACTCCCTACGTTTCTAGCCTTTCTAGTCATCTTTATCTAGATTTATTACTTCGTTGTCGTCATCTTCAGATGTTGATGAAGATGCTCCGGGTGTAGAGGACGTGCCTCCACCAGTACGGAGAGCTCGAGCCTGGGCTCGAGTGGTCAAAGAAGGACCCAGTGTTGTTTAGTCCACCCTTGCCATCATGCGTAACGTTCTAGGCGAGTGCTGACTCTCTTCCACATTTGCCAGAGCCGGGTTTGTCGCTCTTGCTACGGCTTCATGCAATTTTTCAATTAAATCTGTCATGGTTTTAGTCATGGTTATCTAGAATTACCTACTTCTAGTTAACTAGGACATTTTAGATATTTATATTTATATTTTGTGTGTTGGGACTTCATTTGGTCTCACATGCCAAGTGAGGTGTCGAGCCTCACTTGAGACATGGAGATAGGTTTTCCCCTTGTGAGTGTTGAGGAGGCTCATCTTCTTGTAGTTGAGCCTCCATGAGCTTCTCTCACCTCCATAGCTCTAGGTATTGAGAGGGAGTGTGTTGAGGGCTTTGTAGGGTGGATTCCTTTAGCAAAGGTGCCCTTGGCTTGACTTAGTTTATGTGATAGAGTGAATTTCACTTGGAAGGACTAGGGCTTGTTCTTCATGTGATTGCTTCATGCTTTGAGAGCTTTCATTGTCTTCTACTTCTCTCATTTCTCATCTCTTATCACTACAAGAAGATCACCTTATGCTTGTGAGTGCGGAGTGTAAGGATTAGTTTTGCACTTGTATTTTAAAGAGGTTGAGAGCTAGGAGAATTTAGCTCTTGTATCACAAGGCTTGCAAGGGGTTGCAAGGAAAGGTGCTCGATTATTGCATGCACCAAGGAGTTGAAGAGCTTGAGAAGAAAGCTCTTGAGTCACAAGATTTTGCAAGGATTGTAAGGAGGAAGTCTTGTGTGTGTGGAAGCATGGATTCTAGGGTTTGAGAATCTTTTGTATGCATTATGGAGTCGATGGTGTGCGCCATGGCTTGTGGAGAGTGACTAAAGGCTTGTTAGTGCTCATTTCACTATGAAGCTAGGGTTAAGCAAGTTCAAAGTGTGGATGTTGTGGAAGAGAAGCCAAGGAGCTATATATGCTTGGGCTTGAAGACAACAAGGGCAAGCACTTGGAGAGCACTAAGAAGCTCAAGAGGTTTTGAAAGGGAGCATGTGAAGAAATCTTCCAATCATGGTGGTGTGGAGCCAAACTTAGGGTGTCATTGGAAGGGCTTGGAGAACATGTGGTGGGAAATCCTTGAAGGGAAATCATCATTCAATGTATGCATAGCTTCACCCTAACTATGTAATGTGACAAGAGGGGGAGACAATACTTGGCTATTCATGCTCTTGGTAGTGCGAGCTTTGTGGTGGATAGTTGACCAAGCAAGTGGTGCATGTGTGGAGCATGCTCGCTTGAGTTTGTAAGTTCAAGTTTGAGAAGGGGAGCTCTTGAACTAGCAAGAGGTGAAGGCCTTTGAGATCCATTTGTGTGTGAAGTGGAGAGGTGTTGATTCATGTTATGATGAAGGAGAGCAACACATAGGCCAAAAGGTCATGAAACATGCATTCAAATGACCACGGGGAGCACATGGATGATGGATTGGTGCAAGACCCCAAATGAGGCATATGGCGTGAGAGTGGGATCCAAGGCGGATTGCTTGGAAGCATTATTGTAAGTGACAAGCATTGCTCCTACACATTGAGATAATTTGTGTTGATTTGGAGCAATTGTCAAGTGATGAGGAGACAAATGCATGATTGCTCGGCAATGGAGATATGGTAGTTTGCAATCAAATCCCAAGGACTAGAAGGGGGATTGATTTGGTGGACAATGACTTGCAAGTTGAGTTGGACCACTCTTGGTTGCACATTGGGGTGGAAGAGAGCAAGAAGATGCCTCTTATGACCACCTAGAGACCATATTTTTGCTTGAGTAGAAGCATAGAAGTCAAGGACTTGCATTCTAGCTCTTCATTACAAACCCTAGTAGTGTATGCTCAGACTATACCTCTATTAGTATACCAAACAGGAGCTTGTCCCTTTGACTATATCTCTGTTGAGGTATCACCATATGTGAACCCTAATGTGAGACTATACCTCTGTTAGTATACCAAACAGGAGCTTGTCCATTTTACTATACCTCTATTGAGGTATCATCATATGTGAACCCTAATCAGCTCAGACTATACCTCTGTTAGTATACCAAACAGGAGCTTGTCCCTTTTACTATACCTCTGTTGAGGTATCACCATATGTGGACCCTAATCAGCTCAGACTATACCTCTGCTAGTATACCAAACAGAACCCTCATTTTCAGACTATACCTCTAAAAAGGTATCATCAACATAAGGGACCCTAGCAACCTCAGACTATACCTCTGTTAAGGTATCAACAGTGAAAGGACTTAGTGAAATTTAAGGGCCTTTGGAGGATTGTTTGGAAGATATTTGAGGGCCCTTGGAGGAGTATTTGGAGGATCTTTGGGGTCCTTGGAGGAGTGTTTGGAGGATCTTTGGGGTCCTTGGAGGACCCTTTGAAGAGTTTTGGTGGACAATGTTGAAGAGCTCTTGAAGGATTGATTGAGGCATATTGAAGGATACTTGCCACGACCATACAAGCGAGTGGATAGAGACAGGAGGGAGAGTGGTGGGATGAGAGCATTATGGGGTTAGGAATTGCTTTAGTTTCTCTTGTCCATAGTCTTTCACCCTCTCTACAGGCCAAAACCTTTCCGTAGGTGGAGGCAAGAGTCAGTCCGGGTTTGGGCTGGGGTGTCCTTGCAGGAGCGACACTGTGGAGTGTTTTTGGTGTGGGGGTGTTGCTGTCTTGATTTTCTTGTGTTTGGATCCCCTCCACACCTGCATGCTTGACTGTGCGCCATGTTAGCTTTGTGTGGGCGCTTGTTTTCATAGGAGGTTGGTCCGGATTTGATCACCGGCCAATCCTAGAGTATGCTGTCGGTGGTGAGGTTGGAGTGATGACCAGCAAGACCACCAGTGTTTCTTCTATGGTGAGGCTGGGTTGATGACCAGCAGACCATAGGAGTGCTTGCGGTGGATGTAGGTGCAGATACAGGTCTACGTTAGAAACCTATTATTCCTGCTTGAACCAGTAGCCGCAACAGGTTCTTTACCCGGTTACCTTGTAGAAAGTGGGGATTAGAGACAGGTTGACAACCGGTTGGGTTGTGAGTTTTCATCACGGAGGTGCCACCAGCTGCTGAGGGGAGTGCTGGTACAAGCACCAGTGATACTAGTGGGTACACAAGACAAGGTGTGCGGTTTAGGCCACTTTCACCTTCAGTGTCTTCTGAGGAAGGTTCAGACTCGGAGTCAGGAGGATTCTCGCCGAGGGTGCAAGTCATTTCCGTGCCATTGTTGTGGGACACGATGGAGGAGATGTATGGAGCTACCAAGAGGCTACATAGGTACTCTGGAGCTGTGGGCACCATCGAGCTTGATGACTTTATACAAGAGTTTGACAGTTGGTGTGATTTGCAGCAAATGTGCAATCCACAACTGTTTACGCCCTTTATGGCGTGGAAGGGGCTATTCCAGCACCTTGAGGGGCCGCCCATGGATGATTACCATGAATTTAGGCGGGGACATGCGGTGGAGATTGAGGAGTGGCGAGAGTATTGGTCACCTAACTATGTCTCAATCACTAGAGGCACAAGGGCAGCAGTGACACCAGTAGCTACACAAACATCTCCAACTACAAGCACTAGTAGTGGAACAAGTAGTGTCGGCACTTCTGCAGGTGGTACCAGTTCAAAAGGTGTTACTACTCCTCCTGCCATGACTACAACACATGTGCCTAGATTCAACCCAGTGGTGGAGTTCTTCCAGGAGTTGCGGAGGAACTACCAAGGAATACGGACAGAGAAGCTGCGAAGTTTGCAAGACTTCCAGCGCAAATCCAGTGAGAGCTTGCGAGAGACCTACACTCGTATGAGGCGCTTGATAAGTGTGACCCAAGGGGTTATTGAAGCTCAGGCAGTCCAGTTCTGGTATGGAATTTTGGACAAGGAGCTCAGGAGAAGGGTGCGGGATGCAACCCTGTTACAAGCGGCCCAACCCACATTAGCGGATGTGTTTCTGCTGGCTGAGCGGATTGAGCTCAATATGGTGGAGGAGCGAGTTGTTACCATTGGATTTGGCAAGGACATGCCTGCACGAGGCGTAGCTGCTAGCCCACAGGCACAAGGGACTGCCCAACAACGTGGTCAGGGGGGCAAGGTTTCCCAACCCAAGTTCCATGGAGCTTACAGGGGACCTCAGGTGCAGAGGCCCGTGGCATCTTTTGCAGGCCAACAACAACCAGGGGTGATATGTTGGACATGTGGAGGACCCCATGTCAAGAGAGATTGCCCAGAGAGTGGCAGAAGGCCGGCACAAGCACAGCCTGTACAGTTGCAGTGTGGGCATTGTGGCAAGTATGGGCATGGAGATGCCCAGTGTTATGACTTGCATCCTGAGTTGCGCCCAGGCCAGTTCCAAGGGAACAATGGTGGCCGGGGGCGAGGTGGAGCAGCCCAGAGAGGACGAGGTGGTCAGGCACGAGGTGCAGGCCAAGGGCAAGCTCAACATGGCCAAGGACGTGGAGGTCAGGGTGGTGACCAAGGCATGGCCAACCGGCTTCAGCAGCTAGAGCAGAGGCTCGTTGCCATGGCCACAGCTCAGGTGGTATCGGCTCCAAGGCCGGATGGTCCACCTCCTGCTCCGGAGGGAGGAGACATAGGAGACATGGGATTCATGTGCGGGGCAACACTACCACTAGTAAGGGGTGCCACTACCACTACCACTAGTGCCGGGCAACACTACCACTACCACTATGTGCGGGGCAAGACTACCACTAGTGAAGGTGGAGTCTGCTGCAACCGTGACTCGAGGAGCAACACAAGTTCCTGAGCCACGAGGTGAAGAGGTGGAATTGGATCCACAACGTGGGGAGGCAAGCCGTCAGGCGAGGCTTCCTCAGTCATTCACATTGGCGGAGACAGTGTCGACGCCATCCATGGTACCTAGTTCTCAAGGCTAGTGCAACCGGTGTGTTATTGGGGGCAGCCACCTCTGTGTGTCAAGCCCCACTGTTCTCGGCAACCATGATTGCGACGCCGGGGGTAAGACCAGCTGCAGTGTTCAGACTAGCAGCAACACTCTGCGAGAGTGGGGAGGTCACTTCATCTTTTGCGGAGTTACTGGAAGGTATAGTGGCAGAGGGATCCTCGGATTTGAGGGTCAAGACTGCCACGGCTGCGCCATGGCAAGCTGCAGCTGTCAATTTGACGGAGCTGCCAGCTAGGCCAGCCTTTGAGCGCGCCATGGTGACACCCGGAGTTGTCTTGTTAAACAACCAGAGAGACATTTTCACTTTGAGTGGACCGACAGGCAAGAAGTACCGGCCACTGCGGGTCTTGTTGGACTCAGGAGCTCAGCCACTGATGTTGGGCAGAGCTGCTATTGCAGGTTTGGGCCTCATGGAGGCGGATATGGAGCTTTGTCCTTTCCAGATACAGACATCTCTGGGAGGATCAGAGTAGGCTCGGGGCATAACACGACGTGAGTTGGCCATTGGACTACAACCAGATCATCATGTAGATGGCTCAGTGATGCGAGCCAAGGCCATTGTGACAGACGCGGTCTCTTACGATGTCCTTGTTGGTGGGGCAGTGTTATATCCCATGGGCTTCACCCTGGACTTTTGGGAGGAGTCAGCATCCTACAGGCCTGGATGGCAGTCAGGGGATGGTCGTGCACAACTCCCTGTGACATTCATTGGGGGTATTGCGGCTGCCCAGCGGGGCAAGATGCCAACACTAGCCGCCTTTATAGCTGCAGTTAGTTGGCCTGGAGAGTTGCTGGAAGGCAATGCCCATGCAGAGGATGTGCCACCTCCAGCAGAGCAGGATGACATGCATGGTACGGCGGAGTTGTCTGCCATGGTTGCTCACACCCCATTATGGGGTACGAGCAAGGATTTGCAGCAGGCTGCTGATGGACGGGTAGAACAAGCCTGGGTAGAGGCCTTCGTACCGTCAGGAGAAGAGGAGAGTGCGGTGATTGCACCAGGACCACCTCAGTTGTCGCCATTGGACACCACACCTCTTGTGTGGCAGTGCCCGGATGAAGGCATATGCCTTCTGGACTTGTTTGGCGGGATCAGCACTGGATTGGCTGCAGTATTGCAGGCAGGTGTACGAGTTCGACGTTACCTGTATGTGGAGAGGGATGAGACTGCACGACGCGTCTCACTGTGCCATGTTGCTCAGTTGGTACAGCAGTACTCTGATTTGTTGCCAGTGTCTGCAGTTCGTGGATACCAACAAGCCTTGTCAGCAGACATTTCGTTGTTGGGGACGCAAGATTTGGAGCGGGTTGGCTCCATTGATCTGGTAGTAGCAGGTTGACCCTGCCAAGGGCATTCATCAGCCGGGCATGACAATGGATTGCGAGACTCGAGGACGGGTATGATTTGGGAAATGGTGCGGATTTTGCGCCACTTGCAGCTTCATCAAGCTGTATCTCCAGCATACATCTTGGAGAATGTGCCACTGATGGGTGATTCTCGGGCGCTGCAGCTTAAAAGCTTCAGATATTATGTGCAAACAAAAATAGTTCATAATATTTGAAATCCATTTGTACTTGATGTCGTACTGATTCTCTGAAGCCATGATCTCAAAATATAGCACCGAACTGTTGAGTGCATCCAAAGCAACTTGATTTGATACCCAAAACATGCAATAAATAGAAAAATCTCACTACAACAAAGATGTTACATTTGGTAGGCTGTTAAAAGATTCAAATTTGGAAGGCTTCAAAATGACCGTGAAATCATTGGGATATGTAGTACCTAGTAGCCGGCATGTAAATTTGTCACCATGAAATAAAATTGTGTTGGTAGAGACACTCGCCATTGCCAGAAGAATTTATAGCCCGTGTGTCATTTACTGATATATCCGTAATATGTAGTAGTGAACACAACTGAATATTGTGAACTGCATGTTGTACCGAATGCATCTATGTTTTGTGTTTGTTGTTGTTTTCTAAGTAAAGCTGGGATAATTTGTAACGGTCATAATTGATAAGGAGAGTCACGAATGTAAAGAGTGAGATTCTTGGTAATAGTGAATTTGTAGCTGCATGAAGACTTTAAGTATTATTTACAAGTAAAATAAATTCACGATACTTGGAATCTCTTTATGCTTGACGGTGTGCTGCTTCTTTGAAGTCATAATCTGGAAATACAACACTAGACTGGTAAGTGCATCCAAAGCAACTTCCTTTGATGCCCAAGACATGCAATAAGTGGAGAAATCTGACTGAAATCCGACTGCAACAAAGAGGTTGTGTTTGATAGGCTGTTAAAAGATTCACATTGGAAAGGCTTCAAAATGAGTGTGAAATCCTCAAGTTGTATAAAATCTAGTAGCCGGAATGTAAATTTGCCACTGGGAAATAAATTTATATTTGCAAAGACACTCGTCATTGCTAGAAGAATTTATAATCTGTGTGTCATCTACTGATATGTAGTATTCAGTAGTGAGTACAATGGAAGATTGAGAATTGCATGTTACACCAAGAGCATAATATGTGTTTTGTATTTTTTGTTGTTTTTTGAGGTAAAGCTAGGATAATTTGTAATAATCATAAAAGTTGACAGGGATAGTCACGAATACAAATAGTGAAGTTTTTGGTAATATCGAAATGTTGTCAACGCCATTGGTTGCAGTGCTTGAGGACTTTAAGTATCATGTGCGAACAAAAAGAGTTCACGATACTAAGCAACCTAATTTGATGCCCAAAACATGCAATAAACGAAGAAATATGACTACAATAAAGCTTGATGTGTGTGTTTCATGAACTCAAGCTAATACAAAATTGCATACCGTATTCATTTTAATAACTGAGTTCGGTATGTAAAAAGTAAAATTTAAGGCACAATAGGGTAGCCTGTGCCATTGGCCCAAGTGTCCAGTGTCATCTATGTCCCCTATCTAATCAATTGTTTTTCCAGAGAGCCTACAACCAGATTTGAACCGGAGACCTTTCCCTTGATATCTCTCCTGTTGAGGCTCCAACCATTGTCCCACGAATGCCCACTTTGTATTTCGTGAATTTCCAGCGACCAAAAGTACTTGGAATTCCACATCTCCCACACCGCATCTCTCCAGTTCTCTGAGGACTTGACTTGTATATTGATGGCTGATTGCAACTCGTAGTTGGGTTTTGCTTTGATGCTCTCAAGAGTTTTTCTGACAGCATGTGGTCAAAGGGTCTCTGCAATTGGACGGCTGTGAGATGGGTGCACGGAGCCGGAGGTAATGGAGGATTTCTACGGGCTTCTGCACCCAGTTATTCTTCGCTTGCGAGTGAGAGCTTGGGCAGAGGTGATGAGATGGGTGACCGCAACGTCGACATTTTTGACCGGGCACTCAAGAGCAAGCAGGTCTTCTGGCAGTCAGAAACTCTGCCTGAAAGTTGCTCTTCACACGAATTTGGAGTTTTTATGGAATTATCTAGTCACAGCTTGTGGAAGAGAGGGGATATACTCATACGAGGTTGTTTGCCTTAGCCTTGTGGTCATAGACTGCGCGCCCAGTTTGGGCGGAGAGAGAGAGAGAGTGAGTTGTGGCTGACAGGGTTTCAAACAAATCAGAGGGACAGGGCAGCGTGGCTTATGGAGGCAAATGATCCCATTCTCAACACAGTGACTGAAAACCTACTTGACCGACTTCAAGTAAGTAGCCTCCATCCCATTCACGACTTTGTTGGGGAAGATTCTGTTTCAGGTCAGTAAATTGCACATGCCAAGTGTTTGCATACACGAATTTTGGTGTCTTTTCTTACTTGCTCCTGCCATCTTCCGGAGTTGCGCAAGTAACAAGACGTTGATTTGTGGCAGGATTGTAAGCGAAAGTTCCCAACAGCATTGAATCTGGGAGGGGCCTTTGACCATGTGCGCCGCTTGCTTCAAGGACGCGGTAAACTGAGAAATCCATGTAGAGAGTGTTAAGTCGGTTCTTCATGCATGTCAATGGCCTACTGTTGAAATTATAAGGTGGGCTGGCCGAGTTGCAAATGGGTGTTTGGAACCTACACAATATGGTCCTTTGGCATTCCCCTTAGTGATCCTGTTCATGCACTCACGCATCTCCTGTGAATGTTGCTAGCTGTAAAACAGGAGCTCTAAACAACTTGCTTCGTGTGGACCTTGATGCAGGTGGGATAGAGAAGTTGATATCGCTAGACACTTCAGATGACATGATAAAAAGGTCTATGAAGTTGGCAGCTTTGGAGGATATAAAAGGTGGGCCACCTGGCATCACAAGGCTGGAGAATATGCACGTAATTGGAGATGAGGAGTATTTACCATTCAAACAGGGGTGAGCATCATCTCTGCCTCTCTCTCTTCCTTAGCCCCAAAGTGCTGTTATCTTCAGTCACGTTGCCACTAAACTCAATTTGTTAAATGGATACTGTTGGGTTTATGGCAGTTCGAAACTGGGATTGTCCTCGAAGTGGGGGGGAGGGGTTATATCCCTTGGATCTCTTCCAATAATGTGTAGGACCTGAGCATTCTTTCCACTCTCTTTTCATGATGGAAATACCTTACTGTGCTCAGAGATTCTGGTCACTTGCATGCCGAGTTTATTCTTTTGCCCTGCACACAACCCAGAGTGATGGGCAGAAACCTTCCCCAGGCATGTCATTTCTGTGGTAAAAGCATGGCTCTAAAACAGAAATCAATAACCGGGCGACTGGGCTGTTGAGTTTGCACGTGGACAAGTGCCTCTGTGAGTGCCTTAATGGCAGTTGTGGGAAAATAAGTTTATACCTGCAACTGAGCTGCGGGAAGCTAAACCCTAGTGGGTGTGAACCCCACAAAAGGCTCCAGGAGGGTTAGTTTCCCGCGGGGTCACTGGCCGTAAGGCTATGGCAAGCCAATGTTCGCAGGGAATGGCATGAGTACATTTTATTTTTGAATGTGGGTGGCTTGCATATGGAGGGAGCAGTTCACTGGATGTGGTGATCAGCTCTTTGGGCCTTCACTGGGTCAATGATCTTCCAGGTGCAATGTCGCAGGTACACTTCAATGACAGATGCTCGAGATAGTCCATCAGCCCTGTTTTGATTATTCAGGCAGTGAGGGAATTTGTCGGTTGCATTCTCGTGGACTCTAGATCTTTGTAGCGTGGGGTCAAGTTATGCAGGTGATTTACCTTTGATGTTGTGGCATGGTCTTGCTATCACATACCTCAGAAGACCTGAAGGCAGAGCAAGCCCTCCTCAGGATTATCCATCCTATAGGACTTGTGTGCTGGTCCTTGCATGTATCCTCTACCATTTTGTGTATCAACTTTTAGGGGTTATCATTGGATACAAATGCAGAAAAGAATTAACCATGGTCATAAGTGCTATGCAGTGCAGGATGGCACTGAAGCCTGATGGACTGTTTCTGGCAGCCATGTTTGGAGGCGAAACTGTGAGGTTGGACCTTTTCTCTTGATTTCTTCCACTGCCAGTTGCACTGCATTTGAAAAGGGTGTGCACGCTCATGCAAGAGTATTCAATTTGTGTTGCAGAGGGAAAATCTTGCGCTCCTCTGGTAGATGTATTTGGATATGAGGCTCTTCCATGTTGCCCTTATTGAGACTGCTTCTGTCTCTTTCTCTGGGGGGGTTTCAGGGAACTGAGAATAGCATGCACAGTGGCACAGTTGGAGCGTGAAGGTGGTGTGAGTCCTCGCATCTCGCCTCTGGCTCAGGTGAGTCTCTTCATTTTGGTGTAGGGATGAGGACACACACACATAAGCTGATAGGGGAGAGAAACAAGGGGTTGATAATAGGTTATTTACAAGTGACAATTGTCAAAAGTATGTTCATTGTGGGTGATGAACAGGTACGAGATGCTGGGAACCTGTTGACAAGAGCAGGTCTTGCACTGCCTACAGTTGATGTGGACGAGTACACTGTGCGATATCCCAGTGGTGCGATACCAAGTAACTCTAATTGATTTGGATTGTTGGAGAAGCAGGCCATTTGTTATGTCTTGCGTTATACAAGCCAGCACAGACTGTCACTTTGCTTTGGCATATCTATGCTTCAGTATCTGTGTGCTGCCAGACATAGGCATTCTGGAACAAATTTAAAGACAGTAATGTAGAGTGTCAGCGGAATTAGGGAAGTGGGACAGAGATAGCGATGTATACAATATTTATAAAATTGTACTCATGGTATGATACCAGTCAAGGTGTAATGTCCATGCTGCTTGGTGGTATGTAGTTTGTTACCCCATTGCTAATCTATTGCTACCTGTCCTGCCGGTCACACTGTAAGGCATGCCTGGAGGGTAAAGACTGTGCTGGATGAGAGAAATTATGTAAGATCCTGAACCGTCTCTGTGAGGGTTGTACTAGTCTTGGGGCCTTTGCATAGCAACGTCAGAGCCTGTATTGACTTCTGTGCAGCAATTGAGTTGATTGAGCACTTGCGGGCCATGGGGGAAGTCAACGCTGTTCGTCAGAGGAGTTTGGTATAATTCAACCTACATCATTTTTCTTTGTTACCCACTGTTTAGGGCACCATGGACACATTAGGGGCTCCTGGCCCAAACCTGCTCATCTTGGAGCTCACGCTATGCAGTCAACTCACTACAAGGGCATCACTAGGTAAACTGATCACCTTCCCAAGACTGCAGGAAGAAAGTCCATCTGGTGACAGGTTCCCTGAGCAAATGGAATCAGGACTACTCGCTAAGTTGAAAGTGCCCTGCATCCCTAAGGAATTGACTGTATTGTAAGCCTTAAGGGCTAAAAAATATCTAGGGCTGGTCTCTTTAATCTAGCACCCCTGAGTCACAGTTCTGCTCATACGCTGACACAACTATTGCAACATTGGATATATGTAAAATCTGTTGTTAATGCAGTTAGCATTAGTCTATTTGGAAGGTTTAAGCTTGTTCAGCTTTTGCTGTGCTCATGCTATCAGGTGCTTTTTGGGTGCCTGTCCTACTGCATTTTATACATCCCTCTTCATCTCTCACTTCTTTCGTTCTCTTTTTTTACTTTCCTGCTCTTACTACCTGGAGAGGTTTAACCTTCAACAAGGTTAAGCAAAGCCTGTGGAGAAGTTTTTCTGTCAGTCTTTCTGATTCTTTCTCGTCCACATGGTTGCTGATACTTGAGGGCACTGTATGGCAGACCTTAAGAAGGGATACAGCTCTGGCAGCTGCATCAGTGTATCAGTCAATGTTTGGAGAAGCAGATGGCACTATTCCTGCCACATTTCAGGTAAAATGCCCAGGATGGGATTCTCTTGAGTAGATGTCCATTGGGAGCTCAGTCATTGTCAGGGATTCCATAGGTGCTTTTTGACTGTGTTATGAGTTATCTTCTTAAAATGAGCTCTCCTGACATTCTTGTGAGACCGGTAACAGTGCTTACCGTCTCCCTGTCTCCCAGGTGATATATATGGCAGGCTGGAGTCCAGATACATCACAGCAGCGAGCCAAACGAAGAGGCTCAGCGACAGTTTCTTTTGGTGACTTACAGAAGGCCTTTACTGCTGAAGGAGGGCCTGAAAGACCCACAGGGATGCAGCCGATTGATGATCCAAAATCAACTTCTAGTAAGTCTATCACAGAGCTTGCCTCTGAGAGTCAGGAGAGAGAAAGGACCGGGGGCACTGAACAAGAGGTAACAGATGGGACTACCAGGCTGCCATCTGGTTCATGGTTTAAGATTGAGTAGTGAGTGCTGGATTATCTTTGGCAAGCCTCATGTGATTAATCTTTTAATGGAATACAGTCACTAGAGTAGTTTAGTAATTATGTGCAGGTTTTAGTTGTACATGTTTTTAAGGGAATTGCTGAGGTTTGTTGGGGTCATATCAGTCAAATAAAATTGGCTTTTGCCACTGCCGAGAATACAGAAGTACCTTTATTGGAGAGATTACCATGGCTAAACCTCACCTTTCTGAGTTTTCCTTAGCTGTAACTTTTCATAGCTAATACATTGATGCTGAGTGGGAACAGCATGTCACTACTGCAGGTTGTGTGTGAATAAGCAGGAATTACAGCAGAATACATGCACCCACTATCTTTATTGTAACTGTTTATCATGTAGTTGGCACGAAATAAGTTCATATGTGAAATTCCACCAGATCACGATTGATCGGATAATGGACCACTTTCCTTGTATCAGATCCATGAAATATCATCACTTTTTTGAAGTACTGAAATTATATATCAATGTACTCCCCATTCACTTTTACCATGAGGATCTTCGATTCCGCCTGGAATGACAGGATGTGGTTGTAGAGATGGTAACAGGAAACAGTACTGAACTGGTAGGGCTGTGGTGTGAGCGTAGCTGCAAGAGTTGTGATCACCAGCGTCACCAGCAGAAAACACATCTGACATGCATGAATTCAAACTTTAAAGGACAGGGAAGGAATACAAAAGCATTGAATTTTTTACTAGAATGAACCAAAAGAGATGAGAGTTCCAAACTGCACAAGGCACCTGGACCAAAAGATCTGTTGGTCATCCCAACAGTAGAATCTAATTTGGATAATTTGTTACTGTCGTGGGTGTATAATTCACCTAACATTTACAGCAGCTTAACACTTTAGATAGCGTTGGGCAGTTTTTCGCTTCCCACCCTCTTCCTCCCTGTCCATCCTTGCCGTTTTCCTTCTCCCTCACACAAGTTGATACCTCTGTGATGGCTTCGGTGTTCAGTGCCTGTCCTCGTTGTGCACGTTCCCAAAATTAAGTGTTTTCAGCATCTCCTCTAGCATTGCAGCTGATCCTGGCCAAGTTGTCTGCTAAGGCGACTCGTTTTAGTGCCTTGCGTAACAATCTCTGAAGTGCGGCTGTGACTCTCTGAATCATTGAGTGCATAGCACCCTTCTGGGCATTCATGATCACATAACATCCTGCTTCAGCTTCTGGAGAGGTCTTTTCCCTGACTCTCATCTTTTCCCCCCAATCTCTCTCACCTTGCTCTCCACTTTGCAATCTTCCCTCTAAATGCGATGATACAACTTCCCAACATAGAGGAGGTAGAATTACCAGAATGAGCTGTTATTTCGATAACTTGAGACCTGACAATCTTGTTCACAGTTCTGGAAAAACAATGAGAACATCCTATCAATCTTGTGGCAAGCAAGTAAAGCTTTGTGCGTGCGTATCATCCTTGTGGCCCTCATGATCCCTCACATAATGACTATTAGGATCCTCCTAAAAGCAATGTTGCACAAAGCTTGCAGTCTCACAATACTGATCAACTTTATTGACTTGTTTGTTACAATCACAGCTTACTTGAAGAATAAGCATGACATGTAAATCTACAAATTTGCAATATAATGATGCGACTACATATCTTCATCTTCCTCCAGAGTTTTGAAAGAAAATGGGTGGAACTTATAGCCATCTCCCTGATAGAACTTGTTTTGAAATTCAACCCAGTGAAGACGCAATGCATGCAGAAATGCACTTAGTGTCTCCATGACGAGCAATACTCCAGTAGTTACAATGAGAAACACCACCAACCCAATGAGCTTGATAATGGGATTTGAATACCTGACAAACACACCATAGATCAAACTTAACAAAGCACAACAAACTTCTCACTCTCTTGCATTGCCATCCTGGCAACATGCCTCGCCTTTATGTCGGATTAGGAGCTACAAAAGGGTGGCGCTGCTGGAATCCACCTCATGCCCTTTGCTATCATGTCCGGCACACCAAGACCACTCAAATCTGTGAAACCTTATGGGGGGAAAACTTTGCAGCTTTTGGGTTCAGTCTCAGTGGGATGCAGACATCCTGCCTCTCAAGGGTATATTTACAGTTCCTGATCACAAGGTACTGTACCGGGTGGAATCATCTCTCTCCTCTTCTCAGGCACTGGGACTAAGGGGCAAGCATCACAAGTGGGTCAGAAAGGGATAGAGCAAATCAGCACTGTTTCTACAGGGATGCCTGTACAAAACCCAAACATCAACTCTCCATTGAGATTGTCGTCTGGTTGTGGAAGTGCTATGGCGAATTCCAGTTGAGATACCTTACCCTGGCTCCAGAGGAGGGTTGACATCAGGCAGGGACTGTACACTCGAAAGTAAAGAAGCTACTCCTGAGATGAACAATCTTGTGACAATAGAGAAGCCCAAAGGAGAAAGAAGCCCAAGCCCAGAGCAATGCACGTGTGACTCACCCCCATGCGAGTAAGAGAACCCTCTCATAGAACACTGCCGACAGTTGTGCATGTGCCAAACTGCAAACACATAACAGTAAGTCAATAACAACACTAACCTTATATGGTCTGAAAAACTGGTAACATTCACTCAGGATCAAAAACTGGAGTCTCAAACTTGTCTGCTCACTATCCAAAACTTAAATATCCTGTAAGAGACCCGATTCCTCATATAGTTGACCCATGGTTTCAAAATCTGTGTTGCTTTTGTCAATGTATTCTCCTCAGTGACCCAATGCAGCCTCTCAATGCCACACAAAAACCTGAGAAGCTTCATCAGAACAACTAGCTTGTGACAAACAAAACCCCTACACTAGACTAGGGTTACACATACAACCTGACGGAAACCTCATACCTGAGAGCCCACAAACGTAAATATGAGGCGGTGTTGGAAACAGCACCCAGAACAAACTCAATGGTATGAATCATTTGATGCACAAGAACTTCACTGAACTCAAACTCCTCCTCATGCTCTTCCTCATGGTCTAAATCAGTTGATTCATTGTCAGATCCTCCCAACCTCCCATACGCACGCCCTTGAATTTTCTGTGTTTCTCACACACCACAGTTGCAAATGAAGTGACCTTTCTATGCACAAAGCAAACGCAAATGATGCTGCCAGATGAGGTCAAAACCTGTGAGCCTTCATCTGTCTGTGAGCTTTCATTATATATGATGTTCAATTTATCTGATAGGTACTCACAATAATATTTAAAGCCTCACCTGTAGGTGCTGTTTCCGCATTGCAAAGGGTTTTGGAAGAAGCATCCATGGCACTGCAACCAACGCTATCACCAGCAATACTACCTGAGAACAAAAACAGCAATTGAGGCCCGCATCACAGGAACTTCCCACACCCATCATTCATATTGAAGATATTACAAGAAGTACCCACTGTGAACACGTGATTAGAACACTGATTTGGGAAGAGAGCCTGTTACGGTCAATTCTTTTTCCTCATATTGTGGTGTTTGGCATTGCTCTTACAAGCTTTCAAAAGTAAGAGCCTCGCACAAGGCTTACAATTTACCATCAAATCAGATCAAGGGTGTTTAATGTGGCAGTGGGACTCCAAAATGGGGAGACCATCCACAAGGTTGGGATCTCACCCATCTTAGTACTATCAGACTCAAAGCAGCTGATTTACCAAGGGTTAATGAAGAAAAGAACAGGTTGATAACCCAGTTCTCTACTTCAGGTGACAGATAGAATAAGATGACCAGAGTAAGAAGGATGATTTGAATAAGAATTTAGTGTTAATGACCTAAGGGACTGTGACCAATAGCTGCTGGGGGTCCCCTTCTTGTTCATGCACATTTGACTCTTTCAGGCTAGAAGTATTCCCTCATATATCATACCTGGACATATTTCTGACCCCTGAAGAGCTGATTTTCCCCAAGATCATCCAAAGGGCTCAAGAACATGTAGATCATCACATGGTATAGATCTGACTGGCTTCCTTGGACCCACTTTAAGACTATAAGCACCGACAAATATCCAAACAAAGAGTTGAGGAACAGCAGTTGTGGAACAAATTGGTACCTGCCACAAGCCCATGACACATCACTCAGCAACCCACTTCACAGAGGGTGTGTGAGAGAGACAACAGAGAGAAGAACAACAAATAAATTCAGCCATGGGAGAGACACCATCAACCAGGAAATCAACTCTCTGGAACATGGAATTCCCAGCCAGACAAAGAACCATGGAAATGAATTCAGACACAATCATTACACAGCCTTTACACAACCTTACTACCTACAGTAACATGCCCTTAGCTAGCAGATCCGAAAATCCTATCACATTTGTAACATAGCAGTATCCACAGTCTCATAGCAAGAGAAAAATTGCTTACCAGATATCAAGCCTGTTGCCGAAAAAACTGGCATTAAAGTAGCTGAGTATGATACCCAGGTTCATTTGTAAAATTCCCAGCAAAATTGACATTTTCATTTTCACTGAATTGAGGTAGGGAAGCTCTGACCGCGATCCATGCCATTCAGGATCAACTCCAAATGGGTATGGGTAATAGGAAACTTTTTCCAATCCAACCGTAGTAGCATTGCTGCAGACCACATAATAGCAATATAAGTTGTCAAGGGTAAAATCTAGATGCACTCTCACTACAATTATTTTGCAAATGTCAGAGTTTCCTCCTAAACGAGAATTCAGGTGAGAATTCTTGCCACCTAAATATCTCGTGGGCATCTATGATCTCTCCCAGGTGTAGCGAGTTCCTTACTTCCTATTGGATTCACAATCCATCTTCAAAGATCTTCTGAACATTAGACAATTCCAATCTAGCTTTACAAATGTCCTAGAAAAGAGACAACCAAGGCAATTCCTACAGGCTACTTCCAGAACTGAATAAATCAGGACAAGCAATTGGAAGACAAACTGATGCATACGATGTTTAATTAGGTCATTTCGAACAGAGAAACTGCCCTTACCTGCAAGCAGGGTCCCTACATCTATAAGCTGAACTCCCAAATATATGGAACGGCACCGAGAAAAATTCGTTGTAAATTAAACCCGTGTACATAGAGAAGATAGCCATTAAAAGAATGACGTATCGCCCTGCAAATGCCATCTCCATGATGTCGCCCAATTTCTGGATACACACCACCACAGTTCCCTTCAATGATCAACAACTAAGCCTGCACAGCTCACAGCTCACAGATGTAGAGACCAGAACAACCATACATCCTGATGAAGAGCTAAGACAAGAAAAGTGGATAGGAGGGCCAGTTACACCAGCCAATCATCCAAAACATTGATCAAGAATAGTTCAGCAACTTGGTCATCAACATCCCTGACACACTCTCAATGATAGAAAACCCCAAACATTCAAACCCAGGGTGAGGGCATGTGAAGGTAAATGAACGGTTAGCTTTCCACACCTTGTTCATGAATTTCCTTTCATTGATGATGAGATATAGGGCCCCCAGCAGCAGTGCGATCCCATGGCCCCAGTCTCCAAACATAACCGCAAACAGGAAGGGGAAAGTTACTATGGTAAAACAGCCTGCATTCACCTCCTGGTACCGGGCCACCCTGCATGCCAAACAACATCTCCTCCAATCAGCCCTGAACATACCAGAGGGACAAAGAGAGTCCTTCCTCATCCTCTTTGTTACTTGTGCACTTGAGCATGCACTGGCTTGCAGTCAACCCTAGAGCATAACTAGCAGCCCTGGTCAGATCAGTTCTGGATGAGTCACTAGAATGAATCATAGCAGGGAAAAGAGGAGCCTACTTTAGCTATGTAGGTTAGCACAGTAGACTAAAGCCTGTTCTCCGTGCCTTCATTTTCAATAATAGTAGCAATGTTCCAATTCCCAGCAACAACCTGGATTCACTGGAGACAATCTTGTTGTGAATTGAGTTCCCAAGAGAGTAACATTCAAAAGCAGCTGTGATTTACACATTAACTATTCACAGTAAAGGTCCTCACCCATACGCGTCGATGATCTCTTGGAAGGCCCCGGTGAACTTGTTGGTTTCATAAAACGTGGGGGGAGACTCCTTTGTTCGAAGAACCTGGAAGATGGTGTTGACCTGCGAGTTGCTGTCATATGCAGCCCTCTTTAGAGCATCTTGTATCTGCACTCTCCCACAAGACCATAATGCCTTAGGTTAGGAGCACTCCCAAGATAACCTCATCCTCTCTAATTAAACCCACATGTGCATCACTAGCCCATCAGCCGATGTAGGTTCTTACCATTGGTCACACACATTAACATGCATTACAGTGTGCAATCTAGTCAAGACCTTAGTAACTATTGGACTAGTGAATCACACTATTTTGTGAGGACAATTCCCAACTAGAAGCAGAGAAATGAATGAAGATAACAAAAACGGCTAATACGCTACCAACTACACGAATCACTTCAGATGCCATGGACACTGAGGCATTACGAAGCTGCGGATCCGCATCCGGAGGGAACACACCCATAGGGACGAAAGAAAAAGATATTCGAAAAGCACCTTGGCCTTGGCGGCAACTGGACACCACGCCTCAGCAACTAGGCACTTGCGAGTCACATCAATACTCAACATGTTCAGATTGTGATAAACTGCCTGTTCTCTCCTCACCTGCCACAAGACCGAAATTCTGAGACACAATTACAGTAACAGATCTTTGCAGCCTGAGTAGATCACCAGATGACTTTGTCTGTGTAACTTGATGGCAGACTCAGCAACTCTAACTTTGTAAGATTCCAACAATCATGTCACTCATGGAAAACACCACGAATGAGGAGTACCATGACAGTCCACTGCTCCAGGTTGTAGCCAATGGTGTTGAGCAACTGATCACGGTGGTGAGTACTAGCATCCAGTGTCGTTTGGAGCTCTGCCAACCTTGCCTCCACCTGTGACATTGACCCATTTGATCTTAAAGCTGACCAAGCCACTTTCACTTCAGGACAACAAACTGCCATCAGAGTGCTGCATAGAAACCATTTGGCACAGAAGCCATACCTCAGCCTTCATCTGCCACTGCCGGTTGGGATCCTCGGGAAAGGGGTAGCGGTTGGCTCCAAAAGCCTCACATATCTTCACGATCTTTGTCCGTGCCCGCTCTCCAGCAAAAAATACAACAAAGACAAGTTTCTCAACCTGCATCAACAAGATACATTCCCGAGTTACTCATAGAGAGAGAGGTCATTTGCTGAACCTCCTGCAGGACCTCCACCTAGCGACCAGCTAGGAGTCACCAAAAAAGATGCGGCTTGTTGATTTTTATCCATTTTTGTATGGAGTGAATTAATCAGAGAAAAAGGAAAATAGCCAACCTTTTCACCAGTTGCAGGATCAAGAACAGGCTGCTCAATATTTGCCTGCTTGAGAAACATATTACCCCGGGTAGCACGAAAGAGGATCCGCTCAAAAGGTGCAGCTTTCGCCACGGGCACCACACCTGTTATAAAGCCCAGCCTCACTTGCTTGGAGGGCTCTGTCTGCATCTCCTGCAACAACCTAACCTCGATTAGACCCTGCCCATCTCCCTTCATCTTTAAATTGAAGGGTATGAGATCAATGCCAGTGCTTCCTAGAACTGGATCGTGTTGGCCATAAGAGATCACTATGGCAACTTTGAGTTTAGTCATACACCCCGAAGGCTCTGAGAGGGTAAGGATCCCACGAGGATGAGGTCTCAAAGCGCATCCTAGCAGTCTCATTCTCTGAGGTTTTTCTGGCTTTAAATTTGTGCTGTGGTCTTTGCTGCTCTACTGGTGTCCCTCGGGTCATTTTTGGTCTCCAGAAGTACAATCTCTGTCTCTTCTATAAATCTCTCCCTGGCTGCGGCAAACATCGTCTTATGAGTGCATTTTTTAAATCTCTGTGTCTGTTGGCCTCCTGTGAATGCAAAGCCATGGAGGAGATGGCGGGCGTTAGTGTAGAAGCTGAAGCCCTGCACAAATACTCTGTGATACTTGACAGCCTCCAATAATTTGAAGGGTCCTTCTCACTCAAGGCCCACTACAGTAAAGTGTGCAGCACAGACATTGACCCAGATGGGAGAAAGGGGAAGAGCAACCCACACGTCTGGTGAAAGGGCATGATCATAAGGATAGCACCCAGTATTCCCTCCAACAGTTTCAACGGTATGTCTGATTATGGAGAAGGGTTTGCTATCGTCCATTCCCAGGCGCCATCCCCTCTGCAAACTGGGGGTAGAATACCTTAAGCAGACATCCAATACTGACACTAGAAAGTCTGAGCAGATGCTCTGCCGAGTGAGAAATCCGTCGTCCTTGGCTGCAGTGGATATGACAAAAGTGATTAAGCGTGAAGGAACAAAGAGACCATACTGCACCTGCTCAAGGAGGAGGGGCTGGTCAATCGCTTCCTCCACTGAGGAATCTTCCAGTTCCACCCTCCGCTGATGCACATTGGCTACATTCCGGGCCGAACTGAAAAAGGCACCTGCCTAATACACAGAAAGTAGCACATGCAATCAATCAGCTTGTGACTGCCAAATGTAGGCAAGGCTACAACGAATTCTGGACAATGTTCTACACAATACAATGTGGAACCCACACTGGCATAACAGGCATGGGGTAACACCTTGCAAGGGCTAACTTAAAGACTACAATTCCAGGTAGTTACCTTTTTTAGTACCAAATGTAGCTCTGTCAGTTCACTGTGAGTTCGCTGCAGTTTTTCGACATTCGCATTAATCTCTAGAAGCTCAGTTTCCAGCTCTGTCAACTTACCCTGTAATCCAGAAAAGCCCATACATTACGACTTCATTCCATAATGAACCTTGGAAACAAGGACATCAAGTAATCCTTCCACAGAAAATTATTTTGTCACGTTTTGATTCCTCTTGCTTCCAGTCCCTGACTGCATTCAATTACATCTTTGACCGAGCAGAATCAAGTACAAGTGCAATTGCCCTCACAGCAATCGATTTGCCCAGCTGAATTACCTCTAGCTCATCAAGGTCAATCTCCTTCTCTAGAATTGGCCTTGATGCAGGCGCCATACCAGCTTTAGCCATTTGGTCCCGAAAATAGTGCGATTTTCTCAACATCTCTCCACATCGCTTCACCTGCAAACACACCATTGTTAAATTACAAACTCAAGCAAACTGCAAAATCTATGAATCATCACTAATAACCCTGGGATCTTGCAAGTTGTGCGAAGATGTTTGCTGCCAGCAATTCCAGATGTTACCCAAATCCCAATGACACAGCACAGAGATCCCCAGGACCTGCAGGCTGCCTGACTGGAATACTGCACCTTGGAGTCCAGAATTTCATGAAAGGGTATGAAGAAATACCTGGTTAGCATAAGTTCGCTGAAATGGACTCTTGTCTGGATTAAGCTGCCATCAGGAAACCACACACCTCAGCAATGTCATTTCCCAATCTGACCAATCTAAGTTGCATGAGAGAGACACAGAGAACCGTTCCCTGCCAACGTTGGCTTGCCATAGCCATCTGATCATCAACCCCGGAAACTAACCCTCCCGGAGTCTCGTGGGGTTTGCACCACCTGGGTCTAGCTTATCTCCGCAAATCAGTGGCGGGTGTAAGCTTATTTTCCCGCAACTGCCATTGAGGCGTTCACAGAGGTACTTGTAGCAATGACCTACTTAAGTATAACTTGGTGTAGTTTCCGATGAATAATCCTTTCTATCACCAGCATCCCACCAGAGTGTAAAAGCCCTGAATATCATGCTTCCACACAGCTAATGCCCAATCCAAAAGAGCATGCCACAGTCAAAGTTGACTGTATTCCACCAAGTGAGAAATCCATGGTCGAGCCTTTCCTGTATTTGAATTCCACATATGTAATCAACAGCATTTGCAGCTCGCATCTGGGTTTCCCACAAGCATGTAGGTGGCTGTAAAGGGAGAGAAAAGATAAAATTCCCCTAAGAAACGTGGGAAGTAAAACTGCTAGTTGTGTTTCTTACATCCCACATATCTGGTGGATATGACTAGCAGGGAGAACTCTCTGATCTTGTCATTTAAGATAGATCAATCATAAAATTAAATTCTTGAGAACTGGTAGTCACTGACGAAGCTCTGTTGAACATTAGTCTTGCCCCACGCCATTGCCTGGTTCAGTAAATGCTGTATATGTAAAAATAAAATTCAGAGACAGACAAACCTCGTGTTCTCTTCCTCTCGCAGCTCCACACTACTCCTAGATGAATTCACAAACACATTCGGTACTCACATCTTTGAACTGAAGAAGGCCAACCTCCCCCAAGTAGCTGACGGTGTCATGGCCGGATTCGGCTGGGATGATCAGCTGCACCAAGCTCATCTCCTCCGACCGGAACAGATCCATGGCCACCATCTTCGCTCTCCTAGCCCTTCCGAATTAGGGTTCTCAGCACTAAGAGGGCTGATTAATCACTAATGCACAAAACAGTGCCAATACATGCACAAGACCTTACCGAGGTCTCTCCCAACATGCTAAGCAAAAACTCGTCCTTTCTTTCGTATAGTGCACCGCAGAGCACGGGACAAGACAAATTCCACCGATTCAATTCTTACTAATGAGACGTGCAGAGAAACAGACAGCCACCCAGAGTGTAACTATAGCAGTCCAGAACACAAACGAAGAGCTGGGTCAAACCCTGTTTCTGTTACGTGTCCACAGCGATCCCGGCAGACCCACCATGGGTCTCGAAAACAAGTGAAACCCAACACAAATAGACACAACCAGAGCACGACGACAAACTCAAATCCAACAGAAGAAAAACCCAATTTCAAATCGAAACAGCGACGAGCTGCTCAGCTCCTAACTACACTTCTCACTGCCCACAGCCCCCTAAAGGACTACCATAGATCCAGTGTAGCTCTCCAAAAAACAAGCGTGAGGAAAAAGACACGGGGGAGGGAGCAGAAGAGAGAAGGTAAGGGTCGGCGAAGGCAATCACGACGAGTAGTCACACATTAAAGGGCAATCACCGGCGTGTCCGGTAGACGAAACCCACGTGTAGGTTGCTTGTGACCCAGTTGAAGCCACGTGTCAGGGAGATTTTGTTAACATGAGTAACTTGCCAAGGGCTTAACAATCATCAGCATCACCTTCTCTTGTCAATCTTGTTTTCCAGGTTTCTCTTGTTCCAAAGTTCTCTCTTTCCAATTGCGGTGCTTGTTGTCATCCTGCTCATTCTTATGCTGCTGAGAGACTGTGTTTTTGTCTCATTCAGCTAGCGACCAGACTGGTGTCTATGCTCAATGTTTGTAACAAACTCATTGGGGATTGCCTGTTCATGTGGATAGCCTTCATCTTGGACAAAACACTCAGGCTGCAACATGTGATACAATTGATACAACAGAAACAGAGATGCACAGCACACATTGCACACCTCCAGCATGTCTTGATCATTTGCTGTCAAATGTTCCAGGGAATATCAAAACTTTCAGAAGAACAATAGTCAAATTTATCTACATGGCCTGACAACCCGACTGTGCAGAAGAGCAAAACCAGGTGTTTACAGGAGCCATGGGCAATGTACAGTGACTTTATTATCAGACCACAGTCCTGAAAGAATGTCATGGATTTCCAACTCCAAATAATGACTACTCAAATTTTCCTCTAAAACTGAAATTCTAACTGTCAGCACTTGTTATACCATACTCAAGTTTCCCATGCTATTCCTTAGGGTCCAGATAAAGAAAGCAACCCCATGTAAACCCCCCTCCCATCTTTTTGGCTGCAAAATCCTTGAAGCCTATATCAATTTGTAAATGAACCTCACCTGTAATTAAGCAAAAAACGGATGAGTTTTGGGCTCCAGTCTGACCTCCATACCCAATTTTCGGGCGCGGAGTGCGGAATAAAATTCTTGAAAAGCTGATGCTAGTAAATGTATCTTTTGGAAAGGGGTGGGGGAAACACACAAGATGTGCTCATTTGACCATTTCCTGTCACCACTGGCTGTGCCAAAACCTGGCAGGATACCAATCCTCTGGGAGCCAGCCATGGGGTGTTCACCCCGGGGTATGGAACTCTGACCAAAATTGCCATAGCAAGGGCACACAGCCAATGATGATCAAGGGGAAGGAACGTTGATTTAAAGGATATGATACCGCGTCCACCATCTGGATTCACAGAAGGGGACAGAAGGAGAGAGCAGATATCTTTGACATTGAAGAGATCCTTGACATCTACTGGAGCACATCACTAGGTTGCACATACGAGTCCACAATGGTGAGGCATTTATCAATTGTAGCCCCTTCAACCAGATGATGATTCCACAGCTTGATCAGGAATAACATCAAAGATCTGTAGCATTACAAAACAATCCAACATCACCAGCGTTAATCCCTACCCACTAAACGCAGACGGATATGTAATGGGATAGTCTGTTGCTATGACAGGTTTCAAGAGATTCAATTGTCTTAGATTACAGGTGGAGAAGTATGGAAGGCTTCCTCCCTCCTTAGGCATGTGAATTCTCTTCGAAGCTTGGACACAATTGATCATCTAGTACTTTCTGGTCATATTACATATACACAGCATTTTGGACCAGCCATGATATGAAATGTATGATGTGATTTCAGTAGTATTATGGTGGCCCAAGCTTCCATCCCTATACGAGACTTCAACCTTATGCGATACATAAGATATAAGGCTGTGCTGAGACCGTTTATCTTGTTAGTTTACGAACTTTCTCAACAGCCATGAGCTTATTCTTATTCAAACGGAAACTATGCATGGAAGGTTTCTATATTCTTAAAACGTGAATGCTATGCTATGACTTCACTTGACACTGGACAATATAATACTTCAAAATCTGGTTTCTATGGTACCGTGGTTTGGGAAATGAAATAAAATCCATGTTGAAAGGGCTGAACATGGTTCAGGTGTATGATGTATTAAATTCTCAGGAACTGGATCTAAATGATCTAGGATCCTCCGCGTAACAGCTCTTCCATTTAGTCTGAAGAGCAACATTGAGTCAAGTTCATACTGGCCACACTTCACAAAAGCAGGCAAGCTTGAGAATGTATCTCATTTTCATGGAGTGTAGCATGACTCTCAATCCAGAGTAAGAAGAAACCACCTTCGTAAGGACGGACTGCTTGAAAATCGCTTTGAGTGTACCCTTGAGAATGCCTCGCAAGCCCATGGGCAATGGCCATCCGCAAGAACCCTGCCACAAGAATAGCAACACCTCAGGCTTGTCCACCCTCCCACCCAAATATCTGGTTGGAGCCAGATGATAATGGCAGGATACATATAACAACTCTGTTGAGCTACTGTTTACTTCTAACAGCATACACTTCTAACCATCAAGTTGCTCGTACCCAATTTATTAACCAGCTCACTTTAGGCCAATCTAGTGCAATTATTCAAGGGTGGCAAAGAGGTTTATCAAACAAATTAGGAATTTGAGCACAACCTAGTGGCTAGCAGGGAAAATACACATTACATCTCAGCTCACAAGGCAGAATCACGCGAGTGCATATCCTTGACAGTATGTATGGTACATCTTAGGCAGGCCATGGTTTAATAAAAGGATTGCACCACTGAGCTGCTGTCTTCAACATGCAATCAGATCATGACCAGCAGAAGGCAGAAACTTATAGGAGAAGAAAGATACCGTTGCTTTCGCACAAATGAGTTCCAGAGATGCATCACCTCCTTCTCATCTTTGGTAACATCCACAAAATCATCCAACATCTGCAACCCCATGCACAAAGCCTCACCTACACATACATCGCTGCGTGCATCTAACGTGTACGGCCACCATACAGTGAAACCAAGCAAATAACACAAGCAGACATGATCTCCTTACTATCATCCATAAAATCACCCTCACCAGCAGCCTGCAGCTTATGACTGCTAGAATGTACTCATAAGACTTTGTTTGCCGTAGCCTTGTGGCTATAGACCCCGCGCCCAGTTTGGATGGAAACATAGGGCATATGCACTACCTTTTTGAGGGGCTCAGTCCAGTAGTGTGACTTACCTTGATATAAACAATTAGTTCAGGCTTTCCAGAATCCTCTAGAACAAGCATCAATCTGCTGTGTGTGAGCACCCCAAAAGTTAGACCCCAACACGGCCGGGGCTTTAGGCTCAGCCACGAAATTTTCGAAGTTGGTGAACAGAGGTGCAGGAACCATGTTCTTAATGTTCCCTAAGAGGGTCACTCTCTGGTGAAAACACCCCGGACAATGTATCAGAAAATGGGTATTGTCTTCAGGTTGCCCGCACATCCGGCAATTACAATCTCCTCTTCCTCTCTGCATCTGTTTATTGTTCAAAGGTAGGCTCCTGCCGAGGGTAGGTAGGCCCTTCAGATCATCCTTAAGATCCTTAAGGTATGAATGGTAGAAAGACTACTAGGAGAGTGACAGACTACTAGGCAGTTTGAGAAGTTCCCCAGAAATCTATAAGAAATATCTAACATGCCTGGCAGCAATGCTCCAGGATCTTTTTGGCACACTATGTAGAGGACAGAATAGAAGTAATGGCCTACCCTGCGATCTTCCAAAACTGCAATGACTTCGTCCAGCTCATCCTCGCTGTCTCTGTCTGATAACAACTGTTCGGGTGCCATAGGCTGCATTGCCATTCAGATTAACAGAATGCATCAGAAGTTAGCACATTGATCAATTTCCCTCATTGGCAAGGAGCGCAACTAAGGCATTTTACTATGAATCAGGGTGTTGCCGCACCTCTAAGCAAGTTAGGCAGAAGAGTACCTGTGCAGTGTGAGAGTGAAAGAAGGTCCGTTTCTGCAGCAGAAGCCGGCTGCACCAGATGTTTCAAAGACCAAGCAGTGTCATCACCAAGCCCCATAATTCAATACGGCCGTCTCATAATAAATCAAGTAACTCCAAAATTGCATACTTCAAATTCACTATCCACATTTGTCGTAGTGGTCAAATTCAGCTATTAATAAAGAAACAAATAAATCTCATTGTTTTCCTGATTTGATGCATGGTGCAACAGATGCAAAGGTACAGAAACGGAAAATGTTCAAGTACATTACGTACTTGCGAGCGTCTCGATCTGCAGCTGCCTGACGATTTTTCTCCGCACGAGGACGCACAGGTGTCATGGATATAAGGGGAAGACCACACTCCTCCAATGGAGCAGCAGCAGCAGCCGCACAACCACCACTTAGCGAGCCATCATCCTCATGGGCATGGGCCAGACTACTCTCCCCCATACGACCTTCAATTCGTGGCCGCTTGAATGCTGGCAACACAATATCAGCATCTGTGACCAGTCCAGGATCCTCCCTCTCCTTTGTTTTCTCACCTCTCCCCCTCGGTTTTTGCAGCTTCTGTAGGTAACCGTTTGATGGTAACCGATTGAATAAAGCATTCCGATCGCCTGGAACCAGTGGGTCTGACCAGGCCCCAGAGGTGAAGTTCTCATTAAAAACGTCTCCACCAATGCGGCCTGGTATATAACCTCCCTCTCCCCGGGGTGGAAGCAGTTTAGACCTACCACTAAGGGCTGCACCCCTCTTCTGAATAGGACCACTTCGTGACCTGCTCCACACACAACAGAAAGGGGGGCATGAATAAATAGCGCCATCAAGTGGATGCATAACTACTAGCTGTTTTATGAGACCCAGCAAAGCAGACAAGTGAAGTCATACACCAACCACTCTTCCCCAGCAGCTGCGAAGGAGTGAAAAACCAGTACCTGCTGGCTAGAAGCTAGTACTAAACATAAAAACCTTCTTTCCACATTTAGAGACCTTTTGTACTCACCAAAACATCCAGTTTCTGGTCCGTAAATCAGCCTCCAAATCCCGAAGGCTTCCCTGATGTCAGACGAAGCTGGATTAATAAGGATGACTAGCACCACTCACTCACCAATCACACAACCTAGATCGTACAGGGACTTGAAGGTCAGCCATGCAAGTATTGTACATCATGGTAACAAAACTCGCCATTCTTACCACCAGTGATCCTCAGGGACCTAGAAGTGAGAACTAACACAGTCATAGGCCATCTATAGAACAAGAACTGGAGACGCATTCAAAGCCAGGGTGGCTGGCAGTATCTTTGTAGTTTGATGCCTTTTGTTATTTAAACACCCTTCCCACATGGGTTGAACCAGCAAAGAGCAACCTCACCTCTGGCCCTAGCAAGTCTGTCCGACAAGTCACATTCACAACTTGAACATCTGCTGTTGGCTGCCAGTTTGAGGAGTCACCAAACAAAGCACCATCACACATTAAATTTTATTGCATCAAACAGAATGAGGTATCCAAATGCACTAGAGTGACGCAGACCCGTGACGCAGACCCATCACGATGGAGCATTAGAGATCCACCAATCCTGTCTTGTCCAAACCAAAATGTGCCAGCCCTAAGGAAGGCTTGGTGTCGGTGTCTAAAAAATGTGGCATTACTATGGCAACTTCCAAAGAAAGTGTCACTAGACCTCTCATGGTAGAAAATTGGATTTGAAATGCCCCTGCATATGACTGTGCTAGAAATGCGGCAACCTGGTATCAAACATGGTGCAGTAATAGAGCCTATTGTGGCGATAGACCCCAGGCCAAGCCGCAGTTCCCATCTTCCAATGTTTGTAAAGGCTCTAAAATAATATAATGACAATGCTTCTCATGCTTGATAATTAGCCTCCCAACAGGAATGATTATACAAAGGACCCACCGAATACTCGAAGTTAAAGAGGTCATGTGTACAGTTGAGATGACATCGTAATCCCTGCACAAATTTATTGCCTAAGGAAGTCAGAAATGATGTCATGTATAAAGACAGGAATGCAAAATTGAATTTTACCCACTTCACCCTGCCAGCTGCTGATTAATAATGGAGAGAAGAGGACTGTAGAGTGTAATGTCAAATGAAAAGTTAGAACAAAGTTCCAAGTCTATAGCTTAGGATTTAAGCAAGCCGTTCTGACAATGTGTAAAGTAGAGCATTTTAGTTGTCGTACATCAATGTGAGACCATCTTGGTTGATAGCTTGACCTTAATTTCCTAAGTGCAATAGTAGATAGATGACTTTCACTTTGGACTTTTAAGGCACTATCTATCAAGCATGGACCATTCCTAATACACATGCTTAGCTAGAACATCAAGCATGCCATGCATTCTCTTCAGTAATTTCAGCTGAGTTCTCCAGTTTTGAAGTATCATGGAAGTTACCTTGAAGGAAGAGCATCCCACTAAGCAAAACGGACAAGAAAACTCCTCAGTTACTGCCATCCGACCCCACAAAAGTAGGAACTGTTTTTAACTCTGGACCTGTGACTATGACAAAAGAATACTCATTATCTATTCCATCCTCCTGACTGGAAAATGTGTTCCAGACACAGACCAGCATAACAGAGTACCTGGAGGAGCATCTCTAATATAAGAGCATGGAAAATTGTATAGTCCTGAGATTGACTGTCATGGCACGCAGCAAGCAACAGATAGAAGGCCACTACAACCTTCAATGATCTTAGCACTTCAGTAACCAAGCAAAGCAACAATGACGACAGCTAAGTCATATGCCAGTTGCAAAATAGAGCCTAAAGCTTTGTAGACGAACCAGAACACAACCACAAGCGTCACAACGAACAGCCAGGAGCAGTAGCATACTTTCGGTTTTCTCACATCGATTGTGGTAGTAAAGGTAATGAAACTCGACACGGCCTGTGTAATTTCTGGACAAAAACAGCAACACAAATAAGCCAAGTTGCCCATCAATCCAAAACTAATTAAGCAGCCTCAGCAAAGCCAGTCTTAAAGAGAAACGAGGACACACACACACAGACTAAAAAGTGTGGGTATGCCTGTGCTGAACAATGCTAAAAGACTTCGTCACTTGAAAGAGGAAAATGACTAGACTTCTAGTGATGAGTTAAAGCTTACCGGAAGGATTGTGAGTGAGAGAAGACGGATGAAAGCTTAGAGTAAGCTCCATTAGCAGGCTGGCTCTTAACAACATTTTGTCCTAATTCTCCACCTAGAATGTGCACCTTCAATCTCATCTGCATTTTTTCCCAGAGAGCACCCCCATGATCAAGCAGTCACCAGGGTGCAATACACCTGGGAAACTAGAAGCACTGCATACTTCTAGAGCAACAGGATGATTTCAGGTAGACAAAATCAGTCTGCAACCACTTGATACAGCTACATCAAGACTACATATGTTAATAAGGACATTTTGAAGAATCAATGGCCCACGTAACTTGATACGCACCCCACTCTTTATGTCAGTGTCCCTGGTAGTCGATGACAGTTTTATTATGGGCCCGAGTGCCGAGTCAGCATGCTGCAATCCCAATAAATCCAATCTGAGCGCACAGAACTAGGAGAATGTGTAATACTGCAGAAACAAGCACGTCATCCCTGATGTATAGTATCACTACAAAAAAGAATGTAATAAATAGCGGACCAATCTCCCGACCCTGTCTTCTCCTGAAGTCTACTGCACCTTCCTTGACCTGCCTGGCAGATCTTAAAGACCAACTATGGAATTGAGAGGATAACTTAGAGCCTATGTCAAAGAGCCAAATTCAACAGGACAGGGGCCCAGAGGCCTAAATCACCAATCCTTTGGTAGTGCCCAATACCTGCAACTTAGCTTTTTCACAGTCCATAGTACACACTGCCTCGAGTGGTACACCATTGGGGCCTACCACCGAGGCAACCCCATTGACTTTCTTCAGCCAATGACTGCAGAGCGCTGCCATGCTCAGTTTGCCCCAGACCACTGGGCCACTGCAATTTGCTGAACAACAAGACCATGAATGAGTAAAAACACATTTTACTATTCATCTCTCCCACCCTCATTCTGCCTTTCTAAAACTCCTGACAGGAGTGCAACGACAACCACATTTGTCACATCTGTTTCCAATAAAAGGTTTGAGGAGGAATTAAGTATGGTGTTGCTGATGCCACAGGGACACAAATACACCAGATCCTGTTAATGGATTTCCATTTGCTGTGTGTGTGCACTACAGCCAATTTTGCTTGGGTCTCGTATACCCTGTTGGGCCAAAAACCCCACAGCTCACTCTGGAAGTGTCAGTATCCTCTGGGAGTGTTGAAGTCTTTTACTCTCTCTAGAAATGCTAATAGCTCATAACTAACACAAGTCTGCACCAACTGTACCCAGTTCAGGCATCATCCCCAACAGCTCCAAGAATACCTTGCTTTGCTGAAGTAGATTGCACTGCAATCTGGCCTGCACATAAACTTGAATAAGACAGACTCTCATCTTCAACACTCAATGACCACAGATTCTTCCACACAGGTCAAGAAAATGGCATGGTCATCTATCCTACCTTGGCATGGTGATCCATGCCTCTTCCATGTAATATGCTCACAACTCCACAATACAGACTGTCTAAGGCTCAACACTGTCTCTGGAAGGCCGATGCAGCCAGCTATACATCCACTACCCCAACCTACAGAAGAGACTATTAGCCAGTTCTCACTCCCAGTACCTTGTCTGCTTGTGAGATCTGCGGACCTACCATCACAGGGAACCCAGTGGCCAGAATCTGGAACTACTACAGATCCCTTCCCTGCACTTGGTGCTAAGTGCACTACATCATCGAGAGTGATGTGACAACATTCTGACACTTGTCCCCTTCAACATGAGGCAATCGTAGGGTTCATATCTTCCACTACAAGCTCTGCTCATTACCCTGATACTGGTTGCTGGCAAGTGCTCTCTACACCACCCAAACATTAGCTTGGGAAGGATACATGGTCTGTTCTTCACCAAGTGAAAAGATTCATCAAACCGACATGGGGTCAAATGGGGGGACTCTGTCCCTTTTGAGCCAACACCAGAGGCTGTCCATCTGCAATGGGTTTCGGGGGGTGAACCAGATCACAGCACAGAAACAACTATTCAAACAGAGAACTTCCTGGTCAGACAATTGGATCATTATGACTTCCTACCATTCCCTCAGCCAGGCTTAGGGCAATTCCAGAGATGGTTCCTACATAGTTTGTCACATGGGCCCAGGGTTAGTATCCGACGGGGTCAATGGCCGTAAAGGTATGGCAAGCCAACGTTTGCAGGGAACGGCATGAGTACCTTCTTTCTCAAACACACACATACATGCACACGAACATATAACCCAAAACCGATGAGGGACAATGTAGGGCCAGTGGTTCACCTAGCGTTTGTATTTGTTGAGTGTTTGGGTCAAGTACATAAGTTGGATCCACTGCGCACCAGAAAACACTCCCTCGATTAGCATATCAAATTAGCGTCAATTGAAAATAGCCTGTTCCTCCACACATGACTGTTAATTGGCAATTCATGTAGGAAATATGCCCATCAGATTGACAAATACTGCAACTTTGGCTTAACAGTTTGTGATCAGAAAAATACCAAAAGCAATTAGGAGAATAATGTCGCCTTTTCTTGCGTTTATGACTAGCTTGCGAAGCTCCGGTAGGATAAAGCTCACTGGAGGACTAGGAATGCTGGTATCCAACAAGGGCGCCCTCACCACTTTTGTCGCTTTGCTTAATAGGTACACCTGTGGAATCATATACAACCCACCATAGCTCAATAATGTGATGCTCTCGAGAAATGCTCTGTTTTTCACAGCATTCCTACATGCAGATACATCTCGATACTCCCTCTAGCAGCTCACACACTTCCTACTAGGTGCTCCATGTACATATAATTGATCTCCAGTAAATCATGTACTTGAAAGGATATATAGCGCATGCTGCTTGATACCAACATGTAGCACTTCTCTTCCGGCACTGTTTGATGCCATCTGATGTAGTTTCTTGCAGAGAGCATCTCTCTCTCTCTCGGGCCTACTTCTGCGTGGCAAAGGCGTCCAGCTATGAGAACGCCAAGTGCTTAGAGCATCTCAGCATGGGGTCCTTCTGAACGACAATTTGGGAATTATTTTTATGTTCGGGTTTTGTCTACTCATCTAGACCCTCTGGGCCTCCGATGGATGTAATACATCTTTCATCAAATGCCTGACAGCCTACCTGTATGAGGCACTGTGTCTTCTCCTGTGCCACATGGGCCTTCAGGGCCTTCTGTGGACATTACACACGTTGTTCTTTCCCTTCTTTCTCTCTTAATTTTCCTCTAGTTTTTCTCCTTTCTCCCCACAGCTCTCTTGCCACACAAAGTGGGTTATCGAATAATTCCTATGATAGCAAGTGACTACTGTTTATATCTTCACTGAAGCAGTAACCACAAATTTTTTAATAGTGCGCCAGCACTTAACTAATTCAAAAATCAGTTTAACTAGCATGAATTACTCCTCTTACCCTGCTCCAGGGTACCTCAAGGTAGCAAGAATCCAGCGATTTGGCATAGAGTGACATACTTCTCCTTGCCGAGACAGCTGGCTTGTTACCATCGCAAAGATGGGTAAAAATTGATGTCCTTGTACTGCATTACTTGGGCCTGGGTCTGAATATCGCTTCTCTTTGTTCCATGAAAGTAGGCCAGAAGCATCGACACACCCCTTGACCTGTACCGTCATTTTTATGCTGGCCAGAGACCAAAAAGGTTTCAACACCAGGCGTCTTACAAAACATCAGCTACTCACCTAGTGTGAAATATCAACCCTAATGTAAGGTCCACCATAACAATGTGTTTCTATAACAGTGAGTATATATTGGCTTACCTCGTCAGGGTGGCAAAACTGTCAATTATATTGCGCTAGGTAGATATACACTCTCACTGGTCATGTCCATTTCACACTAGAGAGTGGATACATACCGCTTCTGCCGCAAAGCATGGATCTTGTAGTTGAGACATCGCTGAAGAAAGACTGGCTGCAAACACAGCACACAACATGACATCCAAGCAACTAAGTGAAAACTACAAAGGAATGAGCCTAAGGGTAATTTGGCAAACTGGAAACCTAAACCATGACCCAAGACTCGTACCTGTACACATATATATGTGGGAGCCTAGTAACCACCAAACATTCAGTATGTGAACACCACCTTTCTGAATGGTGTGATAAACTGGTGAATTGGGCAGAGGGTACCTCAGAGGGCAGTACTGTTAATTCCATGCAGAAGACTAACAATTCCGTCTTTTGTTTTTTATAAGAGAAAGTACCAAACTTGACCTATCAGGCGACCTGTGGACCTCCAAGGTCTTACTCATCATCTTCCTACCCAAACAGCTGCCCTAAGATGTTTCCCACGGGGAGTACCTTCCCATCGGCAACCTGTTAAGAGGTAATCGACGTCCAGCTCAAGTCGGGCATAAGGTGGTATTGACATACTGAATGTGCCAGTTTGGCATGAACTATTCAGAAGTGCCCTTGGGAAAGGAGGATGGGATAGGAGTACATTAAATTCAAGAAAGCTTAAAATCCGGGAAGAGTTGTAAACACAGCAAGACAAGACCATGCAAGCAATGGTAGTGAAGGGGACACCAACGATACACGCTGAGAAAAGCGAGACCGAATAATGTTGTAAAGTTCCACAGGTTTGCAATACAGGGCCAAGCTCTTTGCTGCCGCCTTCTCATCCACAGGGCTAGTATCTCGGTTGTTATTATGGCCTGCGTCCCTCGCCCCAGCGGTTCGACAAGGTCCCCCCATGGCTAAGCGCTCCCCATTCTCCCCGGGGATGCCGGCAGTTTGGTGCACCATTCATACTTTTGAAATGTCCTCCATCGCCCTTGTCTCTACCAAAGACTCGTCCCCCTTCCACCCTTCCCTCGCTTATTCAATCTGTAACCTAAGTCAACCTCTTGCTCCTGCCTCCATAAGTCGTAATCAGCAGTGTCAAAAACGCTCACATCTCTCTCCTCCTTTCTTCAAAATCTAGCAGGTCCAAAAGTAGAACCTGCAAAGGCTCCACTGTGGTGTCACACACTTATCATACCCCTCAATGCTTTCCCAATACGATAATAAACCAAATATTCACCACCTCTCTTTCTCTCTCCTCTCCCTACTCCCCTCCCCCTTCGTTCTACCATGGAAAAACCCAGACTGAAAACACCCACATGTCATGCCATACCCTCGTACCCCTTTCTCAATACGGAAATCAATACCTAGAGTATTCACCACCTCTCTTTCCCTCTCCTTTCTCTATCCTCCCTCACTTTCTACCCATACAGAAACCCTGACCTGAAAACTCAAATCTCATGTCACAAACTACCCCCTCTGATCATTCCACCACAACTCCAAAAGAGATCACCTTTCCCGCCTTTCACGAAGTACCCACCTTGGAAAGCTTGATGACCTCATCGTCCGCACAATCGATCCCCCTCTCCGTCTGCTCCCAACTCTCTCTCTCTCTCTCTCTCTCTCTCTCTCTCTCTCGTTTCGTGTCTCTCTGTTTTTTCTCGGTCAGTTTTGTGGCAAGAACATAAATCGTCGGCCACCGGCTGCTCCCGGTCACCGGTAACCGAATTCTAGTAAATTTAAGAACGAATTTAGTAACTCTACATAATCCCTTTCTGTCTCAGTAGGCTCAGTAAATTCACTGGACGTTAAGCAAATTTTACTTTGCTTTTACTGTCTCAGGCTTAAGACTTACTTGTACCCTGATTCTGGGTAAAATTATTATTATTACTCTTCTGGGTCATTCATCCATCCAGAACTTCCCGAAAGTAGTCTTCATTGGGTAAACCCATGGGAACAAGATTTTGGGGGGGGGGGAGGAATGCAAAGAGGATACTTTGTTTGTAAGAATTTAGTAATGGGATTAGAAAGCAAGCATAAAATAACCTTGCAAAAAGCCATTGCCACAATTGCGTATGCGACAAAGAGCGCAGGCATATACTTAGAACATATCCATCTTGCTCTTCTTCAAAACAGCATACAACATACAAGTGATTCAAGGTTGCAAGTTTTTAATACTAGAAGTTGTTCAATTATGTGCAATTGCTCTGCATTTCTGATGATATTATACAAGCTAAGTTATTTTCACTTCTTATTCTTATTACTATTTTTATTTAAAACAGGGGTAATTTTTGAAATTTTGGTTTGGTTTGTCAATTTTTGAATCAGTGGTAGGGTGGGAGTCCTTGTTTGATTGTTTAGACTTTGTTAGGCTTGGGACTTTCTTGCTTTGTGCCCTGCTCTGATGGCAGTCAGGGAAACGCCCACTTCCCTTACGGCCTCCTTGTGGCCCTGCAAGGTTATTTTTTCCTTGCCCTTTTCCTTCCTTGCTTTTCAGCCATTTTTTCCTTTGATTAAAAGGGCTCCATCCCCAAAAGAGACTCGAAGAATGATGCTCACTTCAGTGACATCAGGTTCTTTTTTTCTTTATTTGCGGAAAACTGGTCTCATTATTAATATTGGGATGAACGGATGCATTACTTATCCATTTGGCAAACACTCATCCGTCCCCACCTACACCTCATGCTGACTTTGGACTCAGATGTACACATGCGGAACTCATCCGTTTGGCAAAAACTCATCCGTCGCACCTACATGCCTCGCTGACTATAGACCAAGATGCAGCGTTCATTTGTTAATAAAAATCCATCGCCAAAATAATCCTCAAATCACCCCAACTAGGGTAGCCCGTTTGGCCCAAGTGTTCAGTGTCATCTAAATCCAAGTGCAATCCCATATGTATCCAAAGACCTTCCTGTTTGGGAGATCTAGCTAGGGTAGCATTAGCCATTGGCCCAAGTGTCCAGTGTCATCTGAGCTCAAGTGCAATCTCCTATGTATCCAAGTGCGTCTCCTAGGTCGAGGCCCAAGTGCGACCTCTAGGGTAGCTTGTGTCGTTGGCCCATGTGTGAAGAATTGAAATCTAAGACCAAGTGCAATTTCCTATGTATCCCAGTGCGTCACCTATGCCCATCTAAGCCCAAGTGCAATCTTCTATGTTTGCACTCCCATGTAGAGGCTTAAGTGTCCATTATCGTATAAGCCTAAGTGCAATCTCCTATGTATCCAAGTGCGTCTCCTATGTAGAGGCCCAAGTGCGACCTCCAATGTCTAATGTCATCAAAGTCCAAGTGCAATCCCCTATGCATCCAGAGACCCTGCAGTTTGGGAGATCTCCACGTCATTGTTCCAACAAAGCCCACTTTGCTATTTTTGCAATTTCCCTTGTCGAGGCTTCATATATTGATATATCCACTTTCCTATTTTTTGCGAAGTTCCAGCAACCAAAAGTACTTGGAATTCCCAATCTCCCATATGAAGGGCCAATCGTTGCTCCAGGAAAGCCCACTTTGCTATTTTACTGTAGCTTGTGTCGTTGGCCCAAGTGTCCAATGTCATCTAAGTAAGTAATATTGAAACAAGTCATATCTAATCATTTGTTTTGCACAGAGCCTACGACAGATTTGAACCGAAGACCTTTCCTTTGATATCTTTCCTATCGAGGTTCCAATCATTGTCCAGCGACCAAAAATACTTGAAATTCGTTTTAGCCCTATCTCATCATTTTTTCTCCACAGAGCCTACGACCAGATTTGAACCGGAGACCTTTCCCTTGATATCTCTCCTGTCGAGGCTTCAACCACTCTCCCAAGAATGCCCACTTTGCTCTTTTTCGTGAATTTCCAGCGACCAAAAGTACTTGAAAATTCCACAGCTCCCACACCGTAGGTCCAAAAACTATGAGACCAAACCCATGCACCCCTCCTCGTCGCGGGCTTTCCAATGGTACCAAGCACGGGGGCTGGGGCCTCGTGGCTGGGGACATTTCAACATGACAAAACAAAACAAACTTCTCGATTCATATATTGACTAGGCCGGGTAGCCTGTGTCGTTGGCCCAAGTGTCCAGTGTTATCTAAGTCCAAGTGCAATCTCCTATGTATCCAAGTGTTTCTCCCATGTGGAGGCCCAAGTGCGACCTCCAGTGTCCAATGTCATCTAAGTCCATGTGCAATCCCAAAGCCCACTTTGCTATTTTTGCAATCTCCCCTGTCGAGGCTTCATATGTTAGAATATCCACTTTGCTATTTTTTGTGAATTTCCAACGACCAAAAGTACTTGAAATTCCAAATCTCCCACATGAAGGGCCAATCATTGCTCTAGGAAAGCCCAAATCCAATATCCTATTATCCATGGATAATATGTTGCCCAACTCCATCTCCAAATTTTATGAAACCAAGTTGATGCACCCCTACTCATCGATGGCTTTCCAACGGTACCAAAATTGTGGCGAGAGGCCCCACGGTTTGGAGACCCATCTTAAGCCCAAATTCAATCTCATATTATCCATGGATAATATATTGGCCAACCATGTAGACGCCCAAGTGCGACCTCGAGTGTCCTTCCAACACTTAATTTTGTAATTTAGTTGAATTTCCAAAGACCAAATTTTATGAACAAGTTGATGCACTCGGGCCTACTCACCGAGGACTTTCCAACATTAGGGGCCCTACGGTTTGGGAGATCTCAACAACGTTACAAAACATATTGTGAACGCCAATATTCTAAAATGACCCAATTTATATTTATATCCATGTGCACAAAAGATAAATGAAGGGCCAATCATTGTTGCAAGAAAGCCCACTTTGCCATTTTTCACGAATTTCCAGCGACCAAAAGTACTTGAAATTTGATTTGGGCATATCTAATCATTTTTTTCCAAAGAGCCTACGACCGGATGTGAACCGGAGACCTTTCTCCTGATATCTCTCTTGGGGAGGCTCCAATCATTGTCCCAGGAAGCCCATTTTGCTATTTTTCGTGAATTTCCAGCCACCAAAAGTACTTGGAATTCCACATCTCCCACACCCTAGGTCCAAAAATCATGAGACCACCCGTGCACCCCTCCTCGTCGAGGGCTTTCCAACGGTACCAAGCACTAGGGCTGAGCCCTCGCGGTTTGGGACATCTCAACGTGACAAAACAAAACAAACAAATTGGCTTCCTTCACATTTGATTACTATTATTTGCAAAAGGAATCTAGGACGACAGCTCACAAGTTTGGGCTCCCATTTCATTTGAAGTTGGTTGGAATCTGACATATAATCTCACCATTGTAGATTTGACCTGCCCTTTGGGCTACCAGTTAATTGCTTCCTAGGTTGCTCCTTCGCTTTTTCAAGGTCAACATAGCAGCTAATTGAGGGTATTCCCTCCGACAATCAAGAAACAATTGTCAGCCCTGCTTTATAATTTAAAAAAAACAAGAAACAGATTGTGATTTTCATATTTAAAAGTACAGTGGGATTCGTATGTTGAAAGAGGAAGGCATGTTTGAGCCTATTCTTACACCTGGTAGGCAACTTGTTGGATTCTATATGATTTCCGACCTCCTGATCATCGAGAATCATGTATTGTTGTGCTGAAAACATAGAGAACAGAGAGCCGACACCCTTGGGTACTTGCAAGAAGAAGTGACTTTTAATTTTTTGGGCTATTTGACCAATGATGATGCACCTTCTATATTGCTTCGATATTCTTGAATAAATTTCTTGAATTCAATGCTCTCCTACATAGCTACCCAAAAAGCTTGGTTGTTTTTCTTCACCCGTTCCACAATGGAGGTGGTTGCAAGCAGCCATCTTGTCTTGTAGTTCAAACAAGCCTTATAGAATTCTATCTGAATCAGTACAAGGATAAAATGGAGATTTGCCGGAAGAAATATTACAAGCTTTAACATGGCAATAGTTATAGGCTTGACACAACAAGGCCAAAACCCATAAAACATTAAACCATCCTATATTTTGTCTACAATGATAGGAAGAACAATTGAACATAGAAACAAAGCTGGGGAATGATTCCACATCCAAAAAGATATCGAAAGATAAATGGTAAGCTAAATGCAAGGTGACCGAGATTTACAAAATAATGTTAAATCCTCTATGGTTGCCTCAGTTGTTGGCCAATTCTCTGTTTTCTTGGAGAAGGCCCACGGAAGTTATCAGATGTATTTGTTTTAAAGAGATGTCCAATCTCAAGTGAAAGGTAGGATCTTACATAATTATTCCACCTTGCATTCTGAAATTTTATGCTGTTGATTTCACCAAAGTCTCAACACATCATGGTGCATTGAAGATTTTTTAGTAGGACTTGGGCTTTGAAGGCCCACCCGGGTGAGGCAATCAATCGGAAAGACGACCTGTATACTTTGTGATTTGGTGGACATTGAACTTCATTCTTACCTTCAGTACACAAGCCTTAATTACTCAATCACTTGACACATGATAGCTTCTATGAAAGGAAAGCAGGAACTCTAACCCATGTCTGGCTGCCACAATGGGGGATAGTGGAGACATGTGAATAGATCTGTCTTCAAACAAATTTAAGCTCCTTGATTTTTAGGGTAAACAAGCACCTACAATTGAAATCTTTAATCTCGGTAGGATTCTTGTGATTATGCAAAATTCACAATAGCTTCAGACCACCAGTTACTTCATCCACGCAGGCCCTACAACAAAAGAACGACAACATGATCAATGACAACAACTAGATATTCTGGACATTTTCAGCACTTAGGATCCCCAGCCATCCTTCCCCAAGCCTTGGCATGTATTCTCTTGGGATACCGGTTTTGGATGGACCTACTTCTTAGAGAGGAGAAAGAGCCTGAATAAAAAACAGGAACACAAACATCCATGTGTTTCTACCTCCCCTGGTTTTACAGCACAATACTCATAAAAACAACATAACCAACAAGCAATTTTTGTCCCTCTTCATTTTCTCTTGCAGCTGGCCTTTTAGAACATCTTAGATGCTGCTAATTGATTGAAACCAAAGATGTCAAACTCACGTCAAAATTAGGGTAAGTGATCAAAGACACATACGAGACACATACCTAGAACAGCCATCACTGTCGTTGAGTCTCCAAAACAACCCAACACCACCAAACACATCCCGGAAAAAGTTTAGAAATAAAATAGTATTGATGCATAATTGCGTGATTGCATAAACCTTGCCTTTGGGTCATGCTTTCATGCTTCAAAACTCCAGTCTCACAAGGGGTGACATGAATATGTGTGGGTTTTTTCCTCGTTTTTTCATACATACAACGTCTATAAGTCCACATCCATACATACATGCATACACTAGCACATGAACCTATCTAGACTAAATTTGTCAGTCAATCTTGAGACTGCCTATTAAAAGGCCAAAAAAAAAAGGATGATGAATGCTCTCTAAGCATTTCTTTTAGAGGAAAATTTGCACAACGAGACTACGAGTAGCACATACTGGGAATATTCTGGGTGCGACCGACATCAATGGTGACGTGACAGGGTATCTTCAAGGCCTTTGCTGTGCTCTGCTTCATCATGCAACCCAAGTCACACATGCTTATCAAAATCCCAAATTTAGGCTCACTGTAGGGGTCATCAGATAGAGTTCCATCTGCTAAATTTCCACTATATAGTGGACCCTGTCATCAGTTGTTCATAGATCCATGACCCACCGCAGACTCTTTTTCGATTGTCCAATGACTCCGAAACACAAAACCTCACACGGGTCATATCACTAATCAAAGATTAATGCTATTTGAATGAAAACATACTAGCTAGTTTGCTCACCCTTCACGTGGAACAAGGATGACGATCATGGAATCATGCATTGCCCGTAGCTTTGCGGAGGTGCCGATGCTCTAACACGTAGCTGGGGATACAAACAATTGACTCCCTCTCTACATATGAGCTTAGGAGGTGTACTTGGCATCCATGTCTATAGCTTATATAAGCTTAATTAGGCAGTATGACATGACTGGGTGGAATATTGGTTTGTGGTGGCGTATGAGCCATGCTTACGAAACCATTGTGTGTCCCTACCTCTGCAACCACAAATTCAAGGAGTTACATCTCTACATCAAAGAATTTTCTAAATGTTGACTGAAGATCTCGTGAATCAACACACATTGAAAATTTTAGTTCAAACAAGGGAATATTGAATGTAACCAAGAAGGAAATTTGAGCCAACAATCCAGGAACCACAAGAATTCCCTAGAAATAGAAGATAATCATCGTAGCATCGGGCTAAGGCTTTTAACTACTCTGCTCATCATTGGTACTCATCTCAATCCTTCAGAGAGTGCATGTCTGAAATCCAAATAAGGTCTTAGTTTGTAAACGATTTGTATTATAGTGAGGCTACTTGAGACATATGTTTGTCAGAGTATTACATCATCGACCCTTTTGTACAACAACGCATGGGAAATCCTAAACTAGAAGGCATGCCATAACATTTGTGACTTGCAGTATTGCTAGTCTCAGGAACAAGGCAGAAGGGCATATTCTCTTTTGTTAACTAAAAATATGACCTATTATGTTGAGATAAATATTTAAAATTAAAACCCTCGTTTACACCATTAGGCTGCACACACACCGTTGTCAGTGAAAACACGAACCTGACTACTCTGTGCAGAGTAAATGCAAACCTTGCTACTATGTATTCAGTAATGCAAACCTTTCTACTCTATGCAGAGTAAATGCGAATTATCTACCGGCCGAGTGTCATACTTAGAGATACTGCTTAAAGAGATCTTAGGAGACTTTCTTCAGAAGAGTCCATAAACTATGAGTGAATCTTGAAGGGAATCACTCATTATCAAAAATGGAGCCTGGATGGCTTGGCGGCCTCCTTGACGTGTTTCTAGTTCACATCCTTGTCAAATTTCGGCGATGCGGTGGACCGTGTTATTGAGGTTGTTCCAGCTGGGAGGGGGTTGCAGTGTTTAGTGGAGGAGCTGCGGCAGATGATACCTTGATGTGCCTAGCTATTTGTAAAGATGGTGAAGTTGTCATGCATGTCGCGAGGCCCTTTGAATGTCACATAAAGAACAAGTAGCCCATGAACATGTTGCCCTATAGGCGTGGTTTTTTCTCAATAAGAGACGGGAGAGTGGGCAGTGAGGCTTCACTTCAACTTTAAGGTCTTTTCCCTTGCTTTAAACTAAAAAACAAACTTCTTGGAGATTGAATTGAGGTGGGACTCTATTAGTAGCATTTTTGGGCATAAAAAAAAACAGACACCCATGGATAATTTCGCATTGCGAAATTCCGCTTGAAAAGCAATCACATTGTGGCTAAAATGATGAATAGGTCACTTTTCACGCCCCCACCCATTCCTTTTGGCTGTAGGATTTTTGGGTGATGGGATTTCTCAATGCAAAACCTACTGCTTGCTTAGTTTGTGCCCATATCATCAAGTATTTCTCAGTGCGAAATTCACCGCTGCTTAGTTTGTGCCCATATCACCAAGTATTTCTCAGTGCGAAATTCATCGTTGCTTAGTTTGTGCCCATATCACCAAGTAATTCTGAATGCGAAATTCACTGCCGCCACTATAGGTTTAGGGGTTTTGGCTACACTACTGAAGGTTTTGCCTCGCTGAATTGGCACAGATGTACTGTACCAAATGCACGAGTCCTCTATACCCGCTTATGGTTTTATTCCGTTTTAAAAGCATCTAACTCCTATGACCGAGGTTTAAAAACATAAAACTCACGTTGTGCTCACATAATACCAACCCCGTTTGAATATAACATATATGGAGGATTTGGGTGAGGGTATTCACCCAATAATTGTGAAAATGAACCTGGTGTGTACATATTCGAAACTGAAGGTTGCATGAACTGATGGCCATTCCCCTCTTCCAAGTTTATGATAGGTACATGTTCTGTGGGTTCCATGAGAGCTCCTAAACCCTATCATGAAGACGCCTTCCAGTTGGGAGCTTCGTGAAAGAGGATCGGGAAGGAAGAAAGACAATGGTGGGCCTTGGTGGGCCTTGCAGTTCATGTCGCGACGGCCCGACAAAAACTACCTCTAGTGCGCAACACGTTGTTAGTTTCGCATAATTGTTAATTTCGTCAATTTCATTGAGCATGCTCACACGCTACCCAACCTCTATTCAAACATGGGACCATTTAGATCTAATGGGGAACGAATTGGAAGAAATAAGGCAAGGCGGACCGTGGAAGGAGCATTGGGTGATCCACCTCATCACTTTACGAGGAGAATACAAGATGTGTTCTCATCACCATTTAAACAAGGTATCTATTCTCTTCACTCCAGGGCAAAACTTGTGTATACGAATTAATTTGCAATTTTCCAGCTTTCCGCACGACAGTCTAGTTTATCTTGTAACAAACTGAATTCCTAGCAGTGAGGCATGAGTCACTCATCCCTAGGACCTTGAAAGTCATCACTCTTCATTAAAACCTAAATGAATGATTTGTCACCCATCCCCATGGTTCATTTGGTATGACAGGTCTGGATAATTGGTCACATCTACACACAAAGTTGGTTGCAATGTGTCCCAAACTCCACAATGGCAAATCATCAAGCCTCGACGACATACCAGTAGAATTCTACAAATCGTAATGGATGCACATCTCCAAGGACTTTACTGATATGGCCAACCACATTTTCCAAGAGCAAAAACTGCCCCCACAAATGATGCAAAGAGTTATCATTCTTCTCTTCATGAAAGGGGATTGAGCAAACATAGCAAACTACAGGCTGATCACATTGCTCAATGTAGCCTACAAAATCATTGCTAATGACCTCGCAAGACGCCTGCATCCAATCTTACCAACCCTCGTAAGACCAAGGCAAACATGGTTTATCAAAGAAAGGTATACTCTTGATAATCTCCTACTGGCCAACAAAATCCACACTACGCCCTCAAAACCAAACAATCCATCACCCTAGTGTTAGTGGACTTCGAAAAAAACGTCTGATAGGGTAGAATAGTTCTTCTTGTTGGGGGCTCTTCAAAAAATTGGATTGCCTCCGGGTTTCTGCTAGTGGGTCAGAATTCTACTAGTAGGATCAACAAGTAGAGTACTCATTAATGGCGGGTATTTGCAGGATTGGGTGTCTCAGTTTTTGCGTAACATGGCAGTTTCTGCAGTGACCTCTATACATGGTTTTACCCATATTTGTTCAACAACTCAATATTTCATCTAAATTTATATGGTGTAGGGTTTCTAACTACAATAGGTATGTGTACCAATTGTTAGATTGCAAAAACAATCATGTACCAGAGAGCCATGGACTTTTAAAGTTGATTACTGTGGACTGCAGATGTAACACATAAAATCTTATGGACTGAAAAAACATCATGTATACTCATACAATGACACAAAGGAAAACACACTAGGGGTGCCATTTTTAAATCCAATCCAAATCCATTTTTATGTGGACTAATTATCTTAGGAATTGAGAGCTATGGACTATTTTGCACCTAAAAACAGGCTGATTTGCTCTAGTCCATAGCATCTTATGTTTTGGGTTTTTGAGGTGTCTTCTTTTATTAAAAAGACATATAAACCTATAATCTAGAGGTGCTAGGTGGTATATGGACAAGTGGTTGTAAATTCTAGATTTTGATGTCTATTTTTTTTTTCCAAATTATGGATTAAAATATCTAGTAAAGAATATTTTCAATCTTTGAGGAGGGACTCTTTACTAAAAATGTTATATATACTACTTTAAAAATAAAATAAAATAAATTGAAAGCAATAGATTCATTTTTTTTTTTTTTTCCATGGACTTCCAATGGACTCAACATGTGCCACTTTTGATCCACCCAATCTTGCAACTGCCCTGGCCCTCTCTCAAGACCCTTCTCTCTCCATAAATCAGTTCGCCAGGGATACCCGCTATCATCTTTTCTGTTTTTCATTGTAGCAGATTTTCTAGGGCACATGTTGCAAGCTAACCAAACCATAACAGGTCTACATATCACCAATCATGTTACCCACCAACCAACTCAGATCAGAGAGTCCATGTTTGTTGACGACACGTTCTTGGCGCTCCATGCCAACCCCACAAACCGACAACAACACCAACACTTTGGAGACCTTCTGTCAAGCCTCCGACTTCAAAATTAATTGGGGAAAGACAAGTACACTGTTAGTAGGAGACACTTCAAGGTCCCCTATTGGAACCCAACCTACTTGGGCGGAAAATAAGGGCCTGAGGTGGCTTCAACCAGGGCATACAACAACTTTGCTAGGCTACACTTTTGGTATCAACCTCACAGACCAACAATTGCCAAGCTTTAAACCAAGTTAGCTTGGTGGGGATCCCATCACTTATCCATCACTGGCAAGGCCCTTTGCCACCAATCAGATCATGTCGGCAGGCCTATGGTACTTTGTTGCGCCTTGGAGACCAGCTTCATCCCAAAATCAGGAGGTCAAGAAACTTCTGAGGAACTTCACATGGGGCCAGCAACCACAACGAAAAAAAAAAACCACAAGTTTCCTGGAAGCAGATATGTCTCCCTAAGAAAAAATGAGGACTAGGAATCATAGACCTAGACAAACAGATCACTACCCTGTTAGATTGTTAGATTCTTGGGGCCCGAAGGAAGATGGTGGAAATTTCTGGTGGCGGATAACATCGCAAAGGCCTCCTCTTTAAGTTTGCAAACGGACAACCATCTCTGCGATGGATTGCAAACGGTTTCAAACACAAAACCCTTGGATCTTTGTTATGGGCAGCCATTGGGCATTTACACAAGTGGGTGGACCAAAAACGACAAATGTTGAGTCCATGGAAGTCCGCGGAAAAAATCATTTTTTGAGCAAATTTTGTTAGTTTATTTTTAGAAAAATAGATAGTAGTATACCAAACATTTTTAGTAAAGAGTCCTCCCCTCCTCCCCCAAATATTGAAGAAACTATCTACTAGGATTTTTTAATCTAACGTCAAAATTTAGAGTTTACAACCACTTGTCCAGATACCACCTGGCCATTGTAGATTATAGGTTTGTATGTCTTTTGGGTAAAAGATGACACCGGGCCCAAAAACCCAAAACATAACATACTATGGACAATTTATTTTTAAGGTGTAAAATAGTCCATCCTAAGGTAACTTGTCCATGTAAAAGTGGATTTGGGTTGATTTAAGAAATGGCACCCTTGATATGTTTTTCTTTGTGCATTATATGAGCGTTGGATGATATTTTTTGAGTCCAAAAGATTTTATGTGTAACATCTATAGTCCATAGTAATCAACTTTAAAAGTCCATAGCTCTCTATTACATCATTATTTTTGCAATCTAACAGTTGGTACACATACATATTGTAGTTATAAACCCTATCACATATAAATTTAGATGAAATATTGAATTGTTGGACAAATATGGGTGAAACCATCGAAGGAGGTCACTGCAGAAACAACATGTTACGCAGTTTTTGGTCCACTCATATGTGCATTTACCCCATTTGGTGGGCTTTGGCACAGTTACGGCCCTTCCCGCCAAAAGCTGAGCTTGGTTCCTATGAGGAAACTTTTAAACAATCACTCTTCCTCAACTCCAATTCAGCCACTCCCTCCCAAAGGCATCTGGCAAAAAAATGGTCAGCATGGGATTTCAAAGGCATCAGGCACAGAATTAAGGATATATGGAGGCAATGTTCTTTTCTCTCCAATGATGTCATCTCTACCATGGTTGGAAGGATCAGGGACAGCCACAGATACGATACCTTTTCCAATCCATCGCACCCCAGTGGACAAGCACTCTCCAACCTGGACCTACCAAGCCAACATGATACTTCTGGACCCTGGTCATCTTGTTCAACACACTTACTTGCATACTCTTCGTGGTCTATTCCTCAGAGTAGTACATGGAAGGATACTCCTTCCACATTGATCCAAACACTAGATAACCCTCATCATCCAAGACCGCATCCTACAAACTTTTCCCCACTTCACACATACACCTGTAAGAATTTGCTATTGGACCTCTCAAACCAAAGAGATGAACCCCCAGCCACCGCTCGACCAACCCTTGCTAACTTGGCTCTCATCCCAATGCTTTATCGGGTTCTGGGAAGACCAATAGCAGAGCTCAAATTTGACCCCCATGAATGGTCACGGACGTTCGAACGATCCCCCACTTCCTTCTTCACGTGACACAACTAAGAAAAGATACTTAGGCTTTTCGCACACCCAACCACTCCACTCCAAGTGGAATGGAAAAAATAGCCACTTCGATTTCCATAATGAAAGCTGGAACACAATATGGAAAATCCTATGGACTAAGACCATACCAGCAAAATTATCAACATTCTTATGGCAAATAGCCAACAAGGTTTTGAAAGTGGGAGAGTGGTTGGGATTCAATGATGCCCTCCTATGCAAATGTTGCTCAGCAGCCATCATAGAATCTCATTGTCTCTTGCACAGCTACCACGCTCCTGTAGCAATCTGGTCTCACATACGAGCTTTCTACCGCTCCTGGAACCCACAGTGGACTCTAGGCCCGCTTTCTATTCTGCTCAACTATGATCAAACCTCCAAACAAAAAGCAATCAATTGCCCAGTCTATGACTCCCTGAGAAGCTCTACCCTTTGGCACATATGGAAAACCAGATGCAACATGACGTTCTCTGAAACAGCTTGTTCAATTTTGACTCTCCTTTCCGCTATCTATCAGGATCTGAACTCACATAATCAAGGAAAGCATGGATCAAGCTCTAAGTGTCTTGCGGCTTCCAAAACCTTCCACGTCATCAAACACATCAGCTTCCTTTAGAACATAAGGTTTTCCCTCTACCAATGGCATTCGCCCATTCATTTGGATTGCCTCTACGCCCTGAGGTCGGTGTGATCGTGAAACCCAACAGCTTTTAATTAATTAATTAATCAATTATTGTTATTTAAATGCACTGGATCTCCAACTTTAATGCCAAAAACACTAAAGTTAAATATAGAAATTGTGAACTTCGGTGTTTATTGTGGGAAACCCAATTCATAATGAGTTTGAAATAATATCAACGACTATTATGTCCTTTTGTTAGGGTGCCCGCTGCCCGTTCGGTAGGCGGAATGGGGCAGCCCCGGTATCGGAATCGAGGGAACTCAAAGGAAGGCTGGGATCCTGAGCCACTTAACGCCGGGAACGGGACGCGCCCGGGGCGATGGCCCGGCGGGAAACCTCTGCCACCACCTCACCACCCAATAAAGCACCGGGCGGAGTCGAGATTGCGGGCTTTTAATAAGGGCAAGTGGGGGGCGGAGTTTAGCTATAAAGCGGCACGTGCGACTGGTTGAACTATCGTTGCCCCATCACACCGCCGCTACCCGCACAGACTTTGCCTCCCTCTCCGCACTGTCCGTCTCTGTACGAGCGGTCGATCACTGCATGGATCCATGACTCCACGGATACATTGATTGTTACATCGTTCTCTCTCTCTCTCTTCTAAACTCACTCCACAGTATCACTGTGTGGGAGCGCACTGTACATAAGCAGACGAGCTGCGCCAGTGCATGAATTCATGACACAAATATTAGGAAACGTTGTTCAGATCACGTTCGTATATCTTTATTCTTCAACTTATGTCCTAGGAGCAGCTGCTGAAAAGGCTGTCTACATTGGTGTGGAGGGTACGGGTGTGAGAGACGAAGATTCATGACACAGACAGGAAAAGTTTACATCACACTAGTTATCTCTCTTCTACAACTTGTACGTTATGTGATTGAGGTGCAGCTGCGCTGCTGCGGGAAAACTCTGTCTACAGTGTTGTGAGGGGGGTGGCAAATGTGAGGAGTCGACGAAAGAGAGCTGCGCTGATGCATGGATTCATGACACAAACAGGAGACAATTATATGGTGCAATATCTGTCTTCTACAACTTACGTTCTGTGATTGAGGAGCACCTGCTGCGAGGAAAGTCTGTCTACATCGTCGTGGAGGGGACGAATGTGAGCAGACGAAAAGAGAACTCGCTGATGCCTGGATACATGACGCAAACAGGAGACATAATATATATTATCAAACTCGTTCTTGTAGAGTCTATGTTTTGTGACTGAGGAGCAGCTGCTGGTGAGCTGGCGTGCTGCATAGTGCTTTTTTTCTCATCTATTTAGCTAGACAGCCATGGAGACGAAAGCCCCAATAGTTAGCGAGGCAGTGGTAAGCGTTGTGGCCACCGCAGTAGTGGCTTGGGTGCTGTATATGGCGGTGCATCGCTTCAGGAACCGTGGTCGTGTGGGACCGTGGGCATGGCCGTTTCTGGGCGCGTCGATAGAGGCCCTCTTCAACTTCTCAACTATGCATGATTGGCTCATGCGTTACGCTGAGAAGGCACCCACCTTCCCTCTTTCCATGGCCGGCCATACTTACCTCTACACGGCAGACCCAGCTGTTGTGGAGCACATCCTCAAAACCAACTTTCCCAACTATCCAAAGGTAACAACTGAGCTGTATACTGCGGGTGCCTTGACGATACTGGAAATTCCCTCCCGGGGTCATGTTGACCGGTAGGATACTGATCTTGAGATGAAATTGAACAACTACATATTGAGCTCTCGATCATTGACCATGTCCTGCTGATGTCCAAGCGCACCTGCTTCCATAGACGGAGTCAGCATGCGACCATCAGGGTCATACAATCTGACATTTCTTTCCCTTGTGTGTGAAGGGGCGTAATCTTCATGAGGTCATGGAGGTTTTGCTTGGGAATGGGATCTTCAACTCAGATGGAGATTTGTGGCGAAAGCACCGGAAGACAGCGAGTTTTGAGTTCTCATCCAGAAATCTGCGGGAATTCAGCACTGTGGTATTTAAAGACTACGCGCTCAAACTGGCCCGTATTGTCGATAGCGCTTCCATCACACATCACCCTGTGGAGATGCAGGTGTGTTAACATCATTCTCCTCAGAAGTTGAAGTTGGCAGCCATGGAATATTATGACTGAGCAGCCCTGATGTGTACATTTACACAGGTCTATGCGGCTCAGATTTGCAGATATTATGTTTTTGCAAGCTTCCACGTATATGTCATGTCTAAAATCAAGTCTGGGTGACCAGAGACGTCAACTGCCTTGAACTTCACATTCTATATATACAATCTTAGTACTAACGCTCGGTACTAAGATTTGTGCAGGACAGTTTTCTTTTTATCGTGTCTACTGAAACCTGTGTGTTGTTGATCTTTCGCTGCACAGGATCTCTTCAGTCGCCTGACTTTGGACTCGATTTGCAAAGTGGGATTTGGTGTGGAGCTAGGAACGTTGTCGCCAGCCCTACCCGCAGCCCCTTTCGCTACAGCATTTGATACAGCCAACGAGGCAGTAATACTGAGATTCATCGACCCATTCTGGAAGATTAAACGTCGTCTTAATGTCGGCACAGAGTCCATCCTGGCCCGCAGTGCAAAGATTGTCGATGATTTCACCTTCAACGTCATTCGCACACGCCGAGCTGAGTTGGAAATAGCTCGTGCCTCTGGGAGAGAGGTTCCGGTAAGCAAATCCTGAATTTTCCTTAGGTTTGAATCTATAAATTCACTTACACTACCTGGATTCCGATTGTGGTTGAGGGAAGCCGCTAAAGTTATACATGTCAAATTACTCTTAACATTTGAGTGTCATTGGGATCTTGCAGGCGAGGTCTGATCTGTTGTCACGCTTCATGCTATTGAGTGATGATAAAAATGAGGAGCAGTTCTCAGATGAAAGTCTACGCGATCTTGTCCTCAACTTTGTTATGGCGGGTCGGGATACCACAGCGGCGACCCTTTCCTGGTTCATCTACATGATGTGCCTCCACCCTGAAGTTGCTGATAGGATCAACGCTGAATTATGCGCATACGAGAGCAAAGTAAAAAAGAGTGTGGACGAGCACTCCATCAATCAACGTCTGGAAGAGTTTTCATGCCTCTTGACATATGATGGGCTCTCACAGTTGCAGTACTTGCATGCAGCCATCACCGAAACAATTCGACTGTACCCAGCAGTGCCTGCAGTAGGATGCTGCAAGCCCCCATTTCTTTGAAGCAATGTTTATGTGCGTATTATATGCTTCTGGACATTCATGAGTTTTGCTCGATACTTTGGACGTGAAAAATTATGGCTCACACTTCACACTGACTGTTGTCCTCGTGCAGGATGCCAAAGGTGTGCTGGAAGACGACGAGCTGCCGGGTGGGATGAAAGTGAAGAAGGGAAGTATGGTTGTGTATGTACCCTACTGTATGGGACGCTTGAAAAGTCTGTGGGGGCCGGGCGCTGGCGAGTACAGGCCAGAGCGCTGGCTTAAGGATGACGGCTCATTCCAAGCAGTCTCCCCTTTCAAGTTCACTGCCTTCCAGGTTGGTGACCTCTGCAAGACCCATATTGTAGGATTGAGCTCTAGCCTTTTGTCGCATGATGTTGTTGATCACGAACTTCATATGTGTGTGCTGGCTTTGAGTACTCTACCCTAGGGCAGAATATTCAACAACATGCACAAAATACTATTGAACATTCGTACAGAGCTGAAGTGGTGGACTTTCAGATGAGATGTTCTGTGGAATTTGCAATCCGTGGATTGTATTTAAAACTGGATTTCCACTTGCTCTCTTGGTAACAAGAACCATGGGACTGCATTTCAGGTCTGCATTCCTTCCGAATGCACTGGAATTAACTTGGTCCTGGACCTTTGGCCTTCTTCAGCAGCTACCTTGAACGAAGGATTAGTGGAGAACGGTTATTTCAAACTTGTCTAGTACCTTTTCTGAGTTGAACCCTTCCAATATCTGTGTTGTGAGCTGTGTCTTCAGGCAGGGCCTCGGATTTGCTTGGGAAAGGATTCAGCCTACTTGCAACTGAAGATGACAACAGCTTTGCTTTGTCGGTTTTTCAAGTTCAAACTGGTGCCCGGCCATTCCGTCAAGTACCGCATGATGACCATCCTTGCCATGGCTCACGGCATCAAAGTTACCTGTACTCGCAGGTTATAATGATCATGTGCAGTAACTGAATTTCGCGTTGAGACCTTGAGAGTTTCTTCCCACATGGAAAGAGTGTGTGACCATATTGGCATATGATCATAGACCTAGTGTGCTATCAGCATACAGATAAGAGGGCAGCTCGCTTGTGTGCAGATTATAGATCATGTATAGGGAGTTTACAGATTACTATGATTCCGAAGTTGTTGCAGATCTGGTAACATCCCTTTAGGACTTCCTGCCTAGTTCATTCTGGGATTTATCATGAAATCTCTGCAAATGGTAATGTCCCCATCTTCTCTGGACAGTTATGCTCCTCCCTCTTTTTACAGTCATGCAGCTCCTTTCAGTAGTACATAATTTTGGATTCCCCAGGGATATAGGCTGCTGTTCTTCAGCTTCAGCTGCCAACTACCACTGTTCATGTGGTTCACCGACCTGTTATCAGAATTCACTCGTAAATAGCCCAACCACTCGAGCAAGCTAGACTGAGAGTTGTATGCTGCCCTAAGACACCACAGCATCACTTGAATCCAAAGAGGGAGAAGTTGAGACAAAAGCGTAAGGTCCCAATCCCATCCTCCAGGTTTGCAGTGTGTTATAGTTAGCTATGTATCTGGTACAAGGCAAGCTCCCCCTGATAAACAGCTTATTAATGTGCTTTATTACAACCTGATGTGTTAAATATTATTTTTTTCTACTCCCGACCGTCAACATTTATCCAGGACTGACTGTGTAAGCACCCGCAAGAGTCCAAAAGTGAAGGAGATTCTCTAGCACTGCCGTCAGGACACTTACCAAGTGGGCCCAGACCTACTTAGTGTCTTAATGCGCTAACGTGATGGGAAGTTCGGATGCCACCCAGAATTTTAGAGGAGAGCAAGACTCCCGCCCAAACTTACGGTGTCACTTCACCCCAAAGACTATTGTCTTCCATTTGGAGGATGGGCACTTTTAATGCTCGTAATGAGATGCTGCGGTTGCCCAACGAGGACTTCATGAATGTATGTACCATCCTGCTTGACTATATCGCCTGACGCTTCCTACTCTACTTGACGGGATCACCAATTTCACCTTCTAGATCACAGTGATCTAGAGTCTACATCAGCTAGAGCAGATCTTATAACTTAGCCTCGTCAGGTGCCATGGATGTCAAATATCGTGAGTGCCGGAATGAAGTCGCCAATGATGAACGAACCAGCAAACTTCCTCGAAAAAGGCCTTCTCGATAAAGGACTTCTCGAGTTATCTGTCCCCCCTCTTGTCAACTCCATACTGCAACCTGCCCAACAGGGTCCTGAACATCATATTTGCAGTGAGCTTTTGGAGCATTTCATCTCCATCATCTCTTTGAAATATATCACAAATGGACCCGAACGACCTTACTACCTCTTCCTCAGGTCGCATGTTGGCTGATGCACCAAAGACTACTCACCAAAGGCTTGCTTGATTGATCCCATGTGATGTACTTTTCACAAGAAACAAAATACTGAGCTGAGCACTACCAGAAAAGCCCCCCCTGCCTCACAAAAAAGTCCTCAGCAAAGAGAGAAAACTAGATTAGAATGAGAGCTTCGTAAGGCGATTCACATGGGTTTGTTGATAACCCTCCATCGAGTGATTCACAGGTGCTTATCACATTCGCCACCAAGGCAACAACAAGCTAGTCAATCAACACCAAGTGGGATAGTGAAAAGTTGCACTTTTTTTGTGGGTTCGGACCCGCTGGAAAGGTCCTAGTTGGCACATTCTTCTTTCAGACCATTTTGCGCAGCTCTTCTTCTTTGCGTGCTTTAGTGGAGCACGTTTCTCTGTTCTCAGCAGTCCCAGGTGTGCGAGATGGAGTCCCTTTCTGGACGATCTATCTTTGTGGGTTCTTTTCACAAGTTGATTTCTCAATGGCGCTTCACATGTAATCGCCTTCTGTGTGGCGTTAACTGTTCATATTCACCATATTGGAGAACGTGTAATAGAGAGTCTGCGACGACTCTGGCCATAGCCGGCGTAACTAAGAGCCCCACTCTAGCTTCCGGCTACTGTCCCTATGGTATGTGTACTGGAGCCTTGATAGTGGTAAGAGTGTACGAGTAAAGTGAAGAAGCATTCTGAGCTATAGGGGGTGTGCTGCTGTGTTTTGGTTTTCCTGGTGTGTAAGCGATGATCTTGATGCCAGTCTTTGCGTTATAAGATTCTTTCCTCTTAGTGAAGCAACTAACTACAACTACTTTTTCCCCATAAACCTTACAACTACCGTAGAGGAAGGAGAATGCAGGTAGACGAGAGAATGATGCTGCCAAGAAAGTCTAAGCATACAGAGGGGCAGCAGCTCAAGCCCAATATTAAAAGAACTCTTTGATAACCACTCCCTTTGTAGCAGGGTCCCATTCATCAAGCCCACTATATACTCCAGCACCACCACTGCAGCGGCCACTCTTCTGCACAATGGCTATGACATCAGGAAGCATACCGGTGTATTCCTGGTGTGTATATATATGCGAACAGACTACCCATTTTGTGTCGTGCGTGCGAGACTGACAGCTTATAAAACAAGCATATATAAGGGGAAAAAAGAAAGCAAATGCACTTCCTCGTGGAGGGAAACGAACTCGGGAGAAGCACGAGCTATGGCTCTGTGGTGGGCAGGGATAAGCCTTCGAAGGAGAGAAAGAGAGAACGAGAGGGGAAACGTGGGTATTTTGGGTACTGGGTTATAGAAAGATCCAGTTTTTTCTTTTCTTTTCTTTTTGGTTTTTGGAAGGCACGGTGGCGGGTGGGCGGCGGCAGTGGGGGTGGTGCGTGCATATATAAGAGAGGGCGAGGAAGAGAGGAGCAGCATTAGAGGAAGGGAGGGCGCGAGCGGAGAGAATGCATGGCTGCGTGTTTTGGGTACTGGGTTACTGACAGAACGATGTATATGTTCGTGGCCTTGAGAAGGGAGAGGAGATAAGCGCTGAAGAATCAAAGAGGACGAGAGGAGAGAGGGAGAATGGCCCCATTGACAGTTCCAAGAGAGCCACACAGAGGGAGGGAGATGGCCCCAGCGCAGGTTCCGAGCAGTTTTGGGCGGGAGCTGCGAGTTTGTGTGCGCTGTGGACTCGTCAAAACCTTCGACCAGGTGCTTGCCTTCGTCTTTTTTCCCAACAAAGATAGATTGGAGCAGTTGCTATTGGAATCAACCCTCATACATTTCGATTCCTACTGATCAACCCTGCAGTTTTCGTATGCCGCTGCCGTGATTTTTTCTTTCAACTGCAACTTGCATCCCCGAGATTCTCTTTGTCATCGGATTATACAATCCTGATATATCTGCCTTGGATATGGCGGGCTTCAGTGTAGTTTTGGCAGAAATAGTCTTCACGAACCAAGTGAAACATCTCGCTAACCCATTCCATGCAGTAATCGAATCGCACGCACCAAGTCATATGCAATGATGGTCTGACTGAATTTCCCCAAGCCATGATGTTCGATGTCCCAGAGTAGTTTTCCGTATTTTGTAGCAAAATTTCTTAGTGGAAATCCTCCATGCCAAGTAAAATCATGTGGCTGCAGGTAAAGTGTCTGCTCGTCTCATCTTTTCCCTCAATCTCCGCTATTTTTGAACCCAAAGTCTCTTCTGTACCTACGTGTGCTCTAATCACCGGAATTTTTTTTGGTTCTGCAAACTGTTTGGACTCAAAACCTTTTGACCATAAGGGTTTAGGTAGGGTTCAGAGCGGGAAACAAGCAAACAAACAAACACTTACCATTCTTTCCCTTCTCTGATATGGAGGATTGCAGTTCAAGGATGTGGGATGCGAAAACTGTCCTTTCTTCAGTATGGATCACGATCATGATCGTATTTTGGAGTGTACCACCCCCGACTTTTCTGGGTACTTCTTTTTGTCCGTCTATCTTTTTGCATTGAACTGCTTGTTTGAATGTGGCCATTTCACTAAGAGCATGGCAGGTCATTTGGAAGGACCACCCAAGGCAACAGAATGTTTCCTGCTTGATTTCTGTCATCAAGGGCTGTCTGTGGTACAATGTGAGTTGTTTGGACAGATTGGAAGCACACACCTTCCAAATTTTGTTCTTAACTCTCATTCTCACTCATCACTTTTGCTCCCCAGTGGAATCTCTGAGAAAGATTGGTGCTAGCAAGACTTGGCCCATAATGGCAATGGTAAGGAACACTGGCTACAACATGAATGCTTCATGTCGTTACTAACTACTGGAGAGCCACTTCTGGGGTTTCAGCCCACCACAAAATTATGAGATTGAACCTAAAATTACCATAGTGCTCTGAAATACCAAGCTACAAGGTTGTTACGCCAATTGAGTGTCGAGTTTGGGCTCTCATGGACATCATACTACAGAAAGCGTATGGTTGGCTCCAGTTGGCTCCAGCACCGCAGCTCTGGCCCTCTAGCTGACAACATATGGGACAAGACATCTGTCGTTCGAAAAAAGGACAGGAAAGAGTGAAACTAACTATTTTTGTCACAAATGTCTGTTGTGGCAGGGTCATAGCATCAATGGATCCAGGCAGTAGTTGGGCAGCTCGTTGGCTTCGAATAAGTAAGCTCTTATATTTCCTTTAGGATTTGTGCCTTTCAAATGGGCCGACGTGCCAAGAACTGTCATCTTGCAAAGGGATCTTCTCCTTCCTTCCGTATATGTACATGAAAGGTAAGAGAAGATAAAGATGAAACAGACTTTGCAATAACAACGTCATAGCCAACATTTGAAGGAGATGGCAATTGAGTATTTTATCTCTCTGCCCTATACATTATATCGAGATTTTGGGTTCATAATCTGAAAGAGAACATTAAAATAGAGATGATGTACTCACAGGGCTCATCGTGTAATGTGGTGGATAATGCTTGCATTTGTGCCTGTGAAGCGGATAGACAGAGAGGAATGGGAGGGTCTGGTTTACTCTGATGATTGTGTGGCTGAGTCAGGTAAGGGAGTGCCTGGGTGTTATGCACTCTCAGTGACTGGCTCTCTTTCGGAGGAAATGCTGGTAAGTTCGTGCTTTCGTAATACAGTGTTCTGCTTTTGGTCCGAGAATGTAGAAAGGGCATTGCACAGATTTACCAGGGCTTGGTAGCACTACCAGCCAAGCACAATTGGTTGTGCACTGAGACTCCCATAGAAAAGTGGATAAACACTGGATAGTGATGAGTTACTCAGAAGGCAGGCCATTGCTAGGGAGCGCTTGGAGAGGCAAAGGCTGAGGTTTGTACAAACGGAATGACTTACATCTGCATTCACCATTATCTCTGTCTTGAATGCTTGCAGCAAATATGCGAAGACAACAATGTCCGATATTTCCCTCGTGCATGACCTCATCCCTAGTGGGCATCGACAGACTCCACCAAGTTCAAAAATTATCATGGAGATTATATTGTGAATTTGCCAACCAGACTTTCAATGCAGAAGGAGAATCATATCTCTTACTCTATCCTTTCTCAAGGAATGAAGTGGGTGATGGTGGGAGCAGGGTTTCAGGGAGGCACAGAACTGCAAGGTTGTTGTAGCTTGTCTCTGTACTTCAAGTTGCACATCAACTTGGATGTTCATTGCAAACATCATCTTCTGGATAAGTTGTCACATTGCAGTAGATGCATCTAAGATGGTTGGAGCACTTTAGGTGAACAGTTCATGGAATATATCTGCAGATGTGTCATAGAATAGAATCAATAACATATGAATCGTTGGTACATAAAAATATCCCCACCTTTCAGGGTAACAAATCACAAACAATAAACATCAAGTTTGAAAGAATTTACTTCCCCAGAAAGCTATCTAATGTGTCCTCCCTCTAGAACCAATTAGTGCATACAGTTGAGCCATAGAACCACATTGCCGTATAGGATGGTATCCTCTTTAGCTACTCCAGTGTCAAGTAGGTCCAAAAATCCATCAAATCCCATGCTGGGGCCTTTGCACGAACAATCCCGCCTGATTGACGCCCTGACACGTCACCAGGAATGGCTTCCCTGTTGAGCTCCCAAACCGATATATGGGCATGGCACCTGTGTTGATTCAGCACACAAGGGTGAGGCCATTTCCTTTTCCATTCCAGCAGCTGAGGTGAACCAACTGGAGAGTCACATCACAAATGATCCTACAAACAACCTCCTTACTGACAACTTTCCCTTAGAAAGCAGGTAGAAACAGAAGTGAGTGGTCATCATTCACAACAGACATGTAATACTTTCAAAAGTGAATTGATTCCCACCTTAGACGACTTGCTCCTGTAAGAAGTGCGATGTCAATCAATAACACTTGGTGGATCATGCTTCTGTTAACCTTATGGCAACAGAGCCCAAGCTTGTATCGGATGGTGCAGAAAAGGGCCTGAAGGAGTTCAAACCGTGAAGAAGTTCACCAACGTCTACAAAGAGTAGAATTCTTCCACAATGGATGAAGAGATTATCATGGTCCCTTCTCTATGTACATCTTTCCACACTAATGGTGCACTCGTGGCTAGCAGCCTACTCTCACGCACAACAATGTCCGTGAGTGGGTGTGAGAGAGCTGGCTTAAATTTCTGGGCTCCCTCTATTCCTTTTCCATCCATCAATGCATGCTTGGCAGGGACAATATTCCCCCACCAGTACTCACTCATCACTCTAAAGATGAGGCCCCAGTACCCAGGATCTCGCTGAATACGGAAAAGCACACTCCCATTCAAACACCAGACATAAAAATCCATCCAATCTCTGTCAAAAATCTCGAGGAGCCCTTGTGCCTGTGGCATGTAGTAGTGTGGGACAGCAGGCCATGGTACCCCATGCTCAGGGCTGCCCTTATTGTGTGGGCATTTCACCTCTAACAGTCCCCCTCTCTCATACGATTTTGAGGCATTTGAATCTACTAGACCATCCGGGGAGGCTCCCAGCCATGCCTGCAAGTCATCTCCTTCCTTGTAGATCTTGAAGGCCATATGTTCAACCAGATTCCCAGTAATTTCCTTATATTTATCAACGGCCGTGGATTCCTGCTCAGTGCCCCAGCGTGTAGCTCCATTTCCTGCAAAAGGCTGACGCAGGCCTATTTTCTCTTCCCAAAGTTCCACCCGGCCCCTATTCCATAAACCTAGTGCATTGCCAAATGCACTTGCTGTAATTCGACCTTTCCGGAGATTGTGCCACTCTTCTGTCCGCTGTTGCAGCTCTGGCTGCATGCAGGTGAAATTCAAATCAATGAATGGAGACAAGGATATACACTTTCACCCTCATAAACATTAAACCAAGACCATTCCCAATAGGCCGGAAAAGGATTGCAGCTACAGATCTGGTAGGACTGCAAAAGTAATCTCTTGAAAGTTCTAAAGGTGCTGAACACCAGAATGATTGACAAGACTTCATTTTGAGGTAGTGCAGCAATAAACAACACCAAATTCCATGCTGGCACAAGCAAGACCAGTCTGTCAGCTTGGAAAGATATCTCGACAGAGGCAGGAAAGTATACTAGTCCCAGGGAGTCTCACACTCCTGGCAAGTAATTAATTGCAAGCCAGTTTTGGAAGGCATCGCAAAATGCTTACCACAGATTGTACATCAAAATTTTTCTCTTTGCTCTGTATCGTTTGTTGAATATATGAAAAACTCGAACTTGCAGAGGAAAGCCCGACGTCGTTTCCGGGGAAAACGTCAGGAGCTGCGCCCTCATCGACCTGCGCAACGGCAACCGTGCTCAACCTCCTCTTGATTTTCACCAATCCGCTTCTGGAACCTGCCTTGACAGTAAAGCAAATGTTAAAGCATACTCAGACAGGGGCCTTTTGCACTCACGTTCACATGGTAAATCCAAGCACTGAATTGTTGACTACATATGCGCTATAAGAACTGGCTTGTAATGAACATGTCCGCTGGCGCACTGACAAGCTCACTTTGTGAGTGGTCTCACCCCAGTATCATTGCAGCTATCACAGCTCAAATCCCTTACGACCTTCCTCTGGGCTGGCTGGAAACGCCCACGGACACGCTTCACAGTACAGTTGCGCGCAGGAAGCTAATAAACCCAGACTAGGGTTTCAACAAAAAATTGTCCACCATCCTTCAGCTCCCCAACAATGGACTTCCTATACTTCGCCATATCTGTGACTGGTCTGTCATCATTTTCAAAGAAGACATCTACAGACCATGACACGCATAATCCATTTTTCCAGACATCAATTGATGGGGAATCCACAGGAAACAAGATGAGCTCACAGACATTGACCAAAGGTCGCTGCCAGGGATGAGACTACCACTTCGCGCTCTCCCTGTGTCAAATTACTTCTTGCCTGCCCCTTTGGCCATTTCCTTGCGTCCCTACAATCAAACCAAACTCTTGAAATGGGCTTGCCATTAGCCAGCCCGGGTGTGCATACAAGCCGCTGCATAGCCGGCGCAAAAGCCGTCATGAGGCTTTCAACGCGCTCTCCCTGTGTCCAGTTACTACTTCCTGCCTGCCTCCTTGGCCGCCGCTTCCTTGCGTCCCTGCAAATAAACCCAAGTCCAGAATTGGGCGTGCCACGAGCTACCCGCGCTGTGCATGCAAGCCGCTGCAGAGACGGCACAAAAAGCCTCATGAGGCTTTCCTGACAAGCCTCACAAAGTCAATAGTATGTGTGCAGCAGCTTTCCGCACCTAACAGGATGTTGGGAGCTTTGGGGCAAAGATCCCTTCATCGACACAGTCAGCCCACAATACTGTGAATAACTGACACGTTATATTCTGTCTGAGAAGACGGATACAGTCGGTTGTGTTGAGGATTGTCCACAAGGAGGCTGTGCACGTGAAGCTGGGGTGACGCTGCAGCTTGTAACTGGTCTCACAGTGACATGCCCTTCATGCAAGACATGGCTCAGACGTCTGGCCTGTCTGCATGCCTGCAGAAATCTGGATTCTCGCACAAAGGAGCTCTGCCTGCTTATGTTGGTCACTGTAAGTTATTCCAACAAATCCATGGAGGAAGGCGTTATGGCGGAGTTACAAGGAAAGGCGTGGTTAGACGAGCGCCACGAGAGCCACTTCAAGAAACCCAAGGTGGAGGCGGAATCCAAGGGGGAGGCGCACAGCAGGTCAGCTAGGGGAAAGCGTGAAGCTACCAATGGAAGCAATGACGAAGAGTTCAGGCAGTTTGTGGAGCGACTCAGGGCTGAGTGCACAATTGCTGAAATCCGTCTACTGTGCGAGGCGAATGGCATTGAGCCCACGGGACCAGAAGAAGTTGTGCTACTTCGTTGGTATGCTTCATTGTCTTTACATGCAAAATCTGAGCAAGTTTCGTTCTCAAGATCTATAAATGAACAATTCAAAGAACTAAGAATCGCCTCTTGACTACGCTAGCGCGCTGCCGTGAGAGAGAGAGAGAGAGATGACGAATCAATTGGGGAGGCAAATCTAGGAGGTGCAGCTGGATCGGCTTTTCCTAAGTATTTGCGTTTAAGTACTCTAGAGTTGGTACGAAAACCATCTCGCATAGTTAGTTCTCTAGTTGAGCTTTGAGAACCATAGTGCAATTCCATAGTGCCATTGATGCGGCAATTGCATTGAACCTCGTGCAATTCATCCGGCATTGCACTCTTTGTTGCATCCCCTGTATTGATGCAGACAAATAAGTGACCCATGGATGTTTGGACTTCTGTTTCTTGGCAGTGCTGATCAGATGTTTTATGGGCTGCTGGAACCATGCCCAATGTGTGGTGGATCATTGGAGTTTGCGGGGAATGAATACCGATGTACTGGGTACTTCTCCGAATGGTCCAAGTGTAACTACAGCACTTGTGAAGCACGTCGTGAAAACGAACCCTTTAAGATTCCTCCCGAGTTACAGGAAAATGAATTCCTGAGAGAGGTGTGCACATGTAATCTAGTATCTTGGAAGTTAGTGTGAAACAAAAAAAATTTGATGACATACACTTCATCAAATTTTCTGGGAGTAGAAGAAACGCTAAACACGTTTCTTTGTAGAACAACTGCTTAGTTTATGTATGTGTACAGATGTTGCAGTGTGCGATGTGTTCTGGGAACATTTGGAATGAAACTACCTGTGGAATTTGGTGGCTTCATGTGTGGCAGTGGGAGGAAAAGCAGAAGCAACGACACCGGGAGCTGGAACCCATGCACAAGGTTTTGACAGGCATGACTATTGTGTTGGCTGGTCGTTTGTCTTGTCTACAGGTATCTTCACCTCTGAAGGGCCATTTTCTCTTAGCTTGTGCAAGTAGGAAGGTGGGTGGACATGAATGAGGGAAATCTAGATACAGAGGTGTGCTCACATGTTATATTGTATAACGTGAAGAATAACCTTTTGAGTATCTCCACACTAGCAACTTCCATCTCGCATGAACCTCTGTTTGTGTAGTGGGTCTCTTCCAATCTAATACTCTCTCTAGCTCCACTCCTAAGGCTACTGCAAACAATGTCTTATGATTACATTCTCTATCTCCACTCCACTCTGTGTGGGGCAGAACTTGGGGTTAGAGTTCTACGTGCCTTGTCTGATGAACATGAGCTTGAATCCACTATTTGTGGACTGTCACAGTGAAAACTTCTTTGGTTGGTGTTGTTTAGTATGTCTGGAGGGATGAAATCGAGAAGTATGGTGGAAAGGTTGCAAATGCTGTGCGAGAAGGTATATGCCTGGCCCTGTCTTTAGATGGCGATTAGTGGAAATTTCTGGCAGGGGCAAATTGCCATGGGTGCTGACACTAGTAGGGGAGAAAAATGGTAAGTTGTGTGATATTTCGAACATCCAGTCGTATTGAAGGGGGAATTATACCAGGCTTGTCCTTGGACTGAGAGGAATAAGGCGGAAAACCCTTCAAAATGGTGTTGGCTTAGCCATTTCGAGGAATGCAAATGGAACAATTGAGGTAGATCATGTCACTCTGTAGCGCTGGACATCACAATGTCAGCTGGGAACTTGCAAATCTGCTCATTGCATGTACTTGTACTGTGGATAGAGCAAATATAAGGTCATGCTAACATTTGTCCAGTCCTTTGAAGCCATCAAGTTCCATCATCAGTAGTTGAAACTGTGTGCAATCTTGACCCACAATTTTTTGTGAGTGCAGGGGTGACATGTGTGGTGGCATCAGAGCATGAGGTTTTAAGAGGCCGTGCTAACTCCAAATTGCATGAAGCTGTGTGAGTGTTTGCACACATTATGGTCTTCAAAAACTTAGCTTGATTGGTTGGTTTGCCCCTCCCTTTTGAACTTGGCTTGACATCAGCGCATTGGTATAGTTGACCATTTCTACAGAGATTCTGGCTGGTATATACATCTTGAATGGTTGGTGGGCCCATGGATGCAGAGATAAGGGTGTTCCGGTTGTGAGTGAATCATGGCTTATTGACAGCATCAAGAGAATGATTCCTCAGCCTTTTGAGCCGTATGACCTGACCCCACAGCTGCGAGATACACATGAGCAAATATGGGACAGGAGAGACACACATCAGGAATTCCAGCAGGCCTTGTGGGCTGAGGTGGTCCATCTAGTCTCTTCGTGTACACATGTTTTGATCTTTTATCTTTCTGGCCTTCCGGCCCCGTTTTGAAGATATGCGGTTTTAATACTTGATATTGAGTGTGTAAACCGAGTTTTACCACTATGATCTATTGTGCACTATGAGATGCAACTTTTTAATATGCTGGTCTTGTCACAATGCAGGTCTTGTCATTATCTCTACTAAGATTAAACACTGTCGAACACGTCCTTTTAGATAACCTGCAGAAAGTGTTGACCGAAGCTTAAGATCTCTGGAAATTTGAGCTTGCTTTCTATGTGCCTAGAGAACATGTTGCCCAGCTTCTTCTGATGGATTTGCATTTTAGATTAAGCTGGTGGGGAAACGAGGCGTATACAAAGACTCTAACTTGGAGAAAGAGGGCGGCAAAATATATGAAAAGGATGGCATTATTTACAATTGTGCATTCACCATTTGTGATCAGGCTGCAGGCATCAACGAGTTACGTATGGAATCCCTGGTTGTCATGAAGCAATTTCTTCTTACGCTGTATATGATAATACATGTACTGAGTGTAGTGCAGTAGTTTGTTGACAATGTCGATCTGTAACCAGTGGCAGTTGAACAGGATCCATGTGTGACATCGCTCAACTATTAGAAGGTCTGTCTTGCATATGTGATTGGCTGGCATCTCACTGAATTGTGATATTCATTCTGCAAGAGAGTATGCGTGAAGTTGAATTTGTAGATATGCGAAAGACCTTTTCATGGCCTAGCATCAATAACTCTTGCACTCAAGGTGGGAGAGTATGCTCCTGGATGATTCTCAGAGGCTTTGTGAGTTCGTAATTTTGCAGTTTTGCGGTTATCCAATTGGTGGATCTTCCACATGGAAAATTTTATCTCTACTACAAGAAGGCACATGTGGGTGACAGAATAGCCACCCGTGAGAGGCTGGAGGAGTACGAGGGCCCAGAGGAGGGTATCCAGGAGTTTGAGAAGTATTTTGAGGAAGTGACGGGCAACGAATTTCAGCCTTGGGAGAGGGAGAGAAAATTCTCCAAGAAACAAGGAAAGTTTTTCCCTCTTGATATGGTGAGTTCCAATCTTCACCGCCTGCATGATGACTGGAAATTGCCTCACTTAATGTGATTGGTGGATGTGGCCACTGACCTTTTTTGGCCTTCGACTCTGAAGAGGCTGTCCCAGTCCTGGGTGGAAAGTCATGTGCACATGGGTAGCATTGGAACCGAAGTGGAAATTCGGTGGGTGATTACTGGGACAGGCTAATCCAGAACTTTGGAAAATGATGGTTAAGATGGATTGAACCATCCTAATGACGTTCTGCTGTCAAACTGTTCAGTGTTTTTTGGGTTATCTACACGCTAAGACTTGGAAAAGGTCTCTGTGGGGGGCTTCATCCACAGGAATGAATTGCCAGCCAAACACTTTTGAGTATGCATCATGAAATGTTATCACTAAATTGGTGGTTCAGGCAGAGGGTGTTGATGCACGTGCTGGAGGGTTGGGACCCCACCAACTGGGTGTTGCAGCAGCTCATACCAAGTTGAATGCCCGTGTGGGCGAGGATTGCAAGATCCTTTTTGCTCAAGAAACCTATCGGTGAGTTAATGTAGGATTGGATCTGTACTACGTTTTGGACTTGGGATTGTACATGTGAAATTTGATTCTTTTCAATAACACAAGTGGTGTTCAACTACCACTCATATTGTGGTTCTTGCTTCCAACAAATTGTTGAGTTTATGTAGGATTGGATCTACTACGTATGGGACTTTGGTTGTACATGTGACCTTAGTTTTTTCAAGTTGCAAAAGGTGTTTAACTATTGCTCACATTGTGCCTCTTACTTCCAACAAATGTCACAAACGTGGCTTGGTGCTGCACTGCATAGCTTCTAGGCCATTCTGTGACGTTGTATAGGTAGTCATTACCTAAGTGTCATTTTTTGCTTGATTACAAGCACTATCTACTGAAGAGAGTACGGTACTCCTCCCAAAGTATTGTTGGCTATAGCCTTTTGACTATGCAATACCAGATCACATCAAAGTGTGTCATTTGGTTTTTTTATCCACAGATTCGCAATGCTAGAGATGGGTATTGATGATCCAGATCTTCCGTTGGGAAACTTGACTGATTACCACCTCAATCTATGTAAGTGCTCTGGACTGGGTACGCTTGACGAGTTTAGTATATGCTGAGAGAGCAGAGCTAGTTCATGGATAGGGTTGGCTATTCTATCCTTGGTGGTGTGATACCTTTCTGGCTGGTAGCGAGAAATGGAATTCACATGCTATGCTACTCTTATCAGAGAAAGTAACTACAGGATTGAACTAAGAGTCTTAGAGGGATCCCTCAAGTTGAAAGTTCAGACGCACGTGCATAATGGTGCTTTCCAGGTGAGCAGGTGTTGGTGGAATTTGCAGAGTTCCTAAAAAGTGATGAGAAGAATGAAAAGAAGAGAGAGTTCATGTGTCTCGATTTCAGCAACAAGTGGTTCACACTGCTGTATACCACACGCCCATGCATTATTCGCAACCTTGTGGAGCTGGCGGAAACGGTCAGTTTGATTTTTATGGTCAAATGTCAATACATTCTCTTTGTGGGGTCAGATCTGTAAGCAGGCTCTTTTCTTTACATAATGGGTGCTAGTTATGGATTGCCTCAACCTTCAACTTGATAGGCTTAAGTTCTCTTAAGTTCTCTGCTTCCCGATGCAGGCATCAGACACTCTGCAGTCCCTTAGGGCCATTGCGGTGGCATCTCGGATTATTGGTGACATGGGCAAGTTTGCTTCACTGAGTGACCCATTCGCCGACCGCTATTCCAAGATAGGCTGTGAGATCAATCCATTGGATAAACACGGCAGTGACTACAAGATGGTTTCCGATTATTTCTCCAAGACCATGGAGTGTCTCAAAATGGAAGATAAGGTATGGCATTCATAAGAACAAGATCATCTCAGATGGGCAAGATGCTTGTTTGCTGTTTACAAAAGTCCACAAATATGTATGTTTCTCAGATGATAACCTTGAAATACACTTCTTGTATCTGGCAGGATTTTGGTGCCCTTTTGGAGGATTCCTGCTGGATTGATAGCAAGGCTTCCCCAAGCCTGAAAGAAATTCTGAAAATTCCGAACAAGCTCCTTATCTGGTGTGGTATGGCTTTTGATCTCATAACTGCTGTTATGTTGAGCATGCTTAAAAGGGTGAAGTCATTGCAAGGTCATTATGTACCTTTTGTGGCTTGTGACAGCAGACATAAATGAGGCTGACATGATTGCAGGGACTCGAGTATGCAATGTGTTGGCATGTATGCATGGGGGAATTCCGCCTCGCATCATTCAAGCTCCTGTCCCTGGTTACATGGTATGTACTCTGTAGCAATTGCAGTGATGGAACTTTTTCTCTTCCAGTATTTGCTGCAAGGATATCTTGTTGTCTGTTATCGCAGTTTAACTAATAGTAAGCCAGGTGATTGCAGTTTGGAAGAGGAATCTACTGTTCGGATGCTGCAACCGAAGCAGCCGAGTACTGTAGAGATGCTGCTTGGAAAGCACTACGTCATACCTTGCATGGAGTGGAATACCGAGCTAAAGCATACCTCATGCTTTCAATTGTTGCTCTGGGCGAACGTGTTGTCGAGCTGAGAAAACCTGAAGGGGTATAAAACTGGTGGCTTATTGGCCATCTTGCATCCTTCCTATCCTCAAGTGTCTAACTCTGCATTTCCCATGTTGGGGAGTGGTGAGCTCATTGGTTGATTGGGATTTTGCAGTTTAAATGTTTCTACAACACTCAAGTGTTGGTTGCGGACATGTTAAAATTGTGGGAGTTGTACCTTCCATGACAGGCATGGTTGCTGAACAGTTTTATGGTGGGTTCTTTTATGCCAGGATATGAGCAAGTATGAGGAAGAAAAGGTGGCAATCAAAGGTCTGGGGAGAAAGAAACCTGACGAGAAGGAGTATATCAAGTTTAAGCATGATATCACTGTGCCATGTGGATCTTTGGTTCCTTCTGGCTATGATGATGCTATACTGGACTACAACGAATACTGTGTTTATGACTGCAAACAAGTAAGCTTTCAAACAGAGCTTTGTACAGGGATTGTTATGTACAGTTAGGATGCAATTGGAAATCTGATGGAAAATTTAGAACTGAAAATGTGCATACTTCTGATGTGGTTGATGCAGGTAAGGCCAACAATTTCTGTCAGGATCAAGATCGTAAATGCAGAAGATGTATAAAATGTGTGATGCCGAAATCTCTCGCAACAATTTTGAGCCTGTGTTTGGTCCAATAAGAATCTAGCAAACAAGCGAGGGAAGAGGTGGGGGCTTATGTGGGAGTTCTGTGAGGACGTTGTTTTTGGTTTTCCACTAGGAAAGGGGGTAGGTTGTAAGTTGAATAGATCTCATGTGCAAACACATTTTCGGGAGGACAAAAGCGAGGAGAGGGGAGAGGATATGATGGGAGCAGAGATAAAACAGAGGGTGAACTTTGCTGTGATGAATTTTGATAAATATTAACCTTGCTCTGCAAGCTCTCCCGAGGAAACCACAAGCATGCAGCATCTGGAGAGCTTTGCCCTTTCTGTAAGAGGACTTGTGGACACAAAGGCAGACACATTGCATTGGCTGAGTAGGTTGGCTGTTAGGTCCCAACTAGCCTCCACATCAATTAGTGATAGGAATACGGTAGTGCGCCATGAAGACATGCAGCTTGGCCTAGTTTATGCCTTGGCATTAATTGCTGTTTTTGGTGTAGCTTACCTTCCCTGTATGGTGGCTCTACTGTGACCACTCTCCTCGGCTGACCACTCTCCTTAGCTAGCATCTCTGATCGGCGACCCAGCCTGGTCTGTCAATTTCATGTGATTGATGTTTTTGGTTTTAAAAGTTTGCTAAGGGGTTTCCTCACACAGAAAGGAAATTCCTTTGTTCACTGCTTTTTGTGTGAGAAAGAGGGGGGGGTGAAACGTAACTGCATGATTCAGATACAAAGTGCACTTGAACATTTAATTGTGACAAGCTTGGAAACAGCTTCAAGGTGAAGCATTGAGTTGAGTTTTGTGGCTATATATTTCACTACTCTATTCCTTGCTGGGACTCTTGGTAGAAATTTTACAAGGTAGACAGATGGATGCACAAGCTAGGTGTTGTGTTTTGCAAGATTCCTTTGTGTCTCTTCTGGAACACCATCATACAAAACTTCACTGCAGCCAAATCACAAGAGCAGGGGAGATAGAAGTGTATTTTCATTCTCTTCCCCCCTTCTTAAGTGTGAGTCAAGGCTTCTTATAGAAATGATTGACATGGATGATGGAGATGAATTCCACATAATAATAATGAGAATAATATTATAATTTACAAAATTTCCGGGTGTTTCGCTTTAAGAAAAAAAGAAGAAGGCAGGGAAGGAGAAATTGACAAGACTCGGACTCGGCTCCGATCGTCTCTTTCTCAGGATTCAAGTGCGGGCCCGGTTGCAATTGTTGTCTACAGATTGGGTTGTTTGTGTTTCAATTCTCCGGAATCGGCTTGGACCTTGGCTCCATCACCCACATGTTGCACTAGAGGCAATGTCTGCCCACAGCGAGTGGACTGATTTGAAAATGTGAGATCAAGAAGTGGTGTACAGGATCCACAGATCAAACAAGAGCAAGGGTGGAACGGGGACGCTCATTGTTTGGTGTGTGATTTCAGCTAGTTGGGTTTGATCGATATGTGCACAGTCTGTTGAAGATCTGGCCAGATTGCTACGACGAGATGGAGGGAGCAATGGCGGATGGGGGTGTGAGCGATGGCTGGATGGAGAGAGAGAGTTTACGGCCGGTGTCAGGAGCATTGGTGTTCAATTCAGCTTCTCCCATTCCTCTCGTGCTAGCTTTCTGGAAAGGTAGGTTTACCGAGATCGTACTGCAAATCTCGAAATACGTTCGGGTAGACTAGATCCGAGTCTGCACATCGTAAAGCAGAAGGTGGGTTCTTTCTAGGGACGAGGAAAGGAAGATGTTCTATTGCAAGGACAGGGTGGGATCGTGTTTATAGAATTTGGGAAGGGGTTAGGGCGGCAAGAGAGTATGCAAAAGTTACGATAGAATTTCAGTTGCGAGACAGCCTTTGTGGATGGATTGGAACAAATCAAAGTCCCTGAGGGTTTGGGTTTTGATGGCCTATATGATTTTGATGATACTTTCGTCGTTGGTGAAGAAGAGAAACAGAAAGACACGCTCTAGCAGTTTCTTCTTGGAAACTCTGCCTGCTTCTTTTGCTCATTTTCTTCACTTTCGATAGTGGGAGTTGTTTGGGAGACTGCCAATAGGGCTCGTCCCAATTAGATGCCAGATTTGTGTCCATTTCACTTAGTTTTACCCAGTTGCCATGAATTGGCATGAAGCTGGGTGCAATATCGGCAGACTACGGAGGGGAGTTTTCTTACAGATCACTAATGACGCGATGGGTCTGGAATATTACCAGATTTTGATTTGGAGACGTGGCGAGTGAGATTGGATGAGCAAGGGCGGAAGATTGGGGAGAATCAAGAGAGCAGCATCAAAAATCGACGAAAGCTCGCTGAAAGCACTCGCGGTATGTAACACTGCTGCTATCTCTATTATCTGCTTTCTCTCATAAAGCATGGTTCTACAAGGATGGGGGTGCATTGGCGCGCATATTGCAGATAAAGGGGTTGTGTTCAAACTAGATTATGACATACTTTGGTTTGTGGTGCTAGCTAGCGATTTTTGGGGCATCTCCACTCCTTACCTGAGGGCTCTGGCATCTGAGGAAACGTTGATGTGGAAGAGAAGTAAAAGAGAAGGAAATTTGCTGAGTTTCTGAGATTGCCATATCCTTGTGGCTATCACTCTAACCACCGGATTAATTCTTTATATGGAGGTAAGTCTTACTACCAACGTCAGCCCCTGACAGAGGTAGGTTCTGTCCCTTTTGTTCCCGCTCAAACTGGGCGCGGGGTCAATGGCCACAAGGCTACGGCAAACAACGTCTTATGAGTACAATCTAACCACCTGTTCTGTGGGATAGGGAGACACATTCTCATAATTCTTGCTCCCATGATATTATGATGGTAAATCCTAAGCCTACTTGAGAGAGCACATCAGGCTGCTCACACACATTGATGCTCATTTGAAAAAGTTAGCTTATTCTAGCTGATCTCAGAAGACCTATAGACCTGTAGCCCTTTCCTCTGGAGCTCGCTGTTGGGGGTACCCCTAAAGGACTGATTCATATCGATATATTTTCTGGCACCTTCACTTCAGCTCCTAACTTGGATAAGCTTGTTGAATTGGGTTCCTAAATTGCTTTGACACCGTTGAAATTGTTCCTCTCTTTGCAGATTTCAAGAAGGCTGGATTGGAGGATAAGACGAAAACATTTCCAGCGCTGCTGAAGGGCTACCAGGAAGAGGTGGACAATCTTACAAAGCGTGCCAAATTTGGAGAGAATGCATTTCTCAACATTTATCAAAAACTTTATGAGGCCCCTGACCCCGTTCCAGCGCTATCTTCTGCAACAGTAAGTATGTCAAGGGTGTCTATACATTGTGGCGACAAGGAATTTATTTGACGATGATTGTTAGCTGGGAATGTAGTGAAGAATTGTGGATACAATGTTCAGTAGCCCTAACAGACTGTATACCTGATCAGGATCTCTACCAAGGAAATCCCATCAAAGAGATCTTTTAGTTGAAGGACCTGGTGTGGTAGAGTTTGGATCTTAGCATTCTGATTCACCAGCCTCCAACGTTGCAGCTTGTGCATTATCTGAGGAATATCAGCTTTTGAATGACTGAGGACTGCCAGCTGCCTATTCTTCAGGTTCTTGGTGTAATACTCTCAAGCGATTCCAAAAGTAGACAACTTTCTCTGATCTCAGGTTACTGTATAAGGTTGGGGTGAACCAAGGAGGATTTGTTTCCTTCAGGATGCGAGTGAGAGAGAGAGAGAATTTGAGACGTTTATGTGGAAACTGACAAACCCTAGTACCACTTGTAAGGCGATGATATATGTTTAATATAATACACAATATAGACGTCCCTCACAATGAATGCAGAATACCGCTAAGTAATCTCCCGAAGGTATGGATGCTCTAGGCTTCTACGTGCCCAACTTGTTATATCACATCAGTTTGCTAACCCAATTGAGGCAAATCTTTCTTTGTCTTGCCAAATTGCTCCAGGAGGTGGCAGGGAAGGTGGCAGAGCTGGAGTCTGAGAATCGCAAAATGAAGCAAGAGCTGGAGGAATATCGCACAGAGGCTGCCCATCTTAAGAATCAGCAAGCTACTGTTCGCCGCTTGGAGGAACGTAACCGGCTATTGGAACAGCAGGTTAATATGACTCCTCTTTGTTCAAATTTTTTCCTTGATATGCTTATTGGCAGTTCATCTATCTTTGCAACTCCCACAGGTTTTTCCTGGAATGTATTAGACACTAGTTATTAATTGGGAGGATTCTCCCTTCCAGTCGGTTTGGCTTGAGCAAGAAATTGATATGGTAATTTGTGACTTCAAATAGTAGTGACAGGGGAAATGAAATGAAATGGTGCTTATAACGTCTGCGGAAAGCTCATAGAGCTTATGGGACAAAATGGAAGAAAACATGAGAGAGGAAACAAAACCAGAGCCAAAAATAAAAACTATTGCTCGAGTGATTGTCCAAGGGTGAAGGCCTCGTGCAGGTAAGCTGCCAAGCATTTCTGATCCTCATAGTGGAAGACTTCAGTGAGAGATTGGGTTCCGCGGAATAGACAGTGCAATCTCCCACGGATCTCATAGTATAGAGGGCAATAGAAGAAGTGTTCTTCAGTTTCAATTTCCCGGTTGCGCCCTGTGCAAGCTGGACATAGGCGGTCCTCCCGTTGCAGGTTTTCCAGGGGAGAAAGGTAGCTAGAGACAGAGCTGCTCAAAATGCTTTGTCCAGCTGCGGGCACTTTAGATTTAGCCTGAGTTGCTCTAGAGAACGGTACAGTCAGCAGTGGGGAATGAAATATAATGAGGCAATAGGGTTTATCTGTTTTGTACCATTGTCCACAGATGGAGGAAAAAGTGAAGGAAATTGTAGAGATGAAGCAGAGAAGCCTGGCAGAGGAAAGTCAAAAGAACCTGGAAGTGCTCAAAGAGAGGTAATGTGCAAGGGCTTAAAGATGAACTTCCGTTTTCGACTGTTGGCAGTTCTTTGCATCATCGATCAGTAACAGTGGTCATTATGAGTTGAAAAATTTGTAAATGTAAGTTTAGAACAGTTATCAGTTCCATTGCTATCTTCAACATGGGGAGAGAGACACAGCGAGACAGGGAGACGAGATTGAGACCAACGTTGAACTCATTTGCCTGCTTGTAGGGAGAGTTTTCTACAAGATCAGTTACGGGCAGCCAAAGAGAGTGTGCAGAATATGCAGCGGCTTCATGAGTATGGGCAGAGCCAGCTCTTTGATCTTCGAGCTCAGTCTGGTGTTGCCCAACACGCCCTTGCTTTTTCTATTAACTTGTCTCAGATTAAGTGTTCCAGTTTCCCTGCCATTTTCCAAACTTGATGTCCTGCATAAAAGTATAATTTGTATAGATCATGCTGGGCACTAATACTGACTGGGCATCTCTTTCCTTATATGTTTTAAACTCAAGAAGGACATCCTCAGTCAAACTATCTATTAACCCCTTAGAGCTAATGCACAAGCACGGCCCACGAGATGGGAAGTTAAGCTCCATGTTTCCTGGAATGCACAATGAGCAGACCCTTCAGGTTGCAGCACCTGACTGTCAAGTACAATGCAAAGTATGCCTTTGCTGAAGGTCTTTTAAAAGTGAAAGAGCAAGCTCTCAGCTGCATGCTAATTCTTCTGTCTTTGCTCATTATGCATCTTGTCCCAGAAGCTCTTTGAGCTTCCATCGGGGAAATAGAGTTCCTTTCGTCTCCTTGTTCTCTCCGCCTGTCCTTTTTGCTGAAATTGCGGACAAGACTACTCTCTCAGTTTTCTTGCTTTTACCTGATGTTCAGAGGAGATCAGTGCAGCAAAGCAGTCAGAGCTGAACCTGCTGACCGACGAAGTGGACCGTGCACAGAGCCGACTTATGAGCCTGGAGAGAGAAAAGGTTTTTCTGCGTTAGATTCCAATTGAAATTTCACGTTTTTGACAGATATAAACCTAGATATAATCTATGGTGTGAACAAGGCTGAAAACTGCGTTCTAAGTGTTTTGGGCAGAGCTGCCAGTATCTGAGGAGACAGAGTGAAGAGAAGTGAAATGAAATAGTACTTTATAATGTCGGCTACAGGGAGGGAGGAGAGAGGCATGTAATGATCAGACGGCTCTTCCCAGTCTTGTGATTTGGGGTCCCTAGGGGCTTGTTGATACATGAGAAAATAGTAGCTGTAATCTTGTGATAGAGCTGAGAGAAAAATAACAAAGGGACTTATAACGTCGACAAGAAGCCCAGAGAGCTTGTTGGAGAGAGAGATATTCTCACATGAAAGCTGGTGCTTGGAAATAAGTTGACTTCTCTGTTCTAACGGCTAACAAGCTTGTCCAATGTTCAAACTCCACCAGAAAAGAATTTGAAAGGAAGATGTATACATGGTGCAAGGTAAGAAATTATACCAATATTACCTTCTTAAAATATTAACTTGCGTTAGGTTGGCAGGAGCAATTGCGGTCACAACTTCAGGCAGTGCACAACCAGGAGGCAGAGTTCCAGGAACGGTAAGCCCTCTGGGTGAGTTGGCTTGAGAGAGAGATGACGCCAACTGAAGTTAGCATAAATAGGAGTCTCTTCCCCTTGCGGGAGAAGTTGGCTTCATGTAAAATTGAAGCATGATGACATTCGAGTGAGGAGCAGCCACTAGAAACCACTCACTTTTTCTGCAGAGCATGTCCATGATTCCAGAACACACTCTAAAACTAGGTGGTTACAGATTTTGGTGAGCAGCCACCAGAAACCACACTTTCTCTGCAGAGCATGTCCATGATTCCAGAACACACTCTAAAATTGCAGAGACCTTCCTCTCTCTGAACTTTTTCGAAGTTCCACTTTACAGCCTTTGCAATGAGGGTAGTTTTGGCATTCAACTTCTGTGGCATGTGAAAGCAGGCTAGACAATGAGGCAAGCAGCAACCTGGAAGCTTCCCTGAGTGCCAAGGAGAAGATTATATCAGAGCTGCATCTAGAGCTACACAACACAGAGACCACACTATCAAATGAGCGTGAACAGCACCTTGTGGAGCTGAAGAGACTTAATGCTCTCATCAATGAAAAGGTGAGAGAGACTTCAGTGAAAGCAACTGTGTCGATGTAATATGTGAACAGTGGATGATTTAGCCTGCAGTCGATTTTTTTGCACTCAAATCATGGAGCACTTGGGAGGGTGCCAAAGAAATTGCTTTACAAACAGAAGTGGACTCCAGGGGCAGAACATGATGTGTAACAGGGTGGCATGGGGTGGCAGGATGCATTCCTTGAAGGGCTCCAGCAAGAGATCAGTGAGCGGCCTACTGCCAAGCAAGTAGAAGACCTACGCAAACAAGTCAAAATCTTGCAGGTTATCAAGCCTTGTGCATACTCATCATCTCTACATCTATGAATTTGAGTGACACATTGTGTATTCAATTCAACTGATTGTTGTTCTACTTCATACCATGGCTCTTAGGGTCAGTATATAGTTTCTTATACTCTCTCTCTCTCTCTCTCTCAGAGTTTAATCTCATTAGTCCACCAATTAACTGCTCTACCGCAGACAAGATAGTTGAGAGACGAGCCCTCTATAAAGAGTGCTGCAATTTGGAAACCAACAGAGAATTGTGGGCGAGGTACTACCAGCTCCGTAAAGATATCAATCAGCTTGTTAGGTCTCAGAAGAAATTATACTGGGACAAGTTATACAGTGAAATAAACTCAAACCACCATGGTGGTAATGACAAGAAATTCTGGTTGGCCCTTCAACGTTTGTACAAGCCGAAAAACGGTCAGCAAGTACAAGCGCTGAAGACTACTAAAGGTGCAGTGGTGACTTCATCGGTTGACATTGTCAAAACCTTTGAAACTCACTACAGTATCCTTGGCAGAACTTCTAGGTTTAACAGTGAGGGGTCTTCTGCTGAATGGAGGGACACAGTTGGAAAAACTGTTCCTACGATTCAAAACAGCCCTGATGAACTGGAGTATATTTCAATGGCTTATAATGCTCCCATTAGTTCTTCTGAGATTGTGGAAGCAATTGAACATTTAAATGGATATAAAGCTGGTGGATCTGATGGTATTGTCAACGAGCTTATCAAGCACGGTGGCGATCCCATGATAGAGGCCCTAGTTCTCCTCTTTAACCTTATCTGGAAGACTGAAATGATCCCCTTTCGCTGGCGACAGGGGGTCATTGTCAATCTATACAAGAAGGGTGACAGAGAAGAACCGGGGAACTACCGTGGCATCACGCTCCTCAATGCTGTTGGCAAGACATTCTGCAGAGTTATAAGTACTCGTCTCGAGGTTGATCTGGAGTCTAGAGGTTGTTTCCACGAAGGCCAAGCTGGCTTTCGGCAAAACAGGGGCTGTGTGGATCATATCTTCACTCTAAGCCAGATTATCCAGGGAAGGAAAAAAGAAGGGAAACCCACTTATGTCTTTTTCCTGGATGCCAAAAGGCTTATGACACTGTGGAGAGATGGCCTATGGTTCCGCCTCTGGTCTTGTGGGATCAAGGGAAAGATGTGGAGAGTTGTCCACAACTTGTATGCTCACACCAAAAGCTGTGTCACTGTTAACAGACAGAAGTCCAACTTCTTTGACATAGACCAAGGTGTAGCTCAAGGATGTACTCTCTCCCCTCTGCTCTTCAATGTTTTCATCAATCAACTCCTCGAGGATGTGGAAAGTGAGGGATTTGGGTTAAGGGTGGGTGATACCACCATACCAGCCCTTATGTTTGCGGATGACTTCGCAGGCATAGGGGAGACTCCAACCAATCTCCAGGAGTTGATTGATTGCGCGAAGAGATACTTTGATCTTTGGGGGCTAGAGGCTAATGTCAGCAAATGTGCAGTGGTAGCATTCAACGACAGAGGAGAGGGAGGAAGTGATCTTAAGTGGCAGTGGGGTAGCCAAGAGATCCCGGTCCTCCCTTCCTACACTTACCTGGGCGTTGAGTTCTCCTCCAATTGTAATTGGGATGCACATATCCGGAAAGTTGTTCAAACTGGCAAGGGCAAAGCTCTGGGGCTCACTAAATTTTTCCACTGCAGAGGGGTCAACTCTGAGGTTAAGGAAACCATGCTTTGTCGCGTTATTAGACCTGCCTTGGAGTACGGATCTGCTATATGGGTTGATAACTCCAACCAGGCTAAGTCTCTAGAGTCCATTCAAGTGGGGGTGCTTAAGGAGTGTATGTCAGCATGCTCCAAAACAGCCAATGTGGCTGTTCGGGGTGAGTTTGGCATTCCGTCCTTAAGCTCCCGACGAGATGAATTCAAGGTCAGATGGTGGGGTCAGCTGCAACATATGCCCAACACCAGATATCCTAAGTTAATCGACTCTATATCTTGGAAACAGGACCGCCCTGTCAAACAGGCTAAGTCCTGGCAGAAGAGAGTAGAAGAGATCCTCAAGGACCTGGACCTGTATCCGCAAGTCTTGACCCTGCTGGATAAATCTGACTTAGAGGCTGTAGTGTCTTCAGCCATGTCTGTTGCCATGAGATTGTCTGATGAAAATGAAGTTAGGCAGAAAACTTCCCTGAACTTGTTTCCAGTCTGTGACATGGGGGAGGACATCTTGGATGACCTCAAGGGTCTACCCACTCTCGGCACTAGACTGAAATTTAAACTCAGGGCAGGAAGCCTACCTTTGAACAGCAAACAGAAGCAGAGAGGAAAGGGAGAGTGCAATTGCCCGTTGTGTGGGCAATCTGAAGACAGTATTCATTTTCTGATACACTGTCCGGGGTTCTCTCACCAAAGAGACGCTCTCTTCAAATCTATTAAGGGAATTGTGCCTGTACCCCTGTTTACCAACTTTGAAAGTCTCGAGGCTGAGCCAAAAGCCCAGGCCCTCCTGAGGCCTAGTTTTTGGGCAAATCACACACAGCAGATTGATGCTTGTGTGAAGGGATTTCTAGAGGATATCTGGAAAACCCGGATTAATTCTTTATATGGAGGTAAGTCTTACTACCAACGTCAGCCCCTGACAGAGGTAGGTTCTGTCCCTTTTGTTCCCGCTCAAACTGGGCGCGAGGTCAATGGCCACAAGGCTACGGCAAACAACGTCTTATGAGTACAATCTCTCTGAAATTTAAACTCAGGGCAGGAAGCCTACCTTTGAACAGCAAACAGAAGCAGAGAGGAAAGGGAGAGTGCAATTGCCCGTTGTGTGGGCAATCTGAAGACAGTATTCATTTTCTGATACACTGTCAGGGTTCTCTCACCAAAGAGACGCTCTCTTCAAATCTATCAAGGGAATTGTGCCTGTACCCCTGTTTACCAACTTTGAAAGTCTCGAGGCTGAGCCAAAAGCCCAGGCCCTCCTGAGGCCTAGTTTTTGGGCAAATCACACACAGCAGATTGATGCTTGTGTGAAGGGATTTCTAGAGGATATCTGGAAAACCCGGATTAATTCTTTATATGGAGGTAAGTCTTACTACCAACGTCAGCCCCTGACAGAGGTAGGTTCTGTCCCTTTTGTTCCCGCTCAAACTGGGCGCGGGGTCAATGGCCACAAGGCTACGGCAAACAACGTCTTATGAGTACAATCTCTCTTGTCAATGGCCACAAGGCTATGGCAAACAACGTCTTATGAGTACATTCTCTCTCTCTCTCTCGGCTATAAGGGAAACAAAGTCTCATGAGTTCATTCTCTCTCTCACACACTCACTCTCCCCGTCCACTGAATGTTTTTATAGGCCGACAGATAAGCACATAGTACGCACAGCTATATACAATGTCAATATTGATGAAAGTATGGTGTATGATACGTGTGTGCAGGCGGTAGGCTACAACTCTGTGGAAGCAGAGGACTGGGAGCTGGCTACGCGGGGTGAGGACATTGGGAAACTGGAGACATTGCTACTGGATAAAAACCGGAAGATGGAGCATGAACTCACCATAGTAAAGGTGTGAACACAAGAATTCGATATTGACTAACGAATGTTGTAGGTGTGTTTCTGTATGAGGGAGAAAGAATGTACTCATAAGACGACGTTTGCCGTAGCCTTGTGGCCATAGACTCCATGCCCAGTTTGTGGAACAAGAGTATGTGAGGGAGAAAGAGAATGTACTCATAAGACGTTGTTTGCCGTAGCCTTGTGGCCATTGACACAGTGCTCAGTTGAGCGAAACACGAAGGGACAGAAGCTACCTTTGTCAGCAGTATGACTTACCTTGGAACAGACAATTGATCCGAGTTCTCCAGATATCCTCCAGAAATCCCTTTACACAAGCATCAATCTGCTGTGTGTGGTTTGCCCAACAAAGGGAGAAAGAGAGAGAGAAACGAAATGAAATGGTGCTTTATAACGTGAGAGAGAGAGAGTGAGAGAGAGAGCAGCAAGGGGCTGAGAGGAACGGAGGATAATCTTTGTGTAGGTTGAATGGATTGTGACGGATTGAATCTTAGGGAATGTTGTGGGGTCTGGACAGTTACAACTGTCAGAAAGGTCAGCAGCAGCAGCAGGTGCGGAAGAGCGGGTGAGAGAGCTGGACCTCAAGGTGGAGGACCAGAAGGCATTAATTGTCAAGCTGGAAGAAGACATACTCAAGGTGCGTAATGAACTTCTCTATGTTTTATCCAACATTATGCATCTTCTTCATATTTCAGTCATACCTGTTTATTCTCATCACACAGCTGCTTCAAGGTGCTTGAAGATAAGATGGTACGTCTAACCCTCCAATGCACACTCAAAATGTTCAACTTTTGCTTGAAAATTGCTGGAGGATGTCTTCTGTCTTGGGATATTGGAGGGTCAATCGTGGGGGAAGTATGTGTACTGGAATGGAAGCTCTCCCTTGTGATAGGTGTCGCAACCTTTGCTCAGTAATGATGTTGTCACCTGGCCAAAAAAAGCCAACGCTGTATCAAGAAATTCATGCGGAGCCTACTACTTTCAATGAAACGAATTTTAAACGTGGTGGCATTCTGTTGGCTGTCATGGTAGCAGGGGTATAATTCAACAGACCGACGAGCAATCAAGCAGACAGATGATTGGGATGCACCTGATGCAGGTATCCCGGATTTGTTTGAGGTACTTCTTTTGCCTCTTGCTGTTTAGCTTGCGGCAATGAAATATTGCTCTGTTGTGGCTTATCATATTAACTGTTCTTGCCAAGGTGCATACCTAGAACCAGCTACCCATGGGCCAACAACAGTTGATGGGTGGATTGCCGGGGATGGCAGCATGGTGGAGGTGGGAAGCAGTTTCTTGGAGATGAGGAGCAGAACTCTATGTTGGAGGTGATATGTAGCCAGCGCGACCGCTTTCGGCAACGTCTGCGGGAGACAGAAGATGTAAGTCCTCACTTGAACTACCCTGTTTAGGCGTGGACCCTGCTGATGGATGTGATGAGGCATAAGCAGAGACAAAGCCTAATTCTCTGTCCCATCATGCCACTCACATGCTCTGGAATGTTTCACGGTATAGGTCTGCAATTGGGCGGAAACCCTTTCAAGTATCTTCGTGTCCTTTTCTCCTTTTGCCAGGTGTGAATGCACAGTCTGAGAGGAAAAAATGGGGAGCACGAATAAACTGGGGAATATTCAGACAGAAAGAGGGCAGAACAGGCGAATTGACTCATGTATCTGATTGGTTTCTCAGGAGCTGAGTGTGGCCAGAGACAAGTGTCAAGTATTGACAGCAGAGCTGGAGCGCAGCAAAGCTGACAATGTCAAATTGTATGAGAAGATACGCTACGTACAGGACTACACTAAGGAGCGACCGGTCCCTCGAGGCCCGAAAAAGGTCAGTTTTGTTTGATTAGAGGTTTCATGGTTTGGTACTCATGATCTCTTTGTGTTTGTTTCTTGTTTGTATTGGCTGTGCAGTGTCCTCTTGTTCAGGGTGGGCTGTTCTCTCAATTACCCATGGAAACAGACTCTTTGATAGCCTGAGCATATTTGCTATGACAGACACCTGAGGACACAGCTGGTGTTAGGGTTATGATCCACCCAGGTACCAAATCCCGGAACCTCTGTAGCCCTTGCCCTTGCGGGAAGAAGAAGACAGGCCCATGTGACAGTAGAAAGCAAAAGAGGGTATAAAAGAAATCCCAAATGCTCCCCAGGGCATCAACTTGCTGTGTGTGAGCTGCCCAAACAGGGCCAGGCTTTCGGTTCAGCCTCAAGGTTTTGAAAGTTGGTGAACAGAGGTGAGAGAGTTGATAGAGAGACATCACTTGTCATGATAGATACAAAGACCATCATCGAGTCTAAGTCTATTATGATGTGATTACTGCTGGCAAATGCCAGTCATGACATAACAAAGGAGGCTACTTTGATGTACTCCTTAGAAACCATGTCAAGGTCAAGTCAGATTCCTCTGTAGGGTCAAAAAGGGTGTTAAGACATCTACACCCCTTTTGTCCTAAGGAATCAGATCTTAACAGGTAGCAAGCACCACAACATGGTGTATGTCTACCTTTGGAGAGATCCACAAACGTACTAAAGAGAAGTCTCATTGTTCTCGTTGTTCAGATTCGTAGTCCCCAAAACACTGGTTTTTAGGTCTGTTTTCTGAACTAGCTCATAACAAGAATCAAAACAAGGGCTGCCATAGATCTTATATGACATCAGTAAGATTTGGCCACACCTTTCTACTTAGAAGTACCTTCTCCTTACTTAGAAATATCAGCAAACCACTAGTTCCTCATTTTTGCCTGGAAGTAACTCGACGTTATCCATGAGTATGCAGCAATGCAGTGAAGAAAGGCAGCCGCCTTCACTCTCTTAGTAACCATTAACCCCTTTAGCAGTCAGAAAGGTGAAGAGACATCACCTGGCCCCATCCCATCAGAACCACAATAAACAATTTTAGTGGTAAAATGGGGAATGCCAGGCTTCAGAGCCCTTCATTTCATAGAGAAGTAATGATAAAGATTTCTGAAGTCAGAGAGAAAAGCTTCTTTTCACTAAGAGAGTTGATAGAGAGAGAGGGAGAGACTTTTTCACCCATACCATCTAAGAATTGGTCTAGGCCATTTGCCCTGGACTCTGCACCAAAGTTTGAAGCGTCTTTTCTGGTGGTGTGTGGGCAGCGTGGTGATGATTTGGAAACAGGGATGGGGGCTGACGTAGAGACCAAGTACAAGAAGATCTATGAAGATGACATCAATCCTTTCACTGCTTTCTCTAAGAAGGTCTGTCTCTGTCTGTTGCAGATTGTGTTACTTGCTGTACATTTTAGTACATGTTCATCTTGTAGATGATCTATAGATAGCTGAAATGCTTGCTGCGAAATCCTGTGTTGCTTTCTGGAATTGTATTTGTTGTTGTGATACAGGAAAAGGAGCGTAGATATAAGGAGCTTGGAATTCGCGACAAAATTACGCTCACCAGTGGTCGCTTTCTCCTTGGAAACAAGTAAGGTCCCTGCTGTGTCCTTGTAAGAAAAGAAGTCCTTGGTAACCTGGCTCGAAAGAAATGGTCTATTTCTATATGCTAAACACACTTCAAATTGTCTGTCTCCACGTGATTGGACACACAGCTGTGGAACAGTTCTGGCAGTGCAGGCTTTGATCATCATCAAAGTCACAGAAATGTGATACCCCGTACCCACTACATAAGTATGCATTTTCCAGGAAACTTCCCTGTTTCGATAAAGTACATCCTGCTGCCCAGATCTCTTATATGTTTCCAGCCCAGGCACCTGCTGCCTGGCAACCCAATGATTGGAGCACAGTAGTTCGTTGTCCTCTGAACATTACAGGAAAATGCCTTGAGTCTGCCCCCACCAGCCTCTAAACACCTGATGTGACTGCTGAGACCATACTAAGCCAACATTTGTGTTTCCTTCTGAAATCAACATTGGCTCATGCTCAATTTTTGAGGCAATTCTCTCATGTAGTTCACTTGTTTGGAATCTGATGTTCAGACTTGCTCTGACAATAGACTTTTGACTCTGTGTGCTCTCCAAAAATGCCTTGCCAATAAGGATACCTTGTGTCATCCATTCCACCACAGGCATAAAGTATAACACAAGGATGTTTTTGACAGATATGCTCGGACCTTCATCTTCTTCTACTCCATTGGCCTCCATTTGCTTGTATTTGCGAGTATGTACAGATTTTCGAGCATAAGCCACAGGTAAGTTTTGAACACAATATCAATCTTCAATCAGAAGTTTATATCGAAGTGGTATGAATTTACAAGGGCTTTGTTTTCTGCATCAAATAGTCAGCACATGTTGTTTGTTTTTTGTCACTATAGCTCAGGTGCCAGAGTCAAGCCTGATCGGATGAGCACAACGTAGTGACTCAAAAGGCTTAATATGGGAAATACAAAAAGCAGACATCTTCACTTTTCTTGCGCTCAAGTAGTAAGTGGTGATGTTACATTGTTAGAAGATTTACAGTTTTGAAGGAGGCTGTGCCAATGATGGAGTGTAGCAGGAGCCAACTTAACTGGCATGTTTGACTTGATTTTCAGTTTGTTTTTAGTCTTTTTACGAGATAAATAAAAAACCAAACAATGTAGAGACCATGACATTCTGATTTGGATTGCTTGCAGTGCGATCAAGAACAGGGAGTTGGAATCGAAACAAGCTGCAGTTCTTGCTGTACAAGGGTTTTTGAAAACTTCCACTGCACCAGTGGCTGCAACATTGTAGCTGGGCTTGGATTCTCCCATCAGCCTAGGATTATGTCCTCCTCCCCCTCCCAATCTCCCTACTACTGACCTCTCGGTGCCAACGTCGGGTGACTTTTGAAAGTTAGTTATGTCACACTACATTTGTTGGAATCCTCGCATTGTGTTGGGAACCATGGGTGAACTGGATAGAGTTAATTGCTAGTGATGCAGCTGCAGTGGAAAAGCATGCCAACACGCTCAGCCAGGTGAGATTCAAGATGGATTGCTCTGCGCAATTGGCACGTGTACTGCTTGAAGTTTGTACATTTTATCCACACTACTGTTTGATATGCCTTGTATACTTGCCTCATCAAGTTTGCATCTGTCAGTCTTTGCCTTCACATTGGAGGCGCTGGGTATTCTAAGGTAGTATCTAACACTTCGAAAGGATTTCAAAATGCATAACACATTGGCAACCCAAACCACTTTCCACTCAGACTGTCTGCACTCTCCATGATTACGTGCTGATCGAGGTAACAGTCACATACATTGTACATTGTACATTGCCACTGGGAGTGCCGCTAACACCCAAATGCACGCCGTTGGAGTGCCTCTAGTTTGTCAACCTCCCCCTGTGCACATTACAAAGGATGCAAGTAGAAACCACAAACGATGATGCTAGTGCCACCATATCCAACTCGAACAAGAGTCTAGAAATGCACAATGTAAGTTTAGCTTAGTTCCAAGTCTCCAAGCAGATCAATGATAAATGCTCCAGCAATAGAAGCTCCATCCGCGGCTAATAACAGATGAACTTCCTAACCTCTCGCCCCTGTAAACTAAAAGCGTGTTGCAGCTCTTAACCTAGTGCAGAGAGTGACGTGTCGGGTGAGGTAATCCGGCAGGCGATCAGTTCGAAGACTGATCCACGCGGAAACGCACAGCTCTGCAGACTCGGGAGACGCAGAGAAAGGGAGAGGGAGGGGTCGGAGGAGGTGGACAGTCACGCGGTCAAGTGGGTTTGACCCGGTTTGCTGGCTGGGTCTCTTCCAGTTCCTCTCCAGTTCCTCTCCAACTTTGCTTTTGCCCTGTCCTGTAAGGGTTAGGCAGATTGCCAGGGGATGGGCTGTGACCCGGATCCCGGCGGAGTATCGAGGATGCACAGTACCGAGTGACAGACATCAGAGAGCTGCAAGGAGGCTTGAGATTTACTACTGTGATGGCTCCCGCAAGTAGACTTGAGATTCGCTGCTCCGATGGAATCACAGTCGGCAGAGAATGTCAACAATGTCAGTGAGGAAGAAGTAGGGACACCGATAAGTCGAATGCTTGGTTTGTGTTGGGGATGGCGAGAAAGATCTTGTAGGCCGAACTGGAAGGGATGCGGAACCGGAAGGTGTCGAATGTCTGACGGTCATTGATGACGGTGAGTCTCTCATAGCTGATCAAGCGTCTCATCTCCACACGGGAGCAGAGAAGCTCGTTTGGGAAGACAAGCTGGTGAGCCTGGAAGGAAGGTTTGCGCTGAAGTGCATTCGACCAGAAGGGTGGGTAGGAGCTGAAGATCCAAAGGCGAGAAGAGGGAGATTGGACTGTGAAGAGTAGGAGATGCGTCACAGAGACTTTTTCTTAGTACGATCACGGACTCTGTTGTAGATGCTGATATATGCTGTTGGCGTTGCATGGGACAAGGGTATACGCTTGACAATGTTGGAAAGGAGGAGGGTTTCGGTGCTTTGTCTTGCTCTCTAGCCCAGGTACATTGGGTGGGAGTTGAGGTTTCATCGCTAGGGGGACCATGGTCTGGCGTTTGCGCAACGTTTTGTATAAGTAGGCGGGTTTGTTTGAGGAACGCTGCGTTGTTTACAGGCGGTATTATGCAAGCCTAAGCATACTTTTCATTCCATTGGAGCCGAAGTCGGAAACAGCTTGTAGAAGAGAGGAAACTTGTTCGGAAGGACCTTGTGCCTGGTGTATGGGCGTCTAGTTACAGATAGAAAACATGTCGGGTCAAAAGCAGTCGTTGATGCCCCTCAAGAGCTTGATACGGGAGTTTCAAGAAATGAAGGGCGGGATAGGGAGCATTTCGAGAAGGAGCTTTGAATTGAAGTTTCCCCACCACCATAGAGGTCGATCAAGTGGAATGGTGCTCGATGAAACACTGCTCAGGGTGGATACTGCTCTACAACCACAACAACCGAACTCATGGGCAAACATGCCCCCTGAGCTTCTCAGAGACGTCATCCAACGGTTAGAGTCTTGTGAAAGTGTTTGGCCTGGTCGCAAGCATGTGGTTGCTTGTGCTGCAGTTTGCAGCACTTGGAGGGATATCACCAAGGAGCTAGTCAAGACTCCTGAACAATCAGGAAAGCTGACATTCCCCATTTCTTTGAAACAGGTAAGAGCTTCTCATTTCGAAGCACTTTAATGTGGGAGGATTCCATTTTGAATGGATTTGTCAGTATATTATATGAATGTCCATAGTAGAAGTCTGCGACTGGTTTGCAGCAGGTCTACACGGTGAGGGCTTTTCTTCCTTTCTACACACCTGTTTTGGCTCTTTAGAGGAGAGAGGGCTCCATTGATTGTTGTTGTTTGTGCTGGTAGTCTGGGATGTCAGTCAGGGAGGATGGAGATGAGGAAAGAGCCTTGGGACAAGCGGCGCTTGTAAAGTCTGGTAGTTGTAACATTTTTTATTGGCTTAATTTTTTCTGGTACTTTGTGGATATTCAACATCTAAGTAGTGACCAGCTGGTACATCAGGGAAATGTGCAAGGTGCAGGTCCCTTCAGCTACCCTACCAGCATACCTCTTTGTGCAGTTTTTCTCACTTGTACACTTTCTCAGGACAAGCTAAAGTGAAATTTTAGGTGCTACTTCATGTGTTCATATGTGCTGACTGTTCTGATGAGCTCATCAAAACATGTACAGTGTCACACAAGGAAGAGGTGAATGAACAAAAAGGAATTTATACAAGTAGTGTCTTTTCCAATCCTCTAGTCTCACTTTTTAGGATATTCCACGCTTAGAATAGCCGATTTTCTAAATAGGCTTACTCCTAAACTTTCTATCTCAGTAGCGTATTAGTATCTTTCCTTAGTATGGTCTATGTACTCCTTGCTCTCCTAAGTTCTTGCTCGTAAAGGTATGCTTATGAATTTTGAAAATAGTATCCTATGTGATCTACGACCACACTTGGGACCGAATGAGTTTGGTGGGGAGTGGTCGCAGCTTGTCTCCACCACAGTTGAATTGTCTGAGGTACATTATTGGCACCCGAATGTCAGTACCTTATGTTTGCTAGTTTATGTTTTAGCATGGATGGCAACATCTGTTAGGTTATCTCTTAATGTCTGTATGAGTTATTAGTGTACCTACATATATGATGAGTTCTTGAGACATATGAAAAAGGTTGAGAACTCCTGAGAACGCCTGACTTTTGTGAATGTGATTTGATGGGGAGTTTGTGTTGTTTCAAGTGGACACTCTTTCTGCCTCTCCTTGATTCACCCTGAAGTCTCCCACAGTTTTTTTTTCACTTTGATTGATTCACCCTTATATGTAGCTTGCATGTTTTAGGATTTTCTAGGGGTGTTATCAGTTTGGAAGAGGGTATTAACTGGTGAGATTGATGGCATGGATATCAAATCAAACCTCCTCTAGGATTGTGTGATAGGGGATCAGTGATGATTGAAATACGAGGTGCTTTAGGGGTTGCAGCCTACACCACAAGACACGAGTCTTTATAGCCGTGTTTGTCCTTTTGGTATAGAGTATAACTTGGCGATTCAGGCATGAATGTGAACTCAAACGTCCCCCAAGACTATTATGCATCAACTAGGGAATTAGTGGCGATTGAAATATTAAGGGGGAATGTGTTTGGGGGTTGCAGCCTGGACCACGAGACAATACAGTGCAATGCTTCATAAAGCGGGACAGAACAACTTCTACTTACCAGCTCTTTCTAGGCTTGCCTCCCAGTAAGTTCCTGGCCCATTTGGGACCTTCCTCTTATTGATTGATTATGTGTTGTCTGTTGGATATGGTTTGTGAGTTTACTCAGCAAAACTGGCAGTTTTGAACAGCAACTGGTTTCTGAAAATGATTATGCTTAAACTTTTGTCTTGAGGATTTGTCATATTGGAGATGTGCAGCAAAGTGGTCTTTGAACTGATCGTGCGTCAGTTTCAATTTATTTCGGATTTATTCACCCATTTCTCTTGTATGTGTCCACAGTCAATAGTTGTGATACAAGAGCACCATGGCCCTTTTAGTAGGGAATTTCCTTCTAGCAAATGTGTGTTTTGTAATAGAGTCATTCATGGATGTGTGCTTTGGTTATATGTATGTCTTCTAATCAAGTTCATTTGTGTGTAGCCCTAGTTGAGAATGGGAAGTTTTTGTTGGCTGCTCGAAAATTCCGGCGGGCCACCAGTACTGATTACATCATCTCACTTAATGCTGAGGACATGTCACGGGGTAGCAACACCTATGTGGGCAAATTACGGTAAGATTTTGTGTTTCATCTCTCCTATTTTCTTACTCTTGGGACTCATCTTAATCACTAATGCACACAATGTTGCATTATTATTTAAGGCCTAGTTGCTATGGGCATTACTCGGTTATATGGGGGGAAAGTTTTTGATAGGTATTGCCTCAGAATGTAGTTGGAACCTGAGGTCGTGAATTGATGAATCTGGTATATGAGCCTACCGCTACTTAAAGCCATAACAGATTTTGTGTAGTATGGCATAACAATTAGCGTTGGAAGTCGGTATAGTATGCCCTAATCTTTGTATTCTTGAGTTTTTATTTAGTGAACCAAATGCTAGTATCAATTCCTCTGGTGTGCACTGGTGAGAAGATATACACTGGTTATGATGCTTTCTTGAGGGCTTGGTCCGTCTTGACCATCAGGGTGTGGAAACTCACCCCGAAATTGGACACTAATAGTGTCATTGAGAATTGTCGATATGCAGTCCAGGCTATGTAGGGTATGGAAACTGACCTGAATTGCATGGTAATTCACATTTTGAGAAATGTCAATGTGTACTATCATGTGAAGGTTGTTAATTATGTCAGCCTTTGTCATATATTATCAAGTAGGGTTAGTTCTTGGCACATATCACTTGTTTCTTGATTTGCAGAGATGATCCCTCGTTAGATCCAATTATTATTGCAGGTCCAATTTCCTGGGCACGAAGTTCACAATCTATGATAGCCAACCCCCACACACCGGGGCGGTGGTCTCAAACAATCGCGGTGGCAGGCGAATTGGATCCAAGCAAGTGTCGCCTCGAGTGCCGGCTGGAAGTTATAATGTTGCACACATAGCTTATGAACTCAATGTCCTTGGCACACGGGGCCCTCGGCGCATGCAATGCACCCTCACAACCATCCCAGCTTCATCCATGGAATCAGGGGGCTCAGCTCCAACACCCACTGAGTTCACTCCAGGCACCCTTGATGAAATCTCAATCCCTCACTCCAGCATCATCTCATCACCAAGATCAAAAGCTGCAGTTGCCGATTGCAGCACTATTGACTGTGAGTACGAGAGTCCAATTATTACCAAGGATGGTCCATTGGTGTTGAAGAACAAGGCTCCCCGTTGGCATGAGCAGCTGCAATGTTGGTGCTTGAATTTCCGTGGGAGGGTCACTGTTGCCTCCGTTAAAAATTTCCAGTTGGTGGCTGCCATTGAACCCACACAACCAGTTTCTCAAACCGACCATGACAAAGTCTTACTCCAGTTTGGGAAGATTGGAAAGGACATGTTCACAATGGACTACCGCTACCCTTTATCAGCTTTCCAAGCCTTTGCAATTTGTCTAAGCAGCTTTGATACAAAGCTAGCATGTGAATGAGAGGTGGATCACGACATGCTGGAAGTAGGCCACTTAACATGGAAGTCCCCTTATTTCTCATTGCCAATTTTATCTACAACAACCCCTCTTCATTCTTTATTGCCATGCAGCTTGAAAGAGATCCTTGGACAGGTTTTTTCAGCTTCTCAATGGCAGGGGAAGTTGGCAATGTCATGGTTTTTGATAGCTGGAAGTTCTGCGTCTCATCACATCCCAACATTGGATCATATCTAGTACTGGTAGTGCAGTTATGCTAGGTAGCCTGAAGACAGACCTTTGCAGTGTTAGGGCACATTATTACTGTAGTGATTTGGATAAAAGGAGCTGACAGTGGTAGGGACAGTATAAGCTTGTCTTTTTCGGGCCATAACACTGGTTCTGCAACCTTGATAATTGCTAATAGGCTCACTTTATGGAAGTCTGTACATATCAATTTGCGTGGTGGCTACTACTGTTTTGAAAGCCATTTTTGGCAATGGCAATCCTCTTTCCAATTATTTTTTGAAGTATCAATCTGCAGTCATCTGGTGTTAGTTGTTACTTTCCAGGAAAGGAGGCTTGCTTGGTCATAGGTCAAGAAGGTCTTGTCTCTTTCATTGGCATGCACTAGCATATGTGAGAAATGTATTATTTGCCTTCGAAGATTTGGAAGGTCACATTCAGTTATTGCAATGATAGCATATTGTTTGTCGACTCCAGTTTGTTCCCTTTCTCTTTCAAAGGATGACACTTACTAATTGTGATATTTTGGATTCCTCATCAAACCTGAACGGAGCCAGTAGTCACAATGGGAAGTGCTCTCATTCATGTTGACTGCGCCTTCACACTCTCTCTCCACTGGCACCTTTTCGTGTCACACATAGGAACCCCCAAGTGTCCAAGCAGTTTTTTGCTCCAAAACTCTACTTCAAGGCGCTAAAAGGGCACCAACTTTGGAAATTACTCTATCCCACAAAACTGACCATATAGAATGTGAGCTACCTTGCTCTGCTATCACCTCAAAAAAAATTGAGATGGTAAAAATTAAAAATTGAAGATTATATGATTATATTGAGTTGGCAAAGGAAAGTCCGAACAGTTTTTAAGAGGCATGAAAAGTTATGAGTTGTATAATGAATCTGAAAAACTTCAAGGTAATTTCTAGACATTTTATTGAGAACGCACACTCCACCATGACCATGAGCTCTAGAACTGCAGTATAGCTTATATCTACTATATTAGAATGGATGGTGTTACATGGTGGTCAAATCAAATTCACCGATTTAAATTTCTGCAAATTGACAAGGAAGATAAGGAGATTGTGAGGATACAAGATAGCTGAATGCATCTCATAACAGTCCTGATTGCTCCTTTCTTTTGCTCTTCTTTGTTTACAATGTCAGGAGAAGCTTTAGTCTTCTCCATCCTAATGACTTAAGGAGAGGCTTTCATGCATGTTGCTTGGTTCACCAATACTCCCCACAAGAGCAAAACCCATCTTGAAAGTGATGAAAGCGGTTTGCATCACGTACAACAATTTCTCGCCCTACAATCTTCGAGATGAACTTGGTGGCAGTGTGGCAGTCGCCACACACCCGAAGGTTCTTGAGGAGACGCAGAGGTGTTCCAGGAGACGTGCGGAGGAGCCCAAAAGCTATGGCGAGCTTCTCACTGTGGTGGCAAAGCGAAAACGTCTTTTGCCCCTCCTTGACATCACGCAATACAAACCGTGTGTCAGGCAAGTAACCAGCCTCCTTCATCTGCCCCGCCAATGTCTTAAGCTCAGCATAGATATCCTCAATTTGTGGATGTGACTTGTCATCTACAACAAATGTGTGCACCTGGCTCTCCACCTCGATCCAGCAGCAACCTGGCTCCTTTCTAACCCCTCTGTCCTTCATCATTTTTCTCACCTTCGCAGTATCATCCCACCTGCCAGCTGCAGCATAGATGTTTGATAGGAGCACATAAGTTGAAGCATCCTGTGGATCCCACTGAAGAAGGCATTTTGCTGCACGTTCTGCTACCTGCACATTCCCATGAATTCTGCAGGCACCAAGCAAGGCCCCCCACACTGCAACAGCTGGTTGGATTGGCATTTTGATAATGAAGTCCTCTGCCTCATCCAGTCGCCCTGCACGGCCAAGAAGGTCCACCATGCATCCAAAATGCTCCACTGTAGGAGTCAGGCCATGATCATGACGCATAGAATCGAAATAATGGCGGCCTTCGTCCACCAAGCCCACATGGCTACATGCAGAGAGGACACCTATAAAGGTGATACTGTTTGGTTTCAAGCCTTCCAGTTGCATTTGTTCAAATAGTTGAAGGCTCTCCCTACCACAGCCATGCTGTGCATATCCTGCAATCATTGCACTCCATGAAACCACATCTCGATTACCCATATTATTGAACACTCCACGTGCATCCTTTCCACTCCCACATTTGGCATACATGTCAATAAGCGTATTCTCCAGAATGATATTTGGCTCAAATCTGGCTTTGAGGATGTCAGCATGGACCTCTTTACCTTTTTCAAGGGCTGCAAGGCTGGCACAGGCATTCAATACAGAAACAAATGTTACCTGGTTTGGGGTCACCCCTTCCCGTATCATTTGGTCATACAAATTAATAGCCTCCCTACCGTCCCCGCGCTGAGCATATCCTGCCATCATTGCACTCCAGGAGACCACATCTCGCTTAACCATATTCTGAAATACTTGACGAGCATCCTTTATGCTCCCACATTTGGCATACATGTCGACCAGCGTATTCTCCAGAATTAGATCAGGTGCGATTCCAGCTTTGATAATGTCAGCATGGACCTCTCTGCCATTTCCAAGGGCTGCCAGACTTGCACATGCATTGAGAACACAAATGAACGTGACCCCGTCAGGCATCACCCCTTCTACTATCATTTGCTTGTACATCTCCAAAGCCTTCCTACCATGCCGATGCTGAGCATATCCTGTGATCATTACACTCCACGAGACTACATTTCGTTGAGCCATACTATCAAAGACTCGTTGTGCATCCTTCATGTTCCCACATTTGCCATACATGGCAGCCAAAGCAGTCTCCAAAGATATATCTGGCAGAATTCCAGCTCTGATGATGTGAGTGTGGACCTCTATGCCCTTGTCCAGGACTGCCCGGGTGGCACACGCCTTAAGAACACAAATGAATGTGACCCTGTTGGGCATCACCCCTTCCCCTATCATTTTCTCATACATCTCGAAAGCCTCCATACCACACCCATGCTGAGCATATCCTGCGATCATTGCATTCCATGAGACTACATCTGGGTTACTCAAACTGTCAAACATACAACGTGCATCCTTCATGCTCCCGCATTTGATGTACATGTTGATAATGGTGTTGAGTAGAAAAATGTTTGGCTTGACTCCACTTTGGATAATATGGGCGTGCACCTGCTTTCCCTCTGCTAGACGTCTCCTGTTGATACACTCCTGCAAGAGACAGACATAAGCATTGGAGTCTGCCAAAATGCCTCCTTGGTTCAAAATGTGCAGCACCTCTTTCAGTTGTCCTGCTCTACATAGTGTCCTGATATCTCCATAAGAAGAATATTTTTGTACTTCCTCTTTTGGTCCTCTGTCAAATCCAGTGTTCATGGTGGAAGTGCCTGATTCAACCAACTGTGGCCGACTCAACCCTGCCATCCTGCATCACTCAAAATTCTTTTGTTAGAAACCTTGATACTCACTCACACAATATACCTCAAACGTCCTACATACTTCCAAGAAAGATCCATTACGCAAGAACGTACTCCGTGCTACAGGGTTTCTGAGCTGATTACCCTTCCAGACACAGTATGAAAGTGCATGCATCTAGCTGAGTGTAGCAAATTGGACACTAGCTGCAATGCTGTGGCTGTCCTTTTATGCATCAAGTACCAACAACTATTTCTAACAACCGTTTTCCACTTTACACTGCCAAAAGTTACAACATCTGGGTAAAACTCCCCATTATATACGTATGCACCCTGCAAGCCCAGAACCTTTTCTGTTGTGTCTGTCGAAAGAGCGAAAAGGAACTATCCCCGTCTTCACAAACACAAGAGCTCCACTTTTTGTGATATGCAATGAGTGGCTCAGTCCACCCATGAAACCGACAAAGAGATGTCAGTGAGATCTGCATCTGTAAAAGAGGTGCAATTAACATACAACAATTCCCCTCTGCCAGGGCTTGCGGGCGTCTTCGATCGACCCCCTACCACCGATCCACAGTGGTTCATTGACATCTGGTCCCTCAGAATTGTTCTGCACCCACGGCCCTGCCTCCTTGTGAGACAGAAGAGGGAGACTGGGCACTTTCATGAATCTGCAAGAAAGTTCTTGTGGTGGTCTGCCTTCTGATGCAATGTAACAGGGGTTGACCTTACTGCCTTGATTGTTCCCCCATTGAGTGCGATCTCCAAAAGAGTCATTCCAAAGTTTCTCCATGTCTATATTTTGGCTCTGTGGACATTTGCCTGCAAGCAGTAGCCATAACATGTCAAACACACAAGAGAGCAGGAGAGTGGAAATTTTAATGGGCAAAAAGAGGGGCAAAGCTGCAGTTATCATAGAGGATGAAGTAAGCCTCAACATTTTGAAGCAACGTTTCAGTTTTAACCTGATCCATCTCATAGCTCTCTTTCTTGCTACGTACCGCTAGCTGCCTCCTTCTCCGGCCGGACCTCGATTCATACCAGTTTCTTCTCGCTAGCAATCTGCCTCGTTGGTACTATTGTGCTTGAAATTTTGTCGTTTTGGGGGGGTCTGCACCCACATTCCATCCCTCCCTCCTTTACCTTTCCCTGCGTATTCTGGCCGACAATGACAAACCGTAGTTACAATCGCGTGACCCGACACTAGTTCCTATGCTGAATTGGTGAGGTGGGTAGCAGACTGAGGGAAATAGTCCTTGCATACAAACGCTATGAGGACTATTCCTCCACTGGATACTAAATTCCCCAAGGTTCGGGTCTCAAGTCTCAACCAAAAAAAAAGGGTGTCGAGTGCCGACAAGAAGGCCAAACTTTTCATGCTGCGTCAACGAAACAAGTGTGTTGAAGGGCTGAGATTGACATCCTGGTATATGTCCATCTCCGCAGTGATGCGTAACCTCTCCACCTTATGTATGTCAAGTATGGCAGCGGTCTGCCGTGTGTAGTGTACGTGGTTTCACTGCATCTTCTTGTCTGCTTCTCTGTAACATAACATGTCTTCACGTTACTGCCTCAAAGTCCCACCTTCCCACCTCAAATCCCCTGTTATTGAATTGTTTGTTCCACCGAAGCTGTAGAACGAATTCCAAACCTCCTCCTCATCCATATTCTGGCTTTCTGGCTACTTGCCTCTGCTGGCAACTTCCTAGTTGAATGCTGGACGGACATGTCCACTCATTTTTTTCTATCTCCAGCTGGACTTCTTGCTCATCCCCTGTCCATAAACTTTGACCTTTGTGGCATCTATAGCCTCGTAATTGGCTTGGAACAGAAAAAATCTCAATCTCATGCGACTTGGATCTTACAGAGGAGCGCACAGAATGCCGTCGCCTTGGGCTCTCATCAGCTAGGTACAGACTTACAAAAATAGGAGCTGGGCGGGAGAAAATGTGGAGAGAGCAGAGGATGTATACTCTTAAGAGAAAGAGTGAAGAGTGGGCATCCACTTTCCAACTTGATGTTGGCAGGAGTCTGTAAACGAAGGTGAATACAATAAATCATGTGTGTAGCACTTCGCAGGGCCTCCATCCCATTTGTTTCTTGACTGAAACCCTGAAAGAGAGAAATTGGCAAGGAAGGTGATGTGGATAACTCCAGCATTGACTACAAGTCCCTGCATATCTCAAATGCGGAGCAGCAATCGGAGTAGCTAAGAACACCCGGACGTTGCTCTCGAGCAGACAGTGGGGTGATGATAGTATTAAGCTTTAAACAGATGCCAAGCTCTACAAATTCTGAAGGATTGATGAAAGCTTCAGGCAACCCTCATGATCTGAAAACATTTGCACGCCACATTACTGATTACTTCCATGATGGTGCTCCTCCTCAGTGCTGCTAATAGAAATGGTTTGATTGATCCCCTCCCCACCTCCAGCATTGGTCGGGGACCCGAAAAGTGGGCGCCCATGTCTAATGGGTGCAGCTGTCCAAAGTGTAGCCAACCTGAAAGCTCACAGTCAACCTGTCTGGAGCGTAGAATCATTTGCCTACAGAATTCTGTAATCTGGTAGTAACTCCACCACATCAACTTCCAAACATAGGAAACATGGGTGAATTTGTCTGACTCTAGACTGTCATGGGCTCCTTTACCTTGACCAATGGTTCAGGAGCTTGGCCAATGCAAGCAGGGGAGACAGACAATCTGATTCCTGAATGAACATCATGAGCATGAAATCAAACATTCTTTAGACTGGAATGAAGGGACTCAAAACTCACTCAGATGTCAGTGCTCATTCATCAAATGCTTCGACCATATTTTCTTTTTCGGTGTATATACACCCAAGAGGGAATTGTGCCACATGCTCTTAGAATCTGATGAGTAACTCCACGAATGTAAGGAGACCTAGTAAGTGGCAACACTCAAAGCCTAGTCAGAGCACCACCGCTTACAACTCGCCTGGGAGTGAGGTCATCAAAAGAATGGAGGGCAGCCTACAGTGACCAATCAATAGAGCAACTATTCGATCGACCACTACAGTAAGTTTATCAAAAGGCGCTACTCAACTCCGAGCACCACGGCTACAACTCCCCTGGGAGTGAGGTCATCACAAGAATGGAAGGCAGCCTACAGTGACCAATCAATAGAGCAACTATTCGATCGACCACTACAGTAAGTTTATCAAAAGGCGCTACTCAACTCTGGTATATTCCATTAAAATATAAGGTTGTCTATAGATCTTAATCAATGTCCAAAAAAGACCCTCCTCTAGCTCCAACTCCCCTGCCGCCCTTGCTGCATATATGTCCTCACATATTGCTAACAACCTGCACACCATCATCACCCACCCACCACCCTCACCATAAGAGTTTTACCCACGGTGCTAAACTTTGGAGGTCCTCAAAAGATAGATGGTTGGACCATTGTTCCATTAAATCAAACAGGATTAGTACAGGTTGTTCCAGAATCATGGAAAATCACAAGTAGCAACGCAAGGCAGACTGGCCACACCTGTCACAAGTGGGGAAGTTTTCATAAGGAATGCGCATGCGGATATCAGAGCATTGCAGACGAATAAAGCGTCCCACTGCCAACACAAACGTAATGTACAAACTCCAGATGCTGAACTTACTCAGAGAATCTCCTATTAAGCCCACTGCACATGAATATCCGGAGGGCCATCTTTAGTACAATGATCATGGGGCGTTTGAGGGTGCCAAGAAAGCAGGTGTGAGGTTACAGTACAATGATGCTGGGCTCTTTTGTGGTCTGATTGATGTTCACAAATACCAGCAGATGGTTTGGTTGGCCAAAAATATACATCATCAAACTTGTCAACACTAGATATCTGACCTTCACTGTTTGACTTCAGCACACAGCATGGACATAGAAAGAAAGAAAGAAACTTCAACAGCAGCAACAACAAGCAGCATTAGACATGGAAACGTACTTGGAGGCACTTCCTCTGATACAGAGATGGCCATTGGGCCCATTATGGAGCCACAGCCATCACTCTCAGAGGCACCATCCCGGAGGAATGACCACCAAGTCCCTTCTCCTCGATTCAATGTCAAGTTGCCAGAAACCTTCTGGGTCTTCACTTGCACAAGACCAAATCAAGCACCACGTGTGAAAAATCTTCAACGCCAAAGACTCACAAGGCCCTTCCAAACATACACTCGCTTATAAGAATAACCATATGCTGGCTCATTGTCATTTGCAAATTTCTAGAAGCCACTACTTCCAACAACCAAATAGGCTCTAAACTATGACTCCAGGAGGCCAGCAAGCAAAGAGCTGCATAGTCATAGACTTTCCCAGCAACAACTGTCATGCTGTGTTAGATGCACCCAAGCTACCAACCAATTAGACTATTTACACCAAAATGCACATGTACTTGGTTTAGTGCCTCTACAGACTGGACAAAGAGATTAGGAGCAAACCACAGCATAAGAGGGATAAAGCACACCAAGTGTAACAATTCTGGGAAAGGATGCCTTACATCTGTGTTTTCCAACACCCGAACTTCACCAGAACCAGGCACTCGAAAAAAGCGAGGGTAGAGATCAGGTATGTTGACAGAATGCAGGGTGCCATTCAACACGGCCTTCAACTGAGGGCCCACCAGGCTGGTGTTTATGTTGACCCCTTTTTCAACATACTGAGCTAGTTCCTTCTCTTTTGGTCGGTCACGGTTAAATTCCCACCAAGAAATGAAAGACAGGTCATCATCATCAATAGAGCGTATCAAGCTCTGCAGTGTGCCAGGTGGGATCAGCCAGAGAGCAGCTGCATCTGGTTCACAACATATGATCTGTACATCACGTGGGTCATAACCAGCCAGTATGGAATAGCTGCCACTTGGATAAACATCCAAGGAGTGAATATGGCACAGGCCTGTTTGATAAAGTTTGAACATTCCACCCGCTGTTTTGACTTCAATGCCTCCATGGACATCTTGGATGGGATTCACATTGTTGGTTGGGTTACCACTGCTATAGATCTGTGCAGCCACCCAAAAGCACAGGAATCCTTCATCAGCAAATCTACAAGGAGCCTATGCCATACCTCATACTGAGTCAAGTCAGTATGCTCTGCTCCTATGAACACAGCTGTCATATGGGCTCAGTATATGCTATGACATATCGACATATTTTACATATATGACAGTGGCAGAGGAGTATTGCACTCCTGTGTGCTCCTATGAGCACAGCGCTTCCTATATTATTTGTTCACATATGGGCATAGATCCCGGTTAGTGTGGTGTGGTGCTTAAGAGTCGTGCAAAACTCGGCCGCAAGTATCAGCTGGTTCGAGATATCTCTCTGCAATCCAAACAGAAGAATACCACACACACAGAACACTGCAAGAGATGCAATGAGGGTGGTATTGTAAACAATGCACACCTTCAGAAAACTTGTTCAAATGAAAGGTGTGGGGTAACACACACCAGCATGGGAGCCCATATGACAGCGATGAGAATTGCAAAGAGGAGTACACCACTGCCGAACTTGATCCACATTCCCTGCTTTTGCCCCAACCGATGCCTCTCCCTCACAAGCTTGATATCACACTGCACGAGAAATAAACTCCCATATATGTCCTCCAGCTGTTCCACATGGTAGAGCCACACCAGCAAGTACAAAGTGTTATGTAAGATGTAATTTGGGTCAAGTCTGATAACCCCTAGTGAGCTAAGACCCTACAATCGGCTCCAGGACGGTTAGCACCCCACGGGGCCTATGCCCACATGGGTGTGTCACGGTGACATTCACAGGGAATGAACAGCCCTGCTTGGTAACAAACAAAAATAAAAAATCCCATTTACCTTATCTTTTCATGCCTGGCTTTTGAAACACGATGTGAAGCAAACACATTCAATGTTTAAGTTTTTCTTGATAATGGTAAAACTAACCTGCAAGGGATTTTCTTCTATTGCACATGACTCAGGCCATTTCCACAAGCTCAAGCCCAAAACATCAATTTTTTGTTTCTTGAAACTTTATCTTGCACAGACATTGCTCAACTATGCTGCTGAAGAGAGAATGAAAGCTCACCTTGAGCCAGTCATACATGTTGAGCGCAGTGGTGGTGCACGACCAGTCCAACACGCAGCGCAGCTCAAACAGAAAGGGCAGTGCCCGGTACAAACGGAAACCCACCCAGCTGAGAGCATTCACACGTCTTGCCAGAAACTGGCCATACAGGGCACTCTTGTGAGGGGGACCGAACTTTATTTGCAACGCTTGCAGTGCCAGTGATAACGCCTTCATCATGTAGAAAAATCGTAATGGCAACAGCTGAAAATGGTAGTTGGTATCACTGTACTCCATCCCCCACACAAACTGTGACACATAGGATGTGTAGAGACAGAGGCTGAGAAAGTAATAGGCCACCTTGCCGGTGGCAAAAGAGCTAAGATAGAGCACACGGTCAACCACAATAAAAAAGAACAGTGTCTGCATAATGTGCCACCACAACCAACAAGCTCCACACTTCAGTATAACTGTCACCCCCTTGGCATCTATCTGGCTATCCATCCCTATCTCAGTCTTCTGTTCATCACTTAAACACATGGCTGTGCAGGTCTTCTGCTTGACATGAATGAAAAGACCAAGACACACATGCCAAGTTTGTACATAACAACCCCCACCCAGCCGATCCAGTCAGCATGAAAATTTACTAGAGCCAATGAAGAAACAGAAAAGGGAGAGACATCGCACCATAAGCACAAAGACAAAGTCTTTGGGAAATTGGTCCTCAACTTGGGTGGCATACAGCAACTCAGGACTGTCCTTCACAAATGATTGATATAAGAGCGCCACGAACAGGAACGTAATTAAATCAGTGCCGAAGATGTAGGCATACAAATCTACTTCACGCTTGCCCCCAGGTATCACCGACAGTATAGGGTAAGGAAATCCATTTGCCTCCACTTGCCCATTCTCTTTTGCTTTCTGCAGCTCCGCCGCAACATCAGCTGCTGGTGTGAGCGAAAGATAGTGAACACTAGCTGGGCCTGGTCGAGAAGGGGCTGCATAAATCACCTCCAGCACTGCCAGAGCTGTATGCATGTTTTCGGGACTGCTTTCAATGCTCTCCACGCGTACACGACTGCACATGTCCTTGAGAACATCCCTAGATCCAGATTGGCACACTGCAGCAAGGAGCCGATTAAATCCGGACTCAATCCGCTCTGGCTGAATCCCTGCTTCTGGCCACTTGCCCACATGGACAGACACTTGAACGAAGTGGGGAGGAGCCTCTGAGCCACTTGTTAGAGCTTGGACGTATCTGGACAGCCCTCTTATGATGCTGTCGAACATGTCCCTCACCCATTTCCCACACTTCCTCAACCTTTCATGTAAAGCCAACCTATGGGAGGCCTCAATCTGCCCCTCTGGATCCAACACGCGCCGACTTGAGGAAAATGACCTGCTTTCATTCACAAACAGCCACTCCCCATCTCGAGCTTTGATGGAGCTCTGCATTAAGGTAGCCAAGTATACCAGAAAGAGAGGAAGCACACTGAAAACAAAAGAGTGGGTCATCTCTGCGCCTGGAATTCCGAATTTTCTCCACCATTGTGTTACGTCCTTATGGTCACAATGTTTCACACGAATCTGATAACAATACTGAAGTAAAATGTTTAACTCCGTGTATATAAGCATGGCCAACCAGAAGTGTTGGCTGGGGCCTGGGTTTGCCAGCAGTGCATACATAAAGAGGGTAGCAGGAAACACAAGTGTCAAGAAACTGAAATTCCATACATAGACAAGAACAAAGAAAAAGTAGCAGACAATGTCAGTGTTGCCACGGAACTGACACCACAAGAAGTAGCACACCATGCACAGCCGCCGCCATGTCTCACTTATTCTCAACTGTTGAGAGCCTTCCTCTGCTACATTGTGTGGTTGGTCAAACCCCGCTGCTTCCTTGATATGGCCCCCTCCCATATCAAAGTGGCCTTCATCTTCAGTGGAAGAGCTTTCCATGCTGTCATCCTCTTGTTCCAAATTCAAAAGACCCACCAAATTAGCCAGTGCTTTGTTCCCCAGCGACTGCACCTGGGCAACACCTTCTTCCAGCAACTGCACGCCTGACAGCAGTCCCTGCCTCTGGGATGCTCTGCTGTCATCTTGTTGATCCTTTTTCTCCATTTCCTTTCTAGAGGTGCTTGGCAGCAAAGGACTTGCTGGGCCCAAGCCTGCCAATGCACTGGTGGGTGCTACAGTGTCTGTTGCAGCTTTATGCGGTCTGTCAGGGTGCAGCTCTTTTGTTTTTTCAGATCTCTCCACAAGATGTGTATCATTGGCAGTTGAAAACTTCTTTTTCACAAGTTCACTTTTTCTACGGCGAACATTACTGTACTCTTCATCACTCCTATCTGAATGCCCAGCATGTTGTTTGACACAGGGTGAGGTTGCTGGAGGGTCCTCATTAAAACTCAAGCCCCGGATCACCCCTGACTCAGCCACCCTGGTCATTGCCGTCTCAGATGTAAGCCGCTCCAAGACTCTAGGATTGCCAGGAGAGGGTTTGGGGGACTGAGGTGATGAAAAGCGTGAGGCTGATGGGTGAATAGGCTCACCACGATCAGCCAGCTCAAACATAGGCCCGGTAGAGTCAAGCACTTCCAATTGTAGTTGCATATGCAGCATATCAGACTTCATCTTGTCCACTTGCTGGCGACGTTGCTGCTTGCGCTCGTCCATCTCGCGTATGCGCTGCAGCTGCTCTTTCTTCCACGCTGCTTTGTGCTCCTGCATACACGGAATATCGCCCTCAATGATGTCAAATCCAATCAACTCAATGAGGGTGAAAAGCACTGAGAAACTCATCTACGAGCATCGAGCAACAATTACATCCAAATGTTTGGGAATGGCAGACACAGAAAATCACCTGCCCATGGACTGCACAAGCAAACATCTTGAAAACCATCATCCCACATTTAAGCGGGAAGAATGTGTAAGAGTATACCTGTGCATGAGCCCGTGCTTCCACTTTCTGTGCTTCAAGGTAGCGTAGCACCTGCTCAAACTCACGGGACCGAAAGATGTGGGCCTGCAGCCCCACCAGACAGAAGATAGTGATATCTACCAGGGCTGACCGTTCCGTGATGCGAAAGCCATAGTCATATTTGTAGAGGCCAACAATGTTATATAACCCAAACGGCAGTGTACACGTCTGGCTACCCAAGTTGCCAAAGTAGGGTGCCTGGTAGATCAGTGATGCCCCAATGAGGATGAAGTTGTAGAGGCGTAAGAACCAGAAGATGCTGTTGCGGCGCTCCATGATGGTGCCACCCATGCGAAAGAAAATCAGAGAGAATGCAAGGTACCCCAAGTGCAAAACATCGTACTGCAGGGTTCCAGTCACAAACAACAACAATAGAACAACGTGAAGGAGGTAGCAGTAGAAGAAAAAGCGCAAATGGTCCAGCCATGTCCATTGGGTCGTTGTTTCATACGAGATTGCTTTCCAGGCTAACCTATCACTCGCTGGGATAATGGCTGCATGCAAGGAGCGTGTGTCTAAGCCTCCTGCTGACATGTTAGCACGTAGCTGGAAAGAGCCCACCAGGAACACCATGAAATGGGCCACCAGTGTTTGTCGGTCATCAACCACCACTCCTACAAACACCCCAACCAACATCCAGACACATTTCTCCTCATTCATCTGATTCAGGGAAAGGGAGGGGAGAGGCCCTGCAAATCCACCTGGCAAAGCTGCTACTTCTGTGCATGTTTCAAGAAAGGATGATTAATCTCAACATGACCCACAGAATCCTAGCATAATTCTGAAAAGGAGTTATCAAGAAGTGCAGATCTAATAGCTCCTAAAGAGCAATAGGGTCAATCCGAAGGCCCTACTATTCCACATAAGTATTGTATACTATATGAACAGACCACCCAATTCTGCCACACACCAAGAAGAAACTTATCCCCAGGAAAAAGACATGAGCGACAGACATACCAAGCCAACACCTCCAGCAATATGCATAGTGGTTGTGGTGACTATTCCAACAGTTGTGACATTGAAACGGCGCATCTGTTCCAAACCACGAAGGAACATTCCAAGGAGGAGGTGCTTTTCCAAGCACTGCATATTCAGTAACCATCACACATGCAAACAATACCACAAAGAAAGGCCACAGCATCCGTAATGTATGCCTGCTTAGGACAATGCAGCTTGCCAGCACCAAAATGTATAGCAGGGACACCACATTGAGCAGCGCAAAGCTGCCCACCAACAGGGCCAGCATGGTGAGCTCCAGACCATAAAGCTGGCAGAAATGCTCTGCCATATGCTTCAGAAAGATGCTCAATGTCCGTAGCTGCGCCTTATACCTGTCCTGCTTCAACAGCAGCATGGCTCGCTTAGACCACCGCCGGCTATCCGACGCACTTCCCCAAGGTGAGCCCAAGTTAGGATGCCCACTCGTTTCAGGTTCATTGATGCTTTGTGGCTGCCTGCTGTGTGGCAGTGCAGTACTTGACTCAGACAGAAGGGGCATGTTGGCTTCTGAACTCTGGCTTCGTTGGGAGATGTTTACTGGTGTGCTGGGCCCAAAAGGCAAGTTTGTCTGGTTTCTTTCCAGCACCGGGTCAATCTCAACTGGGAATCGCACAGGGTTGCGGCTTCGCTGAGGGTATGGAAGAAACAGCAAGCAAGGCTCTTCATACTGCTCACCAACTCGAAGAGAGGCAGGTAACACCTCCAGCCACCCGAGCGTAGTGCACTGCAAGATGCATGCTACCAGCACCAATGCTTTGCTTCTTAACCCAGCCTCTATACCCCAAAATCCCACCTCATACATCCGAAGCCCTAGCCAAAAGGCGAAATCCCCATGGGCTTGGTGTGAGAACATCTCTGCTTGTTGACCCCACATCTGAAAGAGGTACTCACATGCCACTATTAAGGCAGTGTACATTGCATATGATTGGCCCGGCAGGCGAGACGTCTTGGACATATTACATGTGACTACAAGCATTATGAGGTACAAGAAGCCAATTGCACTCACTGGGGAAATGGCCGCATAAAACACAGAAATAGACAAAAGTTTCCCGCAATGCAAAATGAGAAACCGTTTGATGAATCCAACATAACCCAAGTTTGAATCAATGTGATCTCCCGCCTGATCTGAGTCTTCCAGTATGAGCACGTTTTGTGCCCGCTCAAACCTGAAGAGTTGTATGACTATCAATATTGCCAATGGGTCCCATAGATGATGAAACACTGATGCTCCAGTATCAAAGCCCAAGCCTGATTTCAATGACAGCCAGGCATCCACCTGTGTGCGGAGGTCTGGAAAAACACTCAGGATATAGCGAATAACAAACACCACACCGGCAAACACCATCAAGGGAAGCCAGAGGTGTGCCCTGTTTCTTCCCAGCACTTGTCGCCCAACTATCCAAAACAGCAACAAGCACAGATATCCGAAAGACACAAAATTCTGATCCACACCATATATAACCAGCAGAACAGTTGTGTAAGCAATGTATGTCCCAAACATATGGTAGGTGAATCGGATCCTCTCTGATACTGTCGAAAGGTGTTTTGTCACCCAATTTGCTGCAAAACATGAAGCAAAGCTAATTTGTTTAGCAGTATGCAGTAAAAGGGTGCCAGCAAAACAAGGAAAAATCATGTCATACAACCAACACTCTTTTGTTTGCACACAGAGAGAGAGAGATCAGCGTTTCTAAGCAAGACACTAGGTCCTCATACCAGAAGCGTTGATTTCTTGCTGAAGATAACCAAAATTCTGGGAAGCGTACACCGACAAAAGAAACGAGCGGCCATTGCCATTCCGTAGGATACCCCAACCTAAAGGTGGCTGAGGGCTCTGCTGCACTGTGGCTGACAAGGAGCTCATCACCTTGAGGCCATGGTTTTGGACTGCTGAAAAGCACAGGAGTGCCGCAATACTCACAAAATCTTGGAACTTGGCTTTATTCCATAAACCTGCACAAAATTAATCCACAACACCCCTAATTTTGTTTCTTCAAACAAGTGCGGTTGGCTTTAGGCTCTTAAACACTATATTACAGGGAAAAACAATCCTTTCTGCGTCCCACCCTCATTCAATGACATAACCCTCCTATTTTCCATGCCAATACCCGCTACTCTGTGGTTAGAATTGATACCAAGTGCTATAGGCCAAGATACATTTATTTCTTTGGACTCACTTGTTAGTCTCAGCTGCTATAAAAATGCAAAAAACCCCAACAGGCAGAATCGACGATCAGGATATGCAATAGTGAGCTAAAGCATAAGCCACCAACTAAGTGCGAGAAAAGACACCCCAGTTTACTTAGCCATAAAAGACGAAAGAGAGACTGTGCTTGCAATAGCCGAGAGGGTCAGAAGGAGCTCTTTTGGATCATCATGCCCCTTGGATCTGATTTCCAAACATGCTCTGCTTTTTACAGATTCCATAATTCACTACTCAACAACACCATCTTTTTTAGTGCACTCAGCCTTGTCTTCTGTATAGAATAGGTCCTTGAGGGCCTTTTCAATGCTCTAAGAAGAAATACTCCAGCCTCTGAGAGTTTCTTCAAGGAACCAAACTACTATTTTTCTGTTCTTTTGATAAGGGAGCCTGCAATGAAATCAATCGACAGGCTTCTACCACAATCTTCAGGTGGATAACCTGCACCCGGCAATATCTATGGAGGGTTGCGATAAGCTGACATGAGGATTGCAATAGAGGTTCACTTACTGACATCTCTTCTAAGGGTGCTGATTTTCATCTGAAGACCTTGTGCACAGAATGAACTTTCTTTGACAAGCACAGAAATGGAAGTCAGAGTTCACTGGGTTGCATCACTCACCTAAGATAGAAAGAGTCTGCTTCAGCAAACCCTCATTCGTGTCCAAAGCTGCAGAGATAGAGTCCAGTTGTAACAAGTACAGCAAAGCAAAGTGCAGCTCACATTGAAGAATCAAGTACTGTCTCCAACTCTTGGCCACTGACGAGCTCACCAAATATACCAGAAAGAACCCCACTGCACACAAGACACTAACAGGATTTATGCCTTTGTCCTGTGAGACAAGCATATGCCGTGCAAGCTCTGAACCTACTTTTAATCTCAGCATTGCAACAAGGTGTTATGATGGGAAGATTATAAATACAATTTCAGTGATAGAGTCGACAAAGCAAATAATTGTTTGACTTACATCCATAGCCTGGAAATTGACAAGCAAAGGAAAAAAATGCTTACTGTAAACTGCATGAACCAGGCCAGGCTTCAATCCCACATTGAAAATCAGAAGCAGGGATATTACATGAGCACATCTGCGCACGCACCAAGCAACCACTGCCAGTACCACGGCCTTCTTATCTGCCCGAGCTGCAACACAAAAAACACATTTACAAAGAGAATTTGAATGAAAGATACAGGTGCTACCACCTTCCATTGGCTGATGATTCCAGTAGCATCTCACTGGACACCTCAATACTTCAGAGGTAAAGCACCTATCCACAACCCGGTGAGGACAGGAAGCTTTTTACTTGTGGTATTACATCACCATCATTGATACCAAATACCATACCGTACCGTATTGTGCAGTACAGTACCATATTGTACCATCATTGATATTGTACCGTACCGTATTATCTTGCAACCCAGTACACACAACCTGAGAGTAAATGATAAAAATGACAAGCATGAAAGTGCCAACACATCCAAACAGCAATCCCTCCACAGAAGAGAGAATAGCTCTTTAACTGATGCCAGTTAGTGAATGATAAAAGAACTTCACCAATGGATTAAGACTTGCCGGAAGGAGATTGGTAGCGAACAAAATCAGATGAAAAAAAACAACCCGTGTGAGAAAACTCCGAAGTATCAAAGAAATCCCAGAACTAAAGGGGAAAAGCTTGCATGGACAGATGGAATAAGGAGATGCGGGACAAGAGGGTTGGAGAGAGCAAAAGAATTATTGAAAAAGAGAGAAATAAATTGGCACGTATGCATTCCTCAACTGAGGTGGAGACTACCAAGAGTACAGAACACCACGTAGAGGAGAGAACACTACAGACCTTCCAAGACATTAGGGTCCTCGTTGTTGGGGCTTTCCATTTCACTTGAACTGTTCAAAATGTTGTTGCTCACAAATATATCTGTAGCCACAAGGATCCCAAGTGCATACAGAGCAAAGATGAACAGCCCTGGAGTTGAATAATGCCAAAGCCCAATTGTGTGCCACAGGTTCATTCCCTGATACCCAGCACAAAGAAGGTTAGGAAGTAAACAACTGACACCATCCCCTCTTTCTCCTACAAAAATATCCTCGTCTCAACTCAGCAGTGTTTTTAGCAAATCAGACAAGCTGATGACTAAGTTCCTCAACAAATTCAGACATTTCCAGAGCACCACAGTGGAAAGTCCCCACAAAAATATCTTTCACCCCTGCACTCACCCTCGAAAATAATACAGACATGCAACAGCAGAAGGCAGCACGCTTGCAGATGTGTACAGCAGAATACAGTGAGAAAGGTGCCACAGACGCACCGTATCCAACTCATCATCCATGAGGGAGAAGGCTGCATTGAACACATATGTACTCAAAGCCCATGACAAGATGAAGCTGAGTAACAATGGGTTGAGACGGCGCAGAGTGATGATAGATGGGAAGGCAAAGAAGATGTAGCCCACATATAGCAGCAATCCAAATGCACAGAGACTAGCATAGGTGAAGCTCCAACATATTAGTGCCACCACACAGACCTACCAGCCCAGCAACCCAATCCCACATGTAACTCAGCACATACCCACTTTCCCTCCCTCTCTCAGCATGAGGCTACGGCGAACGTCGGCTTATGAGTACATTAGTCTTATGAGTACATTCTCTCTCAGCATGCTGGGAGGTACCATTTAGAAGGCTGTCGAAAAGCCATAGAAAGAGGCTGGACCTGTCCCAATATTCCTGATGATTGTTGACTCTGTCCCTTTTGAGCAAGACCCAACTGTCAACAGGCTAAGTCATGGCAGAAGAGGGGGATTGAAAGGTCCTTGAATATATCCAGGGCAATCCAATGGTATTCATACTCGATGATGTCATTCCATAAGCAATGATTGCTGAGTGAGAGGCCCTCTCTGAAAGAATCACACTACTGCCCCAGCTCAAAACAGTGCAGACAGTTGTAGCCTTCCTTGGATTTGAACTCCGAGTGAATACGCCTGTCAAACTGATGCTAGACTTGAGGGCTTTCTAGACCAAATTTTGAAGGCCAATACCAAGCCTTCTGCAAGTGTAGTGGCCCCTTTCCCACCCCCCTCCCTCCCCATTCTCACCCACTTCCCCATTCAAACCAGGTCGGGAACTACAGCCACCAGTCTACTGAAGTAAGGTCTAATGAGTGCACCTCTCACAGTTCCAAATAAATGACATACGCAATCTGGAAGGCCAATCCAACTCCTGTAAGTGTCAAGGCCCATCTTGTTCTCCTCTCAACCCCCTCATCCCTCCCACCCACATTTTCATCCAAATCAGGTGAGGATCTACCACCCCCAGGCTACCGTAAGCAAGGTCTAAGAGTGCACCTCTCTTAGTATGACATAAGCAAGCACCAATGAATAACCAACACAGTACAGACGAACAGTAGGTGAGCACATGATCTGAGCGTGGGCGCAGCACATTGGCAACAATTTTGTGAAGCAACCCTGCCAAACAATGAACAGAAACTTTTGGACTATTGACATTCGGAGGAAAAGGGGTCCTACAGGGAAACCATAAGTGAAGAAGTTGATGGTGGCATGCTGAAAAGCAACCACACGCCTTTGCTCCACAGCCCTCCTCCTTGAGGCCCTGCACCCACCGGGTTAGGGCACACCTACCACATAGCTTTAACCTTGGATCTTACTTGGTAACAAGCAAGCACTACAGCTCTTGAGCTCAACCAAACAAGGGAAATTTTCTGCCATGATGGGTCCCGCGAAAAAGAGAGGCCTAGAGACACATACACCTGGAAGGAGCCCATGACCATGGCCCACCTAAAGTGACCCACTTATCATTTATTGTTATACTTCCTTGTTGTCAGACCGCTCACACCAGAAATCGACTAACACCTTTTGAACATGACCTTCACATATGCACAAACTATAAAGCGAGTTTACAGAATGAACGAATGCAATATATGGCGGACCTTTGAAAGATCAAATCTGGCCATTACATTGTGTCTCTACGAGAAACTGGCACGTCAGATGGCAAGAGCCTTTCTGTAAGCAAATCTTCATCAACAATTCGGTGATTCAAAGATCTAGCATTTCGACGATCAAATGTCGATGGCAAGGAGTCCCCCCTCAATGAACTCTCAGCTTCTTGTTGATCCTCTTCCAGATCATTCACAGCAAAGCATAGCTGTCATGAAAATCACACACACTGTCAGGAATGCAACGTAGTTCTTGATTTGTACCTGACTTCTGGCCCTCTGTGGATGTTTTGCCTCCAAAAATGCACATGACAGACAGTAAGGTGATGATAAGAGGGGAGAGGAGAGGGAACGGGTGAGCACCAAGATGTACAACATGATCAGGGACACAGCTTGCATCCCCTCTGGCCATCCCAGTTCCTCACGTGATACTTTGAACAAACCTATGTAATCGGCCGCATCCACGATACGCTGTGGAAGTGAAACTGGAAGTTGATTCAAGTACAGTAATGTAATGTGGCCTCCCGTGTAGAACATAAGAGGCCTCCATCCCCTACAACCACAACCATAATCCACCATGTCACTTCTCAATACCTCAAAGACCAAGAAAAAGACTTGGCATTTACTTGATGGCAGAGGTGGGGCTCATAACAAGCCTTGAAGCAAAAATGCATGTGAAACAAAATGTGGCTACCACAGCCACTGAGCAGGTCCTTGCAGCCAGACATTCCAGGGGGAGATGCACCACCTTACTACTCAATCTCCAGTGTAGGAAGTAAAGTATGCCTCTCTCGTAAGGGCGCGAAAGGGCATACCAAGAAAGCCCAACAAAATTGCTGGTCATGGACCAGTGGAGGAGCCCAGCACAGCTGCAAACAAAGTACGGGAGTGCAATCCAGGAGGGACGTGCCACGCCTGCTAGTATCTGTACAGTCGGCAGGACAAAACTTCGCAAGTTGGCCCTCAACTGGAACACGTCCTCATCTGCAATAAATAAATTCTAGCTATGACATCCAGATACAGGATCATGGCATTTTTCATAGCATCCTACAGTGCAGCTACACATAACACAAATTAACCCCACCACGCAACCCACTCCAAAACTGTGCACCCTAGCAACAGACTATCTACACAACCGACTGGAATGGACAAGCTACTCATACTGCACGAACAAGGTCCAAAGGCAATCCTACATTTTTATCAAAAAGTGGGTGTCCTTAAAACAACTGCACCTTTCCTCAATATAGAATCTGCAATTGATAAACTTGAAGCAAAAGCCAAAGCGAGATCTTTGTGAAAAGAGTTGGAGAAAGTCGAATGTACCCCAAAATGAGCTATGGGGCCAATGCAAGGTGGAGTGTTGTTCATGGTACAAGGCACAAGCTGCCGTCAAAGCAACCGCAAACTGTGACAACAGTGACAGAAACATACCAAAGCGGCTCTCCCATGGATTTGGCCTGATCACGCACACATCCACTTTCTTAAGGGGAGTTTGGTATGTTACTAGAGCTCTTTTCAGTCCCACAGGAGACAAAAGGAAATCTGATCACTGGGGGGTGATAAGATCACTTCCTTCGCAATACCCTCATTTGGATAAATGACCAAAGGTTCACTCTTTTCGACATAACACAAATTGCCCCATTGAATTGCTGTTTTCATAGAGTAGGACAGCATGGGGGGATCCTGAGAGGAGGAGGAAGCAATTCCAGCATACTACCAATGAAAAACACAAAAAAATTAGCCACTCAAAAAACTAGCCCAATATTATAGAGGACCTACTCCCTGAATCTTTCACCTGCATAACTGAGGCTGTACTACAAAGTGGCTGGCAATCTGCGGTCGCTATCAGGCTTGGTTATCCAAAGAGTGTGCATTGCTTCATAGATTCCATGATTGAAGCAAAACATAAAGATGTGGAAGTTGAAGCAAGTCACAGACCAATTGAAGCCTGGAAGAATGCAAATGTCACCTTGGTAGATATTCAAACTGTTGTGCTGCTCATGACCCCTAAGCTACACATCTATCCACAGAAGGACAAACCAATCAGAAGCCTACCTGGACAGTCCCAGAAGTTGCATCCATTGGGACTCCACAGCACTTGCCTTGGTCCCAAACAGGACCCATATTAATTCTACCACTCCTTCCGCCACAATGACGGTTGCCGCCAGTAGAACCACAGACATCCACAGCCATGGCCTTGGGATCTGTAACTGATCTGGAGATGCATCCACAGAATTCAGACAGCGAAGAATCCCTTAGAAACTATTGTCAGGACCAAACCAGAAATATAATCCACTTTTCATGGTTTTGGAAAATGACTCCATGAAAACCAACACAACGTCGCCAGCACAAGAAGTTCACAGGTTTCTATATAGTGGCATCCGCATGTCTTGGAAGAAACCCATGCCTAAGATTGTGATAAGTAAATACGAAATCAGAAAAAGGAATCGTGAGAATACCTCGCCTCTGTGACTTGTACTGAACGATAAAGAAGGCAATTAAAAAGCATAGGGAGATCAAACTCCAATTTCCAAAGGCAGCTGGGTCCACAGAGACACAGACACACACTATTAGAACTTGAACACCTACACCAACCTCGACCTTCAAAAATTGATTCAGGAGTCCAAAAGATGAAGAGACCAGTAAAGGGGAAGGGAGACTCACCGCATAGCAGTGCCACAGGCGCGAAGGCCCCAATAGCAGACGCCTGCATATTTCTTGTTATCCTCTACAAAACCCTACAGAATTCGCCCATGCAATTCATTATGTAACCGGAAAATTCTTCCCTCCACGCTGCTCTATACGTCACCGTCCACTGTTTCACATTTGCAGCGCACGCATCCAAGCGGATTGGGCAGGAGTAAAACGTATGTGCAAACCGCTTCATATCAAAACCAAGCACCATCTCTTACGCTGGCCAACCGTTCATTTACTCTCCCAAACCATACGAAGACAACCTTCTACGACTTTATTCTCCTCTCCTGGTGCAAACTCCGAACCTGCACAGGGCGAGCTGTTGCAGTGCACCTCTTGGAGAGAAAGTTCGGTGCCCTAGCCCAAAAAGATAGCAAATAGAAGCACCCAGAAGCCCTAAACAGTGACTTGTGGGGGAATTGCGAATTGCTAAACCTTCGCTGCCACAGCAACCTGAGGGGCGCACCGAGACGACCCTGCCACCGCAGACTCCCAGACCACAGTCCTGTAGGTCCCACAACCTCTGTTACATGCCAGTAAACTTGAAGTAGAAACAAAGCAAGTGATGTCGTAAGTATGCCGCAGGAAATCGACTCCTGAACGGATGTGGCTATCTAACTTATACCTCTACATATGTATGAATGTGGGAATACAATACACACTGCTGGGTTTTCTAGCACCGAGTGACGAGAGAGATCGTCATTCCCGCTTGGTTTGACAAGGGTCCCTTGAACGACTTTTTCAGCAGGTTTCTCTGCGTTCTAGAGAGAGTGTTGTTCAATGCCCAGTATGTAGTACCTCATGGGATGTGGCGACAACGTGAGGCAAGGCAGATTTATGAGTTGCTACATACAAAAAAAGGGGGAGCTGGAGCTGCTTGTGTTGCAATCTATGTTCCAATCTTTCGCACAGTAGAGCAAGCTTAGACAATTTAGCCCTTGTCAAGTTTTCACAGAAACCAGCACAGGTGCAAGAAGAGCAAGGAGCTTTGCACACAGTTGGTGGCAGACTACTCTGCCAACCTGATGATAAATTCTGGCATTTCATCCCACTTGCCATATGGCAAAACAGCAAACATTAATTGGTGATGAAGTAATAGCTACTGTACACATTGCAAACAGTCGCTGGCCTTTAGACTGTCTGTAGTATAAAACTGTTCGCATGTCCCATCTAACAAATAACAGAGCTTATGATGTTCACACGACGTCCAAAGCTCTTGGACGTCGTTGCTCGACTCAACAAACATATAACTTAAAAGTGCTCCAATGAATGTAGATTCAAAGAGAGCTCCAAAGCTCCAGGATCCAGGAACCAGCCACAACACGTTGTCAAGCAGCCTCCACCTAAACAGCCGTCCCAGAAGGGAACACTGTTGCGAAAGTTGTCTCAAAATTGTAGTGTCAGTGAGGCATTAATGTCGTATAATACATTGCTCTCTACACCATCACATCACAAGAAACGGCTTATTGCAAAGCTTGCACAAATGCCATCAATGCATCCACTTGACGGTTCTCTGATGGGTACTTGATGACTTGGCTACTGTTCCTAGGAAAGAAGAGAATGGTGGGGAAACTCTTCATCTGCAATTGCTGCTGTGCAAATGCCTTCTGCTCACCATCTGCCCTGAACTTACCAACCTGCACCATCCAAGCAATCCATCAGAATCAGAACCCAAGGCCAGTTGGCACCCTAGCCAGTACAAATTGAAAGCCCAGCAGCCTGGGCCCTAACCCCACAGAGTTGGTTCTCTTTTTTCCTAGCAGGGGCAATCGTGCTGCCTGACATCAGGCTGAAAACCAGAAAAGCATGGGATGCACTTCTCTGGGTACTACACACACAAGTTGCTTGGGCTCTCAAGGGAGGCCTGGACTTCAGTGCAAACAAAGACCAATGAAGTACGAATGGCTCTCTTGAGATGTTAATTGAGAAGTGCAGAGGAAGTTCTGAATCAAGCATGGAAGAAAGAGACCTAGGACAAGTTTTTAAGAAACGGTCAAGACAGGATCTACTTCAGTGCTAGGCAGAACAATGAAGTGGTTAACTTATACTCGAGTAAACAAAATCCCAAATGCTTGACAAAGAAGGAGAGCCAACATGTGCCTGAGCTACAATCTCTGCTGGCACGCAGACTAAACACATAGAAGAGAGGCATACTACTAAGGTGGGAAGCTCACATTGTAGTGTGACATTGGAAGTTTGTGGACTAAATCCCATTACAAGACATCAGAAAACTTACAAGTACATCCAAGCCTTTCAGCTTCTCTGCTACTGTATCAAATGACTCCTCCATTGCCTGCAGTAGTAAGCCCACAACAGTTACCCATTCAAGCAATGAGTCCAACAGATAGGTTATCCTCTTGCACATCTTGTAGGTTACAAAAGAAGGTCTCTAAATAAATATATAAATATAGAACGGTCCAACGACTATTGACATGTGGAACACAATAATCAACTTACTTTTTCTGTTTCCCATCGGTAACTGCTTTCGAAGGATTGAAAGATTACTAAAACATTGGACACCTACTGACAAAAAGTTGATTCCACGAAAGAAGATGCAGATGCTTCTTTGGTGTACTCACGGAAGAGTACTAGCAAGGATACATATTATATGTGCTGCAAGGATGCCCAGCAGCTAATAACTTAAAACAATGTCCTAGCTAGCCAGCAGGTTGTGCTGACCACATCCAAGCAAGATAAGGGCAATGAACTGACCTGAGAAAACGAGCACCAGGGGGCATAGAGCACCACCAACCAAGGCTTTGGACGTTGATCTGTTTTTGCTAATACTTCGATCTCTCCACGGCTCAGTGTGACAACAGCATCACTTGTGAAGAGGTCAGCTAGTGTAGATTCCTCTAGGGAAGTAGTACTGCTGCTCAATTGCGAGCTCTCGAGATTACCCTGCCATACCATCCAGAGTCCATACAACATGTTATTACAACCCTACGGTACCCAAAGATGTCCGAGAACACTAGACTTCCTGGGAAAAGGGTGCTGAGTGAGCTAGCCTGAGTCAATTGAAATCGTTGGCTTCCCAATCAGGGAGAAAGGAGGATAATCCTAAAACTGACCTTATGCAGACCGCATTCCTTGGCTGTGGCATCCTCCCACCACCAACGACCCTCTCTTTCATGTTGCCCTGGGAGCACTGACCTTGTGCATGGCTCACACCCAATTGACACATAGCCCTGCCAATCAGAACACCAAGAAATACTCTTGGATTAGTACTATTCGTTATAGCGTGCAATGCACTGCAAAATGCACTAGATATGGGAAAACCTGAGCGGTGCCCACCTGGGAGTGGAGAGTGTTCACAGGCACATTCATAGTGCGCAAAAAGGACCATACAGCTGTTCCCAACACATTTGACACTGGGTTCCATTTTACGAGACTTCCCATACCTCCATCCATGCCTTCAAATGTAGAGTCCACCTGTGTTCATCCAGGAAACTAGAGATGTTCAGTATCAAACTAACATTCACCAGAGAGCCACCAGAGTAAGATGGAAAAAGGAAAAGCTACTGAGAGGGCAAACTTCTCAATCCTCAAGCTTGGTTAGGTAGTATTAACAAAAATTTCAGGATTTTTTTCCATTATCTAATCCTAACCTTCATGGATGGGTGTTTGAACCAGCCTTTAGGGGTGTCACTTGGCAACTTAAAATCCAAGTTGAAAGTGAACCAGATGAAAATGGACACTATTCTCTGTAAAAGCTGCATGGTCATACATTCTCATGGTTCTTAAGCAAACATGTCACCGCAGAAGGGAAGTGTGTAGAAAAGGAGAACAACCTGTACAACAGGCACGTTGGCGCGAGTTCCTGGAGATTGATCTTTACGTTGCCCAGTTATCCAGGCTCGCAAGCCCTTCAACGCTCTCCTCAATGGCCTCACCTTGCGAACCCTGCAGCACTCTGTGTGGCCATCCTCATAAAATGAGAACAGTCCCTTGGCACGAACAAGAGCTTCCACCTCTGCTGCGTCGGGAAACATGTATTCAATGTGTATGTTGTAGTGCTTTTCTACATCGGCGAAAAAACGGTATGTCTCGGGATTAAGCCTTCCAGTTTCCAGGCTGAACACCCGGAAGGGCCGTCCTGTTAGGTGAGCATACTCGATCAAAGCGACATCCTCAGCTCCACTTCAAATTACCCAACCAATTATCAAACAGATGGACACTTGTGAGATCAAAGCCCGTCAAACTTCTTCAGGTCAGAGACTCGATAGAGACCTGGCTACATTATTCCCAAGCATGCAGCATGATAAGAACTTCAAGGTTGTCACCATAAATTGCCTCTCACAATTTGTCATTATTTAACTATGCTTAACTAGTTGTAGATGATCTGACATGACAACTGTGAGTTTGTCTCACCATGAGTGCCGTCATGACAGGAAACATGGACTTGAGAATGGCCAGAAATCCAAGCCATCCCCCAAACTAATAACTTGCCACACCATTACTGTAAGATGAGGCACAATGCTTACATCCCATTAACCAGTACATACAACAGAATCCCAGAAAGGTTAAGAATGAATCTTCACTGGAACTTTGTCCTTGTTTCAAACTAGACCTAAGAGGCACATCCTGTGGTCGACTGATAGATAGGATGCGAGCTCCCAATGTCTTATAGACAAGATGTGGTGGACTTTCAAACTCCTTCAAATTACCACCAGTAAGACATCCAGATCTTAAATGGTAGCAAGGGTGATACCTGAAAGCAATGGCGATGTCAGGCCCAAACAAGGATAGTGCCCGGTCTATGATTTGCAGAGGGGATGCAGTATTGAGCTCCTTTTCCAGTTTGGCTATATCCACTTGTTCCTCCACCGCCTCTGCCTCACAAAGAAATAATTTGGTCTCAGAAGTAGCAACCACTGTCCATAAGAAGGCAATAATGATAGGCCCAGTGGTGGTAACTCTCAACCTATATCCCACCGGGCTTGTAGCCACTCTCTCTCACACACCCACACACAGGAAATGGGCAAGACCTCACATCAGAATTTATTGAACCATAGCCCGGTGAAAGAGACAGAGGGACGAACACACAGAAACTCAACAAAGAGGTCAAACATTCTCAAGCCCAAAAACAGAAGCTCTTGGGAAACAGACGCCCAAGCTTCCAGAACTAACTTGAAGCACATTCCACCTCCACCAGGCAACTTTTGAGCAGGTGCCACAAAGCCCCAACGCGGCTGCAAAGGAAGCAACATGAAGGAGGAAGCGACGTGCTTGGTTGCTCTCTCGCATGCAATTAATGGAAGGAAAACTATTAACCACATTTCAGAAGATGCGGAAAGAGCTGATTGGGGAGGACAAGGGTGGTATACTCACATTCCTGTCTACATTCCCTATCTGAGCATACTGCGCAATTCTTCGACCTAGACGGATGTAGTTTCTGCATGACAAGTCGGAGCCCGGGAGAGGCACACGATAGCCACCCCAGCCAACCCGAAAGAAAGAACTTGGCTCATACCTTTCTTCGTTATCTCTGGAGAGATTGGAGGCGTGAAAGCCATGACTCTCCGGGGTCTCCGGCCCGACATTGCTAAGGTGGATGCACACTTGAGCTCCAAAGCCTGGCCCATTAATCTGCTGCATGATGAGAGGCCTCCCCCCACTTGAACGCAAGGAGAACACAGGGCCTTGGGACTGGTTTCTAGCCGCGCCCACAGCAGAGAAGATGAGCACGCTGCCATATCTACAACTGGGTGAGAGCAAAGAGGAAAGGAGTAGATACTTAGCACGAATTGTGCGATGCTCTTATCTCTACCCTTCCCCTTCAACACTATCTCTGTGTCCTCGCAGTTTGATGTTTGTGGGTGCCCATTCCATATCAACCATTTCCGGTTGCCTTGTGGCTTTCCGTTAGAGAGCTGGAAGGTACGTATGCAATTTCACAACTTCACCCTACAGCACAGGTACGCCAAAAATGACACATACGGACACGTTCCCATTTTGAATACATATACGATCCCAATACCTTTCAGGGGAACAACCCATGATATGAGGTTAAGGGTCAACTCACCAAACTGAAAGGGCAGGGCCAACCAATAAAAACCCTCCATATGGAAAAGGTGGGATAGGCAACTCTTGGCAACATCTCCTTCCCTCGATGTGAGATCCCCAAGGCTTCCTTCCCCGACTTAACTTATACCATGGTGAGACCTTCAAAGATCAATTTCCTAATTCATACTAGGTAAGAAAAACTTCACCATCTTTGATGCTAACTAACACAGCTCTCATAAAGAATTTTGTGATATAAATGTGCAAGTCATGGCAAGAGATTGATTTGATCCAAAGGAAACAACAGTGATATTGGCCATGGGCTAGAGAGTGAAGAAGAGTTCGAGAGTGTCTGATGTCTGCTGTTCCTATGTAGAGTTCGAGAGTGTCTGCTGGAGCTTGAGGTTCTGACTTGATATTTGGCTTGGAGATTCTTCTAGTAGTATTGCACATCTCCTACACACGTGACATAATCCACCTGAAGTCTATGTGGAAGCAGCTTCAAAAAATTGCACCTTGATGGATTCTTGATGGATTCAAACTTCGTAATTTGGACGTAACAACAGAATTTTGAGGTCGTCTTCGAGAGGAAATTGGCTCCAACTTCCTTTGTTAGCATCAAAATCATGTGGAATAGCAGGGCCACATTTGAAGAGGCAGGGGGAAAGGTGTGGATTCATGACATCTCGTTCTACAAGGATACCAATGTACCGAAACGTGTAACTCGGCACCTCCCACCCTCTGAACACATCACACATGGACAGCCACCCGCATGGACACCATATCCGTTTGATCCGTACGGGCGGCCTAATGCCCCTGACACCACGGGGAAGAAGTCTTACATCTATGGCACCCAGTTTCCATTCGAGACACCTGACAACTCGAACAATATCGTGATCATTGATCCAAATAAGGAATATAACGAACCTTGTAGCGACCCTTGTTCACCTGTACGGTGCGCTAACAATGACTGCATAAACAATGACACATGCATGTCTGGGCCGTTCGGAATGGGTGATCGAACACATTTTGATGGTGTGAAGAACAGCAAGAGCACCGGTGTTCGAACACAGTTTGATGGTGTGAAGAACAGCAAGAGCACCGGTGATCGGACACAGTTTGATGGTGTGAAGAACAGCAAGAGCACCGGTGATCGAACACAGTTTGATGGTGCGAAGAACAGCAAGAGCAAGCGAGCAGAGCGAAATAAGGACATAGTTCCCCCGTGGTGGCCTGATGAGGGCCAAATGCCTCAATGTTGTGATGACGGGACGTTGGGTGAAATATGATCATCCACACATGGATCCGAGCCGGGACATTGGTGCGCACTGTTACTCGGCCGCATGGTCGGTCACCCGACCTATGCTTGAAAGCCCCAAACCCTGCGGAAATGTGTGTCGCCTGCCCATGCATGCATAACTTAGGGCGGGGGTTGGTATCCTGTGAGCACAGCCGTGTGCATGCTCACGTGAGCACAACCCACGGTCATGTCATGGGAGTTTTATGTTTTTAAACCTCGGTCATATGAGTTTTATGTTTTTAAAACGGAATAAAACTGGCATGAGGTATAGAGGACTGGTGCATTTGTACAACACATTTGTGCAAATTCAGCGAGGCAAAACCTTCAGTGGTGTAGCCAAAAACCCTAAACTTGTAGTGGCGGCGGTGAATTTTGCATTGAGAGATACTAGGTGATATAGGCACAAAGTAAGCAGCGGTGAATTGATAAACCATAACAGGGTCCAAAAATACTAGTTTCCACTAGAAGGAAACTGGGATTTTATTACTGGCCATTTTACTGCTCGTGTCTTAAATTACTACATAAACTACTCGTCAGTGATTGTGACAATTAGCCAATTATTAAATTGATTAATATGCCATGGTGGCCTCCCAGGATTTGGGAGTAGTTCTTACAACTCAGGATGACAAGCGGATTTCAAATAATTTTTAATATTTTAATATTATGCTTATATGGATATTTATAGTAGACTAATGTGAGTAGTTAAGGACAACATAAAGATAAGATAAAATTTTTAAGGTCCAGTGAATTTACAGAGCCTACTGCTCAACACACAGTTTAAACCACTAGTGCTAACACGTGGATTTAAATTATATATTATAACAATATTTTGATGTGGAAATGTATGGAGGTATAATGCTAGTGGTTAATATTTAGTGAGTCGTGTTGAATACTATGACCTCATTCTAAGTGGTGATACTGTGTGATTTATTATTATTTTTGGATTTCAATTCTTAAATTTATAATTGGCTCTCTTGTAGAGAGAGACTTTGCATCGTGTTGAAGTCAATGGAGAAAATGTGGTCAAAGGACCTTACGCCGTGTCAAGGCACCGATTGGCGTGTTGTGCCGAGTCATGCCCCTCTCTCACCTTCCTCTTATGTTTTGCCAAAGCAAGAGAGCCAATCGCCGTTTTAGGCTTGTTATAATTGTGATGTGGATATGTGTAGTGGTGTAATATTACGATAATTATTGTACACTTAGTAGTATTGATGACTAAGTAAGTGATAGTGGCTACTCATATGGTGGGTAATTAAACTGTAGTAGTTAAAATATCTATCTAAGGCCCCTGCCGCACCGCGCTGTTAGCGTAGAACACTTGGTAACGGTTAGCAGCCCCGTTTTCGTAACAGCTGCTGCAACTAACAATATCCCTACCGCACCAACATTTTAGCTTAACATGTTTTAAGTGCATATTGTTAGTTTTAAACATGCGTTCGCCTGCCCCTGCCCGACTTCCTCTCGCCATTTTCTCGCGCCTCCTTCCTTTTCGCCATAGCCAAAGGAGCAACGACGAGACAAGATCACGAGCCAGGAGCACATTTGGAGGAGCACAATGCTGCACATTACTCGAGGCTTTCAAGCACTGCTGGATCAGGTTTTTGGTACCTCGAGCTGAGGAATCACTTGGGTTGGAAGGGTCACAGAGGCCACTTCGTTGCTTCGACTTCAGTTGTATCATTTTGCCAATTGCAAGAGACAAGGTTCTGACTTAATCTCGGAAGTTCCTTGATCTCTTTTCGATCTTTGCTCTCCTGGTCAGTTGCAATGTATAAATATAATGCTATGGTGGGTGGCGCAGGTCTACACCCTTGGTGCGCAGACTTGTTGGCAATGGTGTTTGTAATCCCAGTGCTTTTATGCAGGGCTCCCGAAGTCCCAAAACTTACAACATGAGATGTAGACTCTGTATATTGTGGCCATAGGCAGCACAACCCCATTGCACATTTCGACCAGCAATACATTCTAGGACATGCACAGACACAAAGCCTTGATTTGGATTATTGGAACTCTGAATGCAGGAATGAGTTAGTTTGGTATTTCAACAACTCAGGATAGGTGTCACAGATTCTGAACTTGATTTTTGTGATGAACCAGTGCGTGGAGCGTCCGCTTAGCTTCACCGTTGATGGAGTGAGCTGCCAAGCTGTTGAAGACATGACTTTGGGTCAGAAGTTTGAAATCAACCCTCGTCAGCTGTTTGTTCCTACCCAGGTTGTCAAGTTAAATAAGCACAGTGTGAAAACAGCTAGAATAAAACTAGTTATTTGTATTTAACACTTGGATTTAGGTCAAGTGTTAAATCAGGTGTCAAGTTTAGTTTGACACCTGGTCCGTCTTATCTTCACGAGAGAGGCAGTCGCGCGGCTCATCTTTCTCGAGTTGAGCCTGCGCGACCGAGCTCCTGCATCGTTTAGGATTGAGAGTGCTTATGATGGGAGTGTAGGTTGTTGTGGGGTGGAGTCCCCATAGCTTGGGGTGCCCCTGGCTCGACTACTATTTCAAAGAGTGATGGTTTTGGTTTTCATGCTTTGCATCGTGTGTGTCCTTAGCTTTCTTATCACTCGAGAAAGATGAGCTTGCATCTGTGAGTGCCAGAGGTGAGTTTAGTTTTAGCACTTGTGGTTTTTGTTTTGAAAGAGAGAGAGACGGGGGCTCTATGTTGGTTAAAACTTGAGCTGCAGGTTTCTCTGGTAGATTCTAGCCTTGCGATTGATCATCAACTTGTCGTTGGTTTTCCTATGCCTGCCCCTAGTTTGCATGTGATCGAAGGCCTTCCTATGTCGGAGGCACCGGTGGTTCTTTACGCATATATCAAGGGTCTCCACTTCCGAAAGGCAGATGCGCTCTTGTTGGATAAGTGATCCGGCGGCATTAGTTCGTCAGGTTCACAGTGTCATCGGCGACGAGCTTGCCTTACGCAGGTGTGGGTTAAAAACAGTGCTATCAGGCCAGTAATCCAGGGAATCAACACACGAAGCTTCTGGACTGTGGCTCTTCTCCTGAGAAGGGGCTGCTGGGGAAGCCAACGTCATAGCTGAGCGCACATTCCAACTGGGTGCTTGGGTTGAGCCCTCCAGCAACGATGCTGACGAGGATGTACAGGCTAGAATGGGCAGGGAGCTCCATCGGCTGGTCCTAAGTATAAAGCAAGAAATTGAAGCTGTTTCTTCTTCCCTGCTCTCTTGTTCGCAAAAGCCTGACCTTCATCGTCCCCTATGCGCAGATGTGATCACAGAGGCTTGGATACTAAGTATCTGCAGCAGCAATGGATGCCATTAGATTTCCCGTTGCCATGGCCACTGGACGACGAGAGGCCCTTGCAGCAACTACAGAATCAGACAATGATAATTGTTGGTGACTTTGTCAGCTCCACCAAGCTTGCTAAAGCTCTCCTATGTGCTCTGGCCACCGTTGCTCCTGTGGAGGTCCATCTGCTGGTTCTAGAGTATCCTCCTGCATGTCCTCCGCCCAAATGCCCAGGGTTTATGATATGGTCGTACAATACAGACACTAAGCTGTAAAACCAGAATGCCTCCTGCTTGTGCTGGATGAACCGCAGCTGCGACGCAGGCCTTGAGACGCTTTGGTCTGCACTGACAGCCCGCAATCGAAGATCGCTACTGTTTCTCCTTCTGCTCACATGCACGCTCCAGTTCTTGGCTTATAATTGCCCGCTGAGCAACAAGCCTGTCGACGCTAACCTATGTAAGCATGATGATGAGCTCAAACCTGCAGGATATCCCGAGAGCGAAGCCTTTGTTGGTTGTCCACAACTGTCACCGGCTTCCACTGCCATTGCAACGATGGTGCGGCCATCCTTGCAGCCATTGCCATCGCTGAACAAAACCCAATTCAAAAACAGCCTAACTTACTTCAGATTTGCCTCGATGATCCTACCTTGGTGGTGGTAGATGTTGGTGGCGGCACGGGATTCGCCACATTGGGGATTGAAAAAACTGTGGATGCCAAGAATGTGAGCATTCTGGATCAATCTCCTCACCAGCTTGCTAAAGCAAAGGAGAAGGCACCTCTCAAGGAGTGCACGATTAGTGAAGGGGATGTAGAGGACTTGCCGTTCGCGACCGACTACGCGGATCAATATGTGTCTGCATGAAGCATTGAGTACTGGTCAGATCCACAGCATGGTATCAGGGAGGCAGTCGAGTTGAAGTGCAGGCTGCCGGTAATCTCCCTCCATGCGAGCTGGAACTTACGGGAAACGACCTGAGAGTCAGCAATGATCAGTATGTGGGACGGACACCTGAACAAATGCAGCTGAGGGATGACGAAGCGGCAACGCGGTCCATCATGGAGGAGAAGCCGATCGGAGTCCAACAAATCGAGCTGCTCCGTGGTAATGGCGAGGCGACCCCAAAACAACAGAGAACTACATGAACATGTTCGGAACCTGTAGATAACCTGGGAACAGTTTTTAATGGTGAGAACGTTTTGGCGTTAAAAAAAAAAAAAAAACCTTTCTTTTGATCTAATTTAAATGATTTAGAGCCAAATTGGTCATATCTTTGTCAAATGGACTCTGTTTGACTCAGTTTTTGGGGGAATAGCTGCAGAAAGGGGAAATCTACCTACCTAGACCTGGTTTCTGTTTTTGGGACTCTGCTAAAAATCTATGGAATTTTTAGAGTGTGAGTGTGCCATAAAAGATCCACAATCCTGTCTCTAGAACCTGTGCTGGTCTATATGAGAGACAAATCTGTGGATGTACTCCTTGCATGGCTGGGGGAAATGAGGACGTAATTGAAGGGCAGGTCTCTTCTCTTAGCCTGTGCACACAAGGGGACAGGATTTATGTTTCCCAAGGAACTCAGACTGATTTGAGTGGAGAACAGTTGGACGAGTTGATTGCATACTGGGAGTCAGGCATTAGCAGTAGACAACAGACTGCTGTAGTTGGCATTGAGGGCCTCAATATCGCCTTGGACAGTCAGAACTCTGTTGGAGCCAGCAGTTCTGCAGCTGTAGGTGAAATACCAAAGTGGGTGGAAGCTAGGCTTGGAACACAGCCAAAGACAGCCCCGGGGACCAAGGTGTTCAGCCACAAGGCCGTGGTGTACTGGAGCAGAGGAGCAGGAGCTACACAAGTTTGTGCAATCAGACATGGTTGCAGCCGGATACGCTCTGCACAGGGCAACCACGAGCGGGGGTTCATCAGCAATGACATGTTTGTTGTGCGTGAAGGAGATGCAGTCATTCGCAATGAGGACACCCGCAACCGTCTCAAAGCTTTCGAGTTGAGAGACTATCAGACCCTACCTTTGTTTTCTTTAGTGTTCAGTGAGCGGGAGATAGGGGAGTATTGCTTTGTCTCTACCTGGCAGAAAGAGGAGGAGGGTTGGTTAGAGCGAGCTACTGTAGCTTGGGACAAGGTTAGTGGCAGGTTTCTGGACATAGATATACCTCCTACACCTTACCATCATGCAGAGCGAGGCACTTTGAGAGAAGTCTGGCAGTTGATAGCATAGATCAGGATTAGATCTTGCTTGGTCGGGCTTCTATTCTTCCCCTCCATCTCTGTACTATTTTCATTACCTTGTACTTGTAGTTGCCAAAGCCTCTCTTGGTGGAGGCCAGTCAGTCCGGGGTTTTGGGCTGGGATATTCTGCAGGATCAGCGTTGCTGCTGGACTTTGGTGTGGGGGTGTTGATGTTTTGATTTCTTGTGTTTGGATCCCCCCCAACACCTGCATGCTTGACTGTGCGCCATGTTGGTTTTGTGTGGGCGCTTGCTTTCATAGGGATTAGGCCGGATTTGATCACCGGTCAATCCTAGAGTATGCTGTCGGTGGTGAGGCTGGAGTGATGACCAGCAAGACCACCAGTGTTTCTTCTATGGTGAGGCTGGGTTGATGACCAGCCAACCATAGGAGTTCTTGCGGTGGATGCAGGTGCAGGTGCCCTGAGCCACTGGGATATGACCCTTTAGACTGCAACAGGTGCCCACCCGTGTCACTATTAGATTAGTACTAGAGCCTTATAGTGTCACTGGAGGAGGTGCACATTGTGAGTGTCATTACGGAGTTACCCAAGGGTTTTGAGGGGAGTACGGCTACAGGCAGTAACAGTGAGAGTGGGTTCACAAGACGAGGTATTCGGTTCAGACCACCTTCACCGCCACCCTCAATTACTGTAGAGTCAGACACAGGCTCGGAGGCTTCATCAACAGGTGTGCACTTTCATTCGCCATTGTTGTGGGACGACATGGAGGAGATGTATGGAGCTACCAAGGGGCCTCGTAGGTACTCTGGAGCTGTGGGCACAATCGAGTTGGATGACTTTATCCAGGAGTTCGACAGCTGGTGTGATTTGCAGCAGATGCGCAATCCACATCTATTCACCCCATTCATGGCGTGGAAGGGACTGTTCCAGCATTTGGAAGGCCCGCCTATGGACGATTACCACGAGTTCAGGCGAGGACATGAAGCAGAGATTGAGGAGTGGAGGATGTATTGGTCACCTGACTACATCTCCATTACTCGAGGCATGACGCGACCAGTAGCTGCATCAGTACCAATAGCTCCCACTGCCAGCACTAGTAGTGGAGCAGGTAGTGCTGGTACTTCTGCAGGTGGTACCAGTTCAGAAGGTGCTACTACTCCTCCTGCCACAGCTACAACACATGTGCCTAGATTCAACCCGGTGGTGGAGTTCTTCCAGGAGTTGCGGAGGAACTACCAAGGTGTACGGACAGAGAAGCTGCGAAGTTTGCAAGACTTCCAGCGCAAACCCAGTGAGAGCCTGCGAGAGGCGTACACTCGTATGAGGCGCTTGATAAGTGTGACCCAAGGGGTTACTGAAGCTCAGGCAATCCAGTTTTGGTATGGAATTCTGGACAAGGAGCTCAAGAGAAGGGTGCGAGATGCAACCCTGTTACAAGCAGCCCAACCCACATTAGCAGATGTGTTTCTGCTGGCTGAGCGGATTGAGCTCAACATGGTGGAGGAGCGAGTTGTTACAATTGGATTTGGTAAGGACATGCCTGTACGGGGCACAGCTGTCAGCCCACAAGCACAAGGGACTGCCCAACAGCGTGGTCAGGGGGGCAAGGTTGCCCAGCCCAAGTTCCATGGAGCTTACAGGGGACCTCAGGTGCAGAGGCCCGTGGCATCTTTTGCAGGCCAACAGCAACCAGGGGTGATATGTTGGACATGTGGAGGACCCCATGTCAAGAGAGATTGCCCAGAGAGTGGCAGAAGGCCGGCACAAGCACAGCCTGCACAGTTGCAGTGTGGGCATTGTGGCAAGTATGGGCATGTAGATGCCCAGTGTTATGACTTGCATCCTGAGTTGCGCCCAGGCCAGTTCCAAGGGAACAATGGTGGCCGGGGGCGAGGTGGACCAGCCCAAAGAGGACGAGGTGGTCGGGCACGAGGTGCAGGCCAAGGGCAAGCTCCACATGGCCAAGGACGCGGAGGTCAGGTGTTGACCAAGGCATGGCCAATCGGCTTCAGCAGCTAGAGCAGAGGCTCGCTGCCATGGCTATAGCTCAGGCGGTACCGGCTCCCAGGCGGGATGGTCCACCTCCTGCTCCTGAGGGAGGAGATATGGGAGGCATGGGATTCATGTGCGGAGCAGCACTACCACTAGAGCAGGTGGAGTCTGCTGCAGCCGTGACTCGAGGAGCAACACGAGTTCCTGAGCCACGAGGTGCAGAGGTGGAATTGGATCCACAACGTGGGGAGGCAAGCCGTCAGGCAAGGCTGCCTCAGTCATTCACCTTGGCGGAGACAGTGTCAACGCCATCCATGGCACCTAGTTCTCGCCCGACTGTTACCGAGGCGGAGGTTACTATGCCATTGGGGAGAGCTACACGTGCAGCACTGACACCTGCTACCAAGGCTAGTGCAGCCGGTGTGTTATTGGGGGCAGCCACCTCTGTGTGTCAAGCCCCACTGTTCTCGGCGACCATGATTGCGACGCCGGGAGTGAGACCAGCTGCAGTGTTCAGACTAGCAGCAACACTCTGCGAGAGTGGAGAGGTCACTTCATCTTCTGCGGAGTTAGTGGAAGGTGTAGTGGCAGAGGGATCCTCGGATTTGAGGGTCAAGACTGCCACGGCAGCGCCCTGGCAAGCTGCAGCTGCCATTGACGGAGCTGCCAGCTAGGCCAGCCTTTGAGCGCGCCATGGTGACACCTGGAGTTGTCTTGTTAGACAACCAGGGAGGCATTTTCACTTTGAGTGGACCGGCAGGCAAGAAGTACCGGCCACTGCGGGTCTTGTTGGACTCAGGAGCTCAGCCACTGATGTTGGGCAGAGCTGCTATTGCAGGTTTGGGCCTCATGGAGGCGGATATGGAGCCTTGTCCTTTCCAGATACAGACATCTCTGGGAGGATCAGAGCAGGCTCGCGGCATGACACGGCATCAGTTGGCTATTAGACTGCAGCCGGATCATCCTGTAGATGGCTCAGTGATGCGAGCCAAGGCCATTGTGACAGACGCGGTCTCTTACGATGTCCTCGTTGGTGGGGCAGTGTTATACCCCATGGGCTTCACCCTGGATTTCTGGGAGGAGTCAGCATCCTACAGGCCTGGATGGCAGTCAGGGGATGGTCGCCGTGCACAGCTCCCTGTGACATTCATTGGGGGTATTGCAGCTGCCAGCGGGGCAAGATGCCAACACTAGCCGCCTTCACAGCTGCAGTCAGTTGGCCTGGAGAGTTGCTGGAAGGCAATGCCCATGCAGAGGATGTGCCACCTCCAGCAGAGCAGGATGACATGCATGGTACGGCGGAGTTGCCTGCCATGGTTGCTCACACTCCGTTGTGGGGTACGAGCAAGGATTTGCAGCACGCTGCTGATGGACGGGTGCAACAAGCTTGGGTAGAAGCTTTTGTACCGTCAGGAGAGGAGGAGAGTGCGGTGATTGCACCAGGGCCACCTCAGTTGTCGCCATTGGACACCACACCTCTTGTGTGGCAGCGACCGGATGAAGGCATATGCCTTCTGGACTTATTTGGCGGGATCAGCACTGGATTGGCTGCAGTGCTGCAGGCAGGTGTACGAGTACGACGTTACCTGTATGTGGAGAGGGATGAGACTGCACGACGCGTCTCACTGCGCCATGTTGCTCAGATGGTGCAGCAGCACCCTGAGTTGTTGCCGGTGTCTGCAGTTCGTGGATATCAGCAGGCCTTGCCAGCAGACATTGCGTTGCTGGGGGCGCAGGATTTGGAGCGGGTTGGCTCCATTGATCTGGTAGTGGCAGGTTGGCCCTGCCAAGGGCATTCATCAGCCGGGCATGGCAATGGATTGCGAGACTCGAGGACGGGTCTGTTTTGGGAGATGGTGCGGATTTTGCGCCACTTGCAGCTTCATCAGGCTGTATCTCCGGCATACATCTTGGAGAATGTGCCACTGATGGGTGATTCTCGGGCCAGGGTGATGGCCAGTGTGCATCAAGTCCGGTCGTGGCTTGGGTCAGCAGTATTGCTGGATGCAGCTGCAGTGGGGTCACGGGCTCATCGTCCACGACTATGGTGGACTAACTTGATGCCACCCGCACTGCTCAAGCGTGCATTTGATGGGGTGCAGCGGCCAGCACACCTCACCGTGGATGGCATTTTGGACACAGGAAGGCAGTCTCAACGTGTGAGACACGATGACCGTTCGCCTTTGGCAGTGGTCAACAGGGTGGGTCAACCACGAGCAGCATTACCTACACTGCTCAGCTTCCCAGGATCCCATGCTTTTCGGGATGGTGGACCTGGCCTCCTGTGGGATGCTCAGTTGCAGCAGTTAGTGGAGCCTAATGCCGACGAGCGAGAGCGGGCTATGGGGTTTTCCACTGGGACCACGGCGGTGCCTTCCTTTCTGAGGCATCACGTCGTCAGGTGTTGGGGCAAGCAATGGATCTCAATTGCTTGACCTGGATTGTCAGCTTGGCTATGGCTGAGCAACGTAGAGTGCGGAGTGCACTTCCCTTGATGGTCTCTCTGCCTACCGAGACGGTACAGGCAGCGAGTGGGGGCGAGCCGGTGAGGACCACGAGGTGTAGACATCCATGGCACATGTGGGAGGTGCTCGAGGTTCAGAGGGAGTTGGCAGCGAAGGCAGCTGTGATGGATGAGGTTGGGGATTCTTCTCGGGATGAGGAGGTTCTCAATGATGAGATGATGGGGCAGGATGAGGCCTTGTCATTGACTGAGCAGGAAGGGGGTACTGCTCAAGAGGTTGCAGCATAGCAACCACGGGACGCGTCCTCTACCTCTAAGCCCACTGGACTTAAGGTTGCAGTTACGGAGGACAATTGGGAGCCTGATATTGGACCCATTGTCACCGGAGGAGAGAGACGACGTATACGGCGGTTCCTGAGGGCTTACAGGAATTGCTTTGCCTTCAGTTTGAAGGACTTGGGAGCACTGAAGGGTCAAGAGATCCGTATTGAGTTGGCCACTGACACGCCAATCTTTCGGAGACCCTATAGATACAGTGACATGGAGAGGTCTTTGATTCAGATGAGGACTCAAGATCTCTGGGAGGCAGGTTTGGTGGAGCTCTCTGGTGGAGAGTATGCTTCAGCCACAGTGATGCCAGCTAAGAAGGATGTCTATGGCAATTGGACGGAGAGACGTATGTGCGGTGATTACCGGCCTGTAAATCGTCAGACCAAGTCCGATAGGTATGCCATGCCAACACCAGAGGAGATCTTTGATGCCATTGGGCATTCCAAGGTCTTTAGCACGTTGGATTTACGATCCGGATATCACCAGTTGCCGATCAAGGAGGCGGATAAGCAAAAGACGGCATTCTGGGGGATCAATGAGCACGGGAAGGATTGCCTATACCAGTGGCGGTTCTTACCATTTGGGCTTAAAAACGCTCCCGCTGAGTTTCAAAGAGTCATGGACAGGATTCTAGCAGGGGTGGAGTTTGCTCGGTGCTACATAGATGACATCATCATCTTTAGTGCTACGGTGGAGGAGCATGAGAGACACCTTCAGGGGGTATTTGAGCGCTTGAGGACGCACGGATTGAAGTTACATCCGGGCAAGTGCAAGTTTTTCCACAACCAGATTGAGTATCTGGGTCACATGATATATCCTGGAGGATTGGGGGTACAGCAGACTAAGGTAGAGTCCATTGCACAGGTTCCACGCCCCACGGATGTGAGCCGAGTTCGAGCTTTCATGGGGTTAGCAAACTATTACAGACGGTTTGTTAAGGGATTTAGTGCCATTGCAAAGGCTCTAACCAAGCTGACCAAGGTGGACCAGGAGTGGCAGTGGGAAGATGAGCAAGAACAAGCTTTTCAAGAGCTCAAGGCGAGGTTGACCTCGGCGCCCATCTTGAGACGACCTATCAGGGGGCGTCCTTTTCAGCTGCATACAGATTGGAGCATGCTGGGGCTTGGAGCGGTGCTCACACAGGTGGATGATGAGGGAAGAGAGTTCGTAGTGGCTTATGCTAGCCGCTCGAACAATGCTGCAGAGTCTAAGTATAGCTCATATGAGGGAGAATGCTTAGCTGCAGTGTGGGCCGTGGCACACTTCAGGTGCTATTCTATACGGCAATCTCTTCACCCTTGTCACGGATCACCAACCACTCAAGTGGTTGATGGAGTCAGACAAGCTTACGGGGAAGCTTGCACGGTGGGCACTCATCCTTCAAGAGTATGACTTTCAGGTGGTGCATCGACCGGGTTTGGTCAATCGAAATGCAGATGGGTTGAGTCGCAATCCATGCACGAGCCAGCAGGATGACACTGGAGCTCGGTGGCATGGTGAGACGGACGAGGAGATGGTGCCCGGATGGCATGCATCTGCATTTCTGTGTATCTTGGCAGCGGAAGGCCAGGTTGGACCTACAACAGGGATGACTGTAGATCAAGTGTCTGAGGACCCTGAGGCCAGCAATGAGCAGGGTGGCGCCAAAGATATACATGAGGATTCAGTTGTGTTGGACTACCTCCGCAGTGGAGACACGGCAGCCACTATGACTGCCAAGGAGAGGGATCGGATCCTACAACGAGCCAAGAGGTTCAGGTGGGAGGGGACACACCTGCTCCGAGTGTGGGAGGATGGTCGAGTGAGGATTGTGCCTCACCCAACACAGCGGGCACGGTTAGTGCGGCATGCCCATGAGGAGTTGGGGCATTTTGGGGTGCGACGCACTCATAGTCTACTGCAGGGGCAGTATTGGTGGCGTGGTATGCACACAGAGGTGCAACACTTTGTGGCTAGGTGCATGGTGTGTGACAGGGTGCGTGCTTCATTCAACGCCCCTACTCCACAATTGCACCCTCTTCCGATCATGGGATTGGGCTACAGGTGGAGTCTTGACTTCGCAGGGCCGTTGCCACTGACCATGCGCCACAACAAGTACGTGTTGGTGATGGTGGAGCACTTCTCCAAGTGGATTGAATTGGTTCCATTGCCTGATAAGGCTAGTGAGGGAGCTGCGTATGCATTCCTGGATTGTGTGCTTAGCCGATTCGGTGCTCCAGCTGAGGTACTCACGGACCAAGGGAGAGAGTTCTTGGGGGAGTTTCAGGCTTTGTGTGACAAGGCCTTGATAGACCACCGCACCACTTCTCGGGATCATCCTGAAGCCGATGGCTTGGCAGAGAGAGTTGTTCAGACAGTAAAGAGGGGTTTGCGCAAGTATGGCTTGCAGAAGGGACACCTAGGAGATTGGGACCTTCAGTTACCCTGGTTAGCCATGGGCTACAGGTTCAGCAAGCAAGCATCACTTGCCTCCTTCTCACCATACTTTCTTCTCTTTGGCCGAGAGCCGGATTTGCCTACATCCATTCGCAGAGAAGCTGCTACAGTTCTTAACCTTGACGATCCGGACGTGTGGGCACGTGCATGTGAGCAGCGTGCAGAGTTGTTCAAGAGAGTCATGCCCATGGCTTTCGAGAACCTTGCCATTGCACAACACCGTGATACGTTGAGGTATGCTACCATACGTGGTGGGGGCTATCGTCCTGGGGTTCGGAGATTCAACCCTGGTGACTATGTCTATCTGCAGCAGACTGCTCCTACGACCCTGGATGTGACTGCAGGACGTGTTATTTTGAGGGTTCGAGAGGTCTTGCCCTCAGGCGTCTTGGTCTTGGAGGGTCGGGATGGCATCACTTGGAAGGACCATGTGCGTAATTGTGCGCCATGTCACCTTCCGAATGTCGATGGCAGGATTGACCCAAACCTGGCAGTGGTATCTGCAGGTTTGAGGTGCATGTTGTGTGGGTCTGCTAAAGGGGCAGCCACCATGCTGGTATGTGATCGGTGCTCTAGAGGTTGGCATATGGGATGCTTGACTCCACCTCTTGAGATGGTTCCGGATGGGGATTGGTTATGTCCACATTGCATTGGATAGTGGGAGTGGATACAACCATGGGAGGCTAACAAGAAACGCAAGGCCCAGCTACTAGGAGACCTTGAACACACGAGATCTTGGCTCAAGTTCATAGATTGCAAGACGGCGACTAACGATGGGGCTACTCTTGTACCCGGCCTCTTGGTCTATAGAGTTTGAGTACAATAGGGACAGTGATAGAGGACTTAGTACGGCTGTGGCTATTACATCTTGTAGCTATCTGGAGGTAGAGGGACCTATCCACCAGCTAGGGGGGCGATTGTGGCAGACTACTTTATTGTGCATATATGTGTGGTGTGGTTTGGACAGCGATGTAGTTGTGTAGCGATATGTATGCGCACGACAGCTGTCAAGTTAAATAAGCACAGTGTGAAAACAGCTAGAATAAAACTAGTTATTTGTATTTAACACTTGGATTTAGGTCAAGTGTTAAATCAGGTGTCAAGTTTAGTTTGACACCTGGTCCGTCTTATCTTCACGAGAGAGGCAGTCGCGCGGCTCATCTTTCTCGAGTTGAGCCTGCGCGACCGAGCTCCTGCATCGTTTAGGATTGAGAGTGCTTATGATGGGAGTGTAGGTTGTTGTGGGGTGGAGTCCCCATAGCTTGGGGTGCCCCTGGCTCGACTACTATTTCAAAGAGTGATGGTTTTGGTTTTCATGCTTTGCATCGTGTGTGTCCTTAGCTTTCTTATCATTGTGGCAGACTACTTTATTGTGCATATATGTGTAGGTGTGGTTTGGACAGCGATGTAGTTGTGTAGCGATATGTATGCGCACGACAAGGTAAATACACTGCACGCATGAAGTATAATCCAATGCCATAGGCACAGCACCTTCAGGACTACATAATTGGTAGGAGGATTCTATTTGCAAGGAATCTCCATGCCAAACCAGGTAAAGATACCATTGAAATCAGAGTCAATGATCTTGTTGTACCTTACATGTTTGGATCATTTCTTCTTGAAATCAATTAGAGCACGCTGATTCCAGTCTACCCCAAGTGTTATGGATAAGCTCGGATATGAGGGTTGGTTAATTAGTCCAACCTGAGCCACTTCTCTATCCATGGTCAAATAGTTTAGATTTGATGGCATTTACCATCAAGCAGCTCTGAATGAAGGGTCAATCATCATCTCAGGCTTCTTTTACTAGAAGACTTAAATGGGGTTGGTACGGGGAATGTGTTGGGAAACAGGAATTTGGAGAGCAACTGTTGAACATTTTGGGACGAGAAGGCTGTCATAATATTCTATTTCCAAGCAAGAGGTGGGGGCCTAACTCACAGGATGGAACCCATGATGGACAAGGATGTCTTCTTAGCATTTGCTGAGATTCTTGTCTTCATGCAATACATGATGGATCAATTTCCAGAGCTCTTTGGGTTAGGGTCCAAGACACCAAGTTTGCATGTGGATGCGTCACTTTCCCAAGTCCATGGAATGGACGTGGACGAAGATGATTCCCTTGACCAATGCATCCAGCAATGGCATTCAACGTTTGACACACTTTTCATTATCAAGTTTTGCAAACCTAGAGGTTGTATTTCATCTGGGATGTGGGTGAAGCATAGGTCTCGAGCATGGTTTCAGGAATTTCTATTGGAGTATGACGATGCTCGATGGCTCATGATCATGAAAATGAGTTCAGGTACCTTCAACTGGCTATGCAATGCTCTTGCTCCTTCGATATCTCTGCAAGACACTAACTATCGCAAATGCTTATCTGTTCCCATGCGGGTCGGGGCTGTATTGTACAAATTGATATGGGCAGCAACTACTGCTGAAATGACAGAAGCATTTGGAATTGGTGCAGCGACACTATATGAGCTCTTACGTCAAGTTGTACCTGCTATTGTGTCTGTGTTAGGTCACCACCTTCGATGGGAGGCTGGTGATACCCTAAAGACATCCATGCTCGAAAACGAACGTAGATCTGGAATTCCAAATGTAGTGGGTGTAATCGATTGTACGCAAATCAGGATTCAAGCCCCTGCAAACAATATCAAACTCGACTATCGCAATAGACTTGGATACTACTCAATGGTGTTGCAGGGTGTTGTCAATCCTGGTGCAAAATTTGTAGATATTTATGTTGGGGAGCCGGGAAGTATGAATGACTCGAGAGTGTTGCGCAACTCCCCACTCTTCTATCCGGCTTCTCAAGGAACTATATTGCGGGGAGAAAGTGTTATTTTGGACAATGGCTAGACTATCCCACCTATCCTTCTCGGGGATGCCATATATCCCTGTCTTCCTTGGCTGATCCCTAGCTACAAAAGAGCTGCCAATGCTCCAGCACTCTCTAGAGCCAAGACTGTGTTCAACCATCAGTTGTCAAAAACGAGGATTTATGCTGAGATTGCATTTGGACGGCTCAAAGGTACCTTCAAAGAAGTGGGTTGGAGAAGTGGCCTTGATATTACATTTCTACCACAGGTGGTCCATGCATGTTGGATCCTTTACAACATATTTGTGGACTTCAAAGAAGTGGATTTTGAGGATGTATTCAACGAGATGGATGCGCTTGAAGCAATCAGGGAGCGAGATCACCTAGCTCATGATTAAGAGCCAGCTGTCGACAGGGGCCTGAATATAGGTGCTGAGCTACGAGAGATTGTTTGTCGTCACATTTTACACGCATGATAAGGTTAGTGCTTTCGAGGATTCTTTTTTTTTTACATTTCATGGATTCTTTTGTGGCCATATGAGAGCATGATGACCTTTCACACAAACATATTTTAACGTCTCCAAATCTGAAATCAAGGGTCTGAAGTTTGAAAGAGAGACCGTGTTGCTTGAGCATGAAGATGAAATTCAGAATTAGTGGGGAACTAATGTGTACTCTGTTTATGTACTGGGTATGGCAGGGAGGCTTTGGAGATTTGTGAATGGGTGATGGTAGGTCAACTCCATTTTTCCTCCATTTTTTCTCATTCTCTTTCATTTTCAGACGACATCCTTGCAAATGTTGGTGGCTGAGATAAAAAAGCAAGTTTGTGTTCCTGCCCTCAGAAGTTAGACACTATGTACATGAAACCTGAGTAGGTTCATAACAATTATCGATACCTTTCTCTAGACCTTTATCTTTCTCTAGAACCTGCAGTATCATTGACTGAGGAAAGCCAGAGTTTATTCCAGGAAGTAATTGGCAACAATGCCTGGCAGCACACCTTCTTACTAGAAGGGTTGCAAGCAAAGTTATGTGTCTACATGTCTATTATGAGGCGCTGTCGCCCATCATGCGTCCATATCCGTCCTGTCACCTACCACCATAACCCTGAGCCCAGATGAGTGCTGCTTGTTTTATGGAAGATAAAAGTATTTACATCAGGAGCATACTTTAATGGATAAATTTCCTCAGAAATGAGTGCAGGCAATGGACACTGTATTGGCTTTCTGACTGCTAATTGATTTCGTCTAGTATGATGTCAGAAAGGGATCTCCTAATATAACAGGGTTCATCATCTCACCTAGGATGATCAGACTCTAGAGACTACGGTCAACTTAACCACACTCGATGGACAGTAGATTCTTACCACTCGATCATGTGCCCGCAGGTGGCTCGCCATTTGGCAACAGTACCATGACATGTCAAATTCCCACGCAGCAATTTTCCCTGACCCTTTTCCAACCGCCAAAAGCACTCTTGTTGGGACCACTTCCGATACAGTGAGTGCAAGTGAACTCACGGGGACAAGATCTGCATCTGCTACCTGCCAAGGATAAATATTGGAATGATGAATGTTATAGTGACTGGGAGAATGTTGATTTTAACATTCAGCCTTAGACAAGGTAGACTTTGGACTGTGTAGAGAGCCACTTCCACCATACCACGCCTTTTAGAGCTCTACTCAATGCTACTACTCTGCGTCCAATTGGTGGTGACCAGAGGCAGAACATAAAATTTTCAAATCTTCTTCAGGCATTGACCATGCCAGTTTAGTATACAACAGCAGTTGGACCGTTTTGGCAGGGGTCATGTAATCATGTTGTCTTGTGTAGCAAGGGGACGATTGCTATGTTCTATAATGTTACAAGTTCTCAGAAACCTAGGGCTGTTAAATCAATAACAGCAGGTAATTCAGCACATGCATTCTGCCTGTCTGGTTTTGGGACTTGCCAATCACCAGCATGACAAAGTTGCACTTGAAAAGACCATAGAGCTTTAAGCTGCTAATAGTTTAATTTGCAATCACAAGAACAGATACTATTTCAGCTTGACCTCCTGCCAAGGGTCAATGACAAAACAATGACAACTGATGTGTGCCAAAGATCATCAACCCCTATACATGTATTGGGCTTATTTAATCATGTTACTATACTGGAAAACCCAGTTCTAATATATAGGAAAGCAAGAGGGTGTGGTCTCACCTTCCATCAGCACTGGCAGTGGCCAGTAAAATCGTCTCCCCTGATCCACCTGAGCCACCTGATCCAGTTGAGTTGTTTTCCAGTGCCGTTCCACCATCTTGGGCACCTACAGAGCTGTCTGTAGTACGTTTTCTTCGTCTTAAAGGCCTCACTGCACTCTGAAAGGCCCCATTTGAGAGGTTGAAAAGTGTTGGTTCAATGACAGGCTCTTGCGTCACATTGACCTCGAGAGTTGCTTAATGTGGTCACTCCGCCAATCATTCACAATGTTTGGGCTATGTCCTTGCTTCGAGTGAGAATGTCTAGATCTATGTTGTGAGGGAATCGTTCACCCATTAGTGACATTCAACAATGGGGAATGTCAGTCACATGATGGTTGAGGACAAACACTGAACACCTGAAGTGTTTGGCAACTACCTGTGCCAGCAAGCTTTCAGAGTCAAAAGCTCTGAAACTACTGGCAAGCAACTTTAAGAGTCAAAAGTGAGCACTCTTTAAAAACAGATCTTTTCATGTATCTTTTCTCTGCCTGTGACATTGGAGCAACATACATGAGTGAAAATCCCAGCAATACAAAGCTGAACATAGATTTCTAATTTCCCGACAAGAATCAGCTTCAGCAAGTCTTGGAAACACACCCGCCATTTGATGCCAAGCCCTGAGGAGACCAGTCAACAGGCCGCACTCCTACGTGGCAATGAAGCATACAATAGATAGGGGGGGAGCTTTCAGAAAACATTGGGCAAACCTGAAGTTTTTAAGAAGCTGGGTAATCTCCTATATTGCGCCTCATTAAAAGAGGACTAGAACACCTTGAGATCCTTCACGAGGATGTCAACAGCCTTGGCACGGTCTTGCCTGTGTCCACACCATCACAACAATCTCACACTGGCTTTGGATGCCGGGGACTCTAACCCACCAACTAGAAAATTTGTCCAAGAAAATGTACTGGTCAATCACATCAGCCAGATTAAAGGAAGACAAAGACAATGGTGGCAATCATCCGCAACCATACAAATGAATAAGTCAAAATTATCAACATTCTTCCAACTAGACACACAAGCACACAGGTTTCCTATGAACAGTAGAAACAGTGCACAAACAACACGTGTGAATCCAACATTTCTTTCTTCTTGGTTACCATTTCTATCATTTTGAGATCTTGCAGGCCCTGGCTTCATACACAAACATCTTAATCACCCACAAAACCCAACACCTGGGTGCAAGCCTGAGAACCAGCACTGAGAAGAGGTCAAGATCCAAAAAAATCTCCTCCAAGCTTGCAGCCCTACTTCAAAGGTGTGATTGTGGCGATTCAGGGTCAGAGTTTATGAGGATAAGGGTGAAGACCGGCATTCATAAATGCGCACACACACGATACATAGAGAACGAAGAGCTACTTGCTCACTGAGCAGCATAATGAAGTGGTGCAATCGCACACACGAAGAGGAAGAATGATAGTGGGAAGATGCATGTAAGAACTACATTGTCGAGTGACAACATGGAAGAATTGCCATGTGAAATGTCCTGTGCCAACAGTGACAGAAGCAAGTAGTAGATTGCAGTTCAAGAAACAAAACATCCCAGGGTAACACAAGAGTGAGGGTGAGCTGCGTTTTTTCACAACCAAGATCACAAAAGTGAAAGAGATTATCAAATGTCTCAAAGGCACAGTCAAAGAAATGGCTCACTTGTCACTCGATGGAGATATGCACATACCCTTCCTATTGCACACACTATTGCAGTCAAGGTCATACAACGATCATCCCTGGAAGACACAATAGGTGTTCCCAGCTATATGTGCCTCATTCATCTCAGTTTAACAAAGAATTCTAACTGTTATCTCCACTATTGGGCTGGCCTGGACGTCCCTGCTTGTCCACAAGATTCCCGAAATGCTCAACAAGTCTCCCAAAGTGGCTAACCATGGTTCGTCGGTCCACTAATGCCTCTTGCTCTGCATTAACAGCGATCTCAGCCTTTCTTACCTCAAACTCGAACATGGTTTTTTGCAACTGCAAACTCTTCTCAAACCTTTCGGTTTTCTCTTTCCGCTCCTCCTCCAAGTTCTTAGCCATGCTCTCACTCGCAGTTTTGAATGCATTCAGAAGGTCAGCGCCAGCCATTGATTTCTTTTTCTTTCCCGTGGAGTTCGGAAAGGGAGCAGCCGATGTGCGTGTATAACGTGGCATTGGAGGCCGTCCTCGAGGTGGAACTGCAGGTTCTTCGACATTTGCATCTGATCCTTCAGTACCCGCTGCAGGTTGTTCCAAGGACGGATCATGAAGCTCAACCTGAGATGTAGGGGTCGCAACTTGCACGACCGGTGGCTCAACCTCCATGGCAATCTGCATGCCCAGAAAATGGAACTTAAATTTGAATTCATGGTCAGCTAGAATATTTATTCCATGAGGGTTCCAAGGGGTCTAGCCCTGAATGTTCTGGCATTGTTGTATGCAAAGTACCTGGAGCTTGCAGCCTCTGCAAGTGTAGAAACTGGCTACAATCCTGTGACGGGGTCCCTGTTTAAACTTTGATAGTTATTTGCACATTACACAATACATGAGCACTACAGAATAGAGGGTTTTGTATATAAAATTGGGCTTGTATCCTGTGTATGTTCAATTAACAAAAAGAACTACTCAGAGGTGTGTGGAGTTTGTAGTGACTATGTCGTTGCTTATTGTAGGAATGGGCACTAGAGTTGGAGGATGTCTATGCTGTAGACAGAGAAGGAGAGTTAGATGCATATCTTCCATTCAAAGAGACCCTCAAGATTCGCACTCTACTTTGGCACGGTAATTTCGTCTCATAGAACTATCATGGAGACCTAAAACATCTCATTCAGCATTTGGGCAGCTCCCACTTCTGCATTCTGAGCCAACCAAAGCAAATTAGAAAATTACCTGCATGTGCATGTGCGTGCTGCTCGAAGTGGCTCGCGGAGCATTGCATGCTCGTTCCGCCAAAAAGTCCATATCGATGTACAGCTCCTTGGTGAATGCCTTTGGAAGGCCTAGAGCTACGCGCTCCTTGCCATCCATGCCCCAATAATCCTGATTGCTTGTCGCGTGGAGCTGATGTCCTCGGATATCTCTGTACAATTTTGCTATCATATTCCATTTGTTGGTGCAGTTGACCACATCCCGGCCCCTCACCCCGTGGCTCTCCAAGAATCGAACTACCTTTTCCCACTTGACCCTGTCCACGACCATATTCCCCCGGGCAGAAGATTCCTTCCATGCCTGCCATTCCTCTTTCTTGGCCACGGCAAGCCAGTGCATTTCACTTTCAGACCAATTGGTCTGTCGTGGTCTCTTTCCAGGTCTCCTCCCAACATCATGAGTCTGCGTCGCAGGTACTTCACCTGCATGCGAATCCACCGCCTCACCAGCTGCACTCTCTGACCTATCTGAAGTCGTAGTTGTGGTGGACATGATGCAATGCAGGAGAGGGGAACAGGAGCACTCAAGCAAGAGAAACTAAAACCAAAAGAGAGCGCGAAGGAGAAGGGAAGAGCGAATGAGAAGCAAATGGCGAATGGGAATGGCGATGGCAGAGAATGGCGCGGGCAGCTGCCCAAAAACGGCACGCCTGTTTAGATTTAGCACTGGGTAGTGCTAAATTTGCTCTAAAGTAGGAAGGAAGTTTTTAGGATAGATAACTATGGTTATGGCTAAAACATTTTAAACATGTCAGTGCGGCCGCAATTTTCTATGTAGCTGTAGTTAGTAAGAGTGTAGCAGGCGATAGCAGGCTGGTGCGGCGGGGGCCTAATAGTATTACTCACAACTAGACAAATCACAATATATATATTGGATAGTGGAAGTTTACAACTACTAGGGTAGCCTATGTCGTTGGCCCAAGTGCCCAATGTCATCTAAGTCATCTAAGTCTAATCATTTTTAATAGAACCTACGACCTGATTTGAACCCGAGACCTTTCCTTGACATCTCTCCACTCGAGGCTCCCATCATTGTCCCATGAAAGCTCACTTTGATATTTTTTGTGAATTTCCATAGACCAAAACTACTTGAAATTCAACATCTCCCACACCGCTGGTCCAAAAATCATGAGACTCAGTCGGTGCACCCCTCCTCATCGAAGGCTTTCCAATGGTACCAATCAGGGTGGGGCCTGCAGTTTGGGATATCTCAACTCTACAAAACAAAACAAAACAAAACAAGCGGCTAGTCGCGTAATGGCTCCACCCTAAGACTCTAAGTAGAAAATTTCCTTTAAAATATTATAATTAAAATAAAATAATCATATATTCAAAGTATATTTTAAACATGTTCTGCATAAGAGGAAAATACTTTATTTATAAAATAGAAAGGCCCTCACAGAACTTTATTGATGTATCAATTATATATTGATGTACCATATTACAACACTGATCTTCAGACTTACTAATTATTAAAAGTATTGAAATGCTTGTTGAAAAACTAACTGGAATACTGAAATACTTGCTGAAGAACTAGCTGAGATATTAAAATATTGCTTGAAATACTTGGTAAGAAACTCGCTGAAATATTAAAATACTTGCTGAAAATCTTGATGGAAATACTGAAATACTGAAATTTTGTTGTACTGAAATATCGTAGCCATTTGAATCTGCTGAAATGTCTCCTTGGTTTAAAGTTTGTACCCTATATCTGACCAATTACACAGTTTCCTCACATCCCTACAGGTGCTAGAACATTTCTTGTGGACTCCCTCTATTGGTCCTCTGTCAAATGGATTCATCATAGTGATTCAAACAACTATGTGACCCCTTCCTCCGTTAAGGATCTACCCCTGGAGGTTTCTTGTAACTACCCATCCACAGTGACTCGGTGGTTCTCTTGTGCTTGAAATCTGGTCCTTCAAAATGGATCTGCATCCAGGCTCTTTCAGCTGTCTATGCCTTCACAACACAAATGCCTAGAATCTGCCCCTCGTTGCAAGTAGCTAACGTTACCCATTATCCACACAGCCAATACCATCACCACCTACCAAAAAGTAGCTCACATGCTGAATTGCTGGTAAGACTAGAAAAATGCGGGTGAGGGAGAGGGAGATGACAATTTGAGACAAAATTTTCAATGCTTGTTTGTATGCTTCTACTGTAGTAGAACAGAGGCATTCACCTTTTTGCCTAGATTATCCCACCATTGACTGATCTGACAAATATTCATTTCAAAGATTCTCCTCATCCCTAATTTTGCTATTCAGAAATTTGCCTGCAACCACAGAAGTTGTAACATGTCAAAACACTCAGACCACAAGAGATCCACCCAGACTTACATTACAAAGCCCATTATGAAAAAGAGATGTTCATGTCGTTTAAGCAAACCCCTTCGGAATTGGAGAAGAAAATGAGGCCCAAAAAAAAGGTGAATCCACAGTTCTCACTTTGGTCGATGTGATGGACAAGGAAACAAGCCTAAGATATTGAAGAACAGAAACCTAAAGCCTTTCAGCGAAGACGCTGCAGAATCCATTCTGCATCCCCGCACAACACGTCTTCCCTACAAAAAAACAACAACCATATAGCTTTCTTTGAATTCTTTCTTTGAGCTCTAAAATATCAGAAAGCAAAACAAAAAAAATCAGAATGTCGGGCCCACCCGTATATATATATATATATATATATGAATGAAATTAAACCTTGCTCTTATCTTTATAGTTTTTAATAAATAAAATTACTTTCAAATATCTGCACTTCTCGCAGAATTATTATACAACAAATTTTAGACTCAGTTTATTTTGGATAGCATTAATGTGATAGTGTTGTAATATATATCATGAATTTTTAAAAGCTAAAAGCATTTCACTTTTATTTTGTTTTTATCCAAAAATTATTTTGCTTAAAAATGTAAGTACTTTCTGATCTCTAAGTTTCTGCTTTTTATTTTACGGCATATATATATATATAGAAGCCTATATAAGTAAGCATATCTTGAGTATAAGCCTATGCATATAAGCCTATATAAGCATATGAATATTTACATGTGTAAGATTCATTTATGGGTCTTACCTGCCCATGCACCCAACGTCGGGTCAACGACAAAGATAGGTAGCATAGTCGAAACGCCGCCAGGTGTGCGGGTGAGTTCTACGCAGTCCACGCGTGAGGTTGCGAGGACCGGTCCATCCAATCAAGGTACATTTAAGCTAACATTTAAGTGGGGGAGGATTATCTGCTTCATGAAGGTATTATCTAGTGGAGGTACATTAGGATCTTACTCATTTTTGGCACCAATGTGTGGTCTCTCCCTTAGAGGGAGGAGCCAACAAAACAAACGTCTCGCTTTATATTTAAATATCGTCTCCTATGTCAAGGCCCATGTGTGAAGAATTGAAATCTAAGCCCAAGTGCAATTTCTTAGGTATCCAAGTGGGTCTCCTATGTCGAGGCCCAAGTGCGACCTCTAGTGTAGCCTATGCCGTTGGCCCAAGTATGAAGAATTGAAATCTAAGCCCAAATGCAATCTTCTATTCATGTATCCCAAGTGCATCTCCCATGTACAAGCCCAAGTGTCTAGTGTCATCTAAGTCCAAGTGCAATCCCATATCTAATCTTTTTTTTCCATAGAGCCTACGACCAGATTTGAACCGGAGACCTTTCCCTTGATATCTCTCCCGTCGAGGCTCCAATCATTGTCCCATGAATGCCCACCATTTGCTATTTTTTGTGAATTTCCAACGACCAAAATGGAATTCCACATCTCCTACACCGCAGGTCCAGAAATCATGAGACCAAGCCCGTGCACCCCTCCTCGTCGAGGGCTTTCCAACGGTACCAAGCACCAGCGCTGGGGCCTTGCGGTTTGGGACATCTCAACGTGACAAAACAAAACAAAACACAACAAAACAAATAAACTGGCTTCCTTCATATATTGGTAGGGTAGCATATGCCGTTGGCCCAAGTGTCCAAGTCATCTAAACCCCAGTGCAATCTCCTATGCATTCAAGTGCGTCTCCTATGTCTAGGCCCAAGTGTGACCTCTAGGGTAGCATGTGCCGTTGGCCCAAGTGTCTAGTGAGATCATCTAACCCAGGTGTAAGCTGATCTCCTATGTATCCCACCGTCTCCTATGTCGAGGCCCAAGTACGACCTCTAGGGTAGCATGTGCCGTTGGCCCATGTGTTAAGAAGTGAAATCTAAGAACAACTGCAATTTCATATGTATCCCAATGCGTCTCCTATGTCAAGACCCATATATGCCCAAGTGCAATCTTCTATGTATCCGTCTCTAGGGTAGCCTGTGCCGTTTGGCCAAGTGTCTAAGTCCAAATGCATTTTTTTCCACAGAGCCTACGACTAGATTTGAACCGGAGACCTTTCCTTTGATATCTCTCCTATCAAGGCTCCAACCATTGTCCCAGGAATGCCCACTTTGCCATTTTTGCTAAAATTTTTGTGAATTTCCAGCGACTAAAAGTACTTGGAATTCCACATCTCCCACATCATAGGTCCAAAAATCGTGAGACCAAGCCCGTGCACCCCTCCTCGTCGAGGGCTTTCCAATGGTATCAAGCACCAGCGCTGGGGCCTTGCGGTTTGGGACATCTCAACGTGACAAAACAAAACAAAACAAAACAAATGTCTCGTTCTATATATTGACTAGGGCAGCCTGTGCCATTGGCCCAAATGCAATCTCCTATGTATCCAAGGGCGTCTCCCATGTAGAGGCCCAAGTGTCCACTGTCATCTAAGCCCAAGTGCGATATCCTATGTATCCAAGGGCGCCTCCCATGTGCGTCTCCTATGTGCGTCTCTTATGACGAGACCCATCTAAGCCCAATGTGCAATCTCCTATATATCCAAGTGCGTCTCCCATGTCAAGGCCCCATTTATTTAGTTTACTGAATTTATTGAGTAGTAATATCCAATCATTATTGATATATCTCATCTCTAATCCCAGCTCTAGGGTAGCCTATGCCATTGGCCCAAGTGTCATCTAAGCCCAAGTGCAATCTCCTATGTATGCAAGTGCTTCTCCTATGTCAAGGCCCAAGTGCGACCTGTAGGGTAGCCTCTGCCACTGGCCCAAGGGTCCAATGTCATCTAAGTCCAAATGTATTTTTTTTCCAAGTCCAAGTGCATCAATATATGAAGCAAGCCATATCTAATCAATTTTTTTTTCTAGAGAGCCTACTACCAGATTTGAACCCTTGACCTTTTCCTTGATATCTCTCCCGTTGAGGCTCCAACCATTGCCCATGAATGCCCACTTTGCCATATTTGCTATTTTTTTGTGAATTTCCAGCGACCAAAAGTACTTGGAATTCCACATCTCCCACACCGCATGTCCAAAAATCATGAGACCAAGCCGGTGCACCCCTCCTCCTCGAGGGCTTTCCAACGGCACCAAACAGCCGCGCTGGGGCCTTGCGGTTTGGGACATCTCAACGTGACAAAACCAAAAAATAAAAAATAAAAAATAAAAAAAAACAAACAAACAAACAAACGGACGTCTCGCTCCATATATTGACTAGGGTAGCCTGTGCCATTGGCCCAAGTGTCCAGTGTCATCTAAGTCCAAGTGCAATCCCCTATGTATCTAGAGACCCTCCTCTTTGGGAGATCTAGGCCTAGGGTAGCCTGCGCGATTGGCCCATGTGTGGCCTGTGCCGTTGGCCCAAGTGTCCAAGGTCATGTAAGCCCAAGTGCAATCTCCTATGCATTCAAGTGTGTCTGCTATGTCTAGGGCCAAGTATGACCTCCAGGGTAGCCTGTGCCGTTGGCCCAAGTGTCCAATGTCATCTAAGTCATCCAAGTCTAATCATTTTTTTCCAATGTCATCTAAGTAAGTTTTTTTCCACAGAGCCTACGACCAGATTTGAACCGGAGACCTTTCCCGTGATATCTCTCTCGTGAAGGCTCCAACCATTGTCCAAGGAATGCCCACTTTGCCATTTTTTGCTATTTTTTGTGAATTTCTAATGACCAAAAGTACTTGGAATTCCATATCTCCCACACCGCATGTCCAAAAACCATGAGACCAAGCCGGTGCACCCCTCCTCGTCGAGGGCTTTCCAACGGTACCAAGCACCAGCGCTGAGGCCTTGCGGTTTGGGACATCTCAACGCTACAAAACAAAACAAAACAAACAAACAAATGTCTCGCTTCATAGATTGATATTTGTATTGAGCATTTGTACCTCATTTGTAGTAGTAGATTACAAGAAATGAACAAGTGTAGATTTCAGATTGGAGAATCAATGAAATAAAAGTTGAACAATCGGTTTTTTGGTCTTCCAGACAATGACAGCTATAATTAGAGATAATGAATTATGCGAATTTTTTTTTTGCTAAATATCAGTGACAGTTTTTATTATAACCGTATCAAGCCAAACTTAACCCTTAAGTTCCCAAGCGACCTTAATCGGGTCACTTTGAATTTGCAGTTTGACCTAATTTTTGCAGATCTAATCTGATGGGGCCCACTCCTGAAGCTTTAATGACAAGGGATTTGTCTTGAGTATGATGCAAAAAACAAAATTTAAAAAAACCAAAATCTACGACCTAAAGCTGGTTTTGATTTGGTGACCAATTTCTTTCTCACTTTTTCTTTGGGACCTGATATTTGAGGTCCGGGCCAACGCTATAATCTCACAATGTCCAGGGTGGACTTGGCTCATTTTTTGGTATGTCATGCATAAATGAGCTGGGCCCATTGCTATAAGGCTGGAATCTCCGGATGATTTTTGGTAGGTTTCTAGGGGCAATTAACTGCAGCTGGGTACCAGTCAAAAAAGGGCTTGGGAACTTAAGGGTTAAGGATGAAAGTTAAGTCAAGTATAAGCTATGTTGCTCAAGTCTATTTGTACCATCAATAAGTTATGTCATTATACTGGATTTGGAAGCCATCCCTATCCTATATCTAAATAAAACTCCCTACTAATGATATTTTGAGAGTTAATTGCAGCGACAAATTTCTCAAAGCAATTTGTTTCTTGTAGAACAATTCCAATGTATAAATAGTTGGATACAACAACTCTAAAATATCATTTACTAGTGGCTTAAATAGTACAAAAAACAATTCACACATTCAAAATATAATATTTAAATAAGGAAAAAAACCAATCCACTTTGGAAAAATCTATAGATTTTTAGCAAGGGGCCAAAACTAAAAACCATATCTAGGTGGATAGCATTGTGAGCCATGATGCTCTCCTCCTAAAAACTAACTTACGTCAAACAGGTTTAATATGACCAAGATATCGCACACAAACAATACATAACTTAATTTATAAGTTGAATAATCACGCAATGTAAGTAAAATCATATTGCCATGTTGTTTTGGATTACCATTGGATGGTTGGAATAGATGTTAACACTATGCTCGTTACATTAATATGAAACTCACTTACCGCGACGTAGTGGAGCTGGGATTGGAGCCCCAAGGAATGGCAAAAGCACTATCCGATTGAAAATTTTAAAAAATCATTCAAAAGGTGGTTTTGATATAGGGTTGCGTGTGCAGGGCTGGGACTTGGTTGTTTTCTCCTTGCCTGTAATATTGTGGAATAGAATGCGTTGGTGGCACTTGGTTGTTTTCTCTTTGCCTGAATATATGATGGTAACACTTGGTTGTTTGTATCGTGGAGTAGATGCAATGGTGGGACGTGCATACGCATAGGAGGTTTTGGAGACCTATGCGCATAAGGAGGGTGGGTAGCAAGTGAGCACAAGCGAATATATTGCATACTCCTAAGATGCCTTCCGAATATTCTTCAGCGAAACGAAAATTGAGAAACTAAAAAATTTGCGAAACTGTTTTAAACTGCTCACATTGGCCCTCACAAGCAACACTTAAGAAACAAGTAACCCCTATCATGATAAACATGTTACCCTATAGGCGTGGGATTTCCTCACGCTATGCTCACCTGATACTAGCCCCTTTGAGACTCCAAGAGACCTTAAAGGTTGTCACGTCCCATGGATAATTTATCGAGACGAAACTCTCACTCCCAAAACTACTACTTAACTTTAATTTCTCAATGTGAAATTGAAACTCTCACTCCCCAAACTCCTACTTAATTTTAATTTCTCAGTGCGAAATTATAACTCTCACACCCGAAACTCCTACTTTATTTTATTTTCTCAGTGCGAATTTAAAATTCTCACTCCCGAAATTCCTACTTCATTTTATTTTCTCAGTGCGAAATTAAAACTCTCACTCCCGAAACTCCTACTTCATTTTATTTTCTCAGTGCGAAATTAAAACTCTCACTCCCGAAACTACTATTTTATTTTATTTTCTCAATGCGAAATTAAAACGCTCACTCCCGAAACTACTACTTAATTTTATTTTCTCAGTGCGAAATTAAAACTCTCACTTCCGAAACTACTACTTAATTTTATTTTCTCAGTGCGAAATTAAAACTCACACTCCTGCAACTACTACCTAATTTTATTTCTCAGTGCAAAATTAAAACTCTCACTCCCGAAACTACTACTTAATTTTATTTTCTCAGTGCGAAATTAAAACTCACTCCCGAAACTCCTACTTAATTTTATTTTCTCAGTGTGAAATTAAAACTCTCACTCCTGAAACTACTACTTAATTTTATTTTCTGAATGCGAAATTAAAACTCTCACTCCCGCAACTATTACTTAATTTTATTTTCTCATTGTGAAATTAAAACTCTCACTTCCGAAACTCCTACTTAATTTTATTTTCTCAGTGCGAAATTAAAACTCTCACTTCCGAAACTGCTACTTAATTTTATTTTCTCAGTGCGAAATTAAAACTCTCACTCCCGAAACTACTATTTAATTTTATTTTCTCAGCGCGAAATTAAAACTCTCACTCCTGCAACTACTTCTGAATTTTATTTCTCAGTGGGAAATTAAAACTCTCACTCCCGAAACTACTACTTAATTTTATTTTCTCAGTGCGAAATTAAAACTCACTCCCGAAACTCCTACTTAATTTTATTTTCTCAGTGCGAAATTAAAACTCTCACTCCCGAAACTACTACTTAATTTTATTTTCTCATTGCGAAATTAAAACTCTCACTCCCGAAACTACTACTAAATTTTATTTTCTCAGTGCGAAATTAAAACTCACACTCCTGCAACTACTACTCAATTTTATTTCTCAATGCGAAATTAAAAGTCTCACTCCCGAAACTACTACTTTATTTTATTTTCTCAGTGCGAAATTAAAACTCACACTCCTGCAACTACTACTCAATTTTATTTCTCAGTGCGAAATTAAAACTCTCACTCCCGAAACTACTACTTAATTTTATTTTCTCATTGCGAAATTAAAACTCTCACTCCCGAAACTCCTACTAAAATTTATTTTCTCAGCGCGAAATTAAAACTCACACTCATGCAACTACTACTCAATTTTATTTCTCAGTGCGAAATTAAAAGTCTCACTCCCGAAACTACTACTTAATTTTATTTCTCAGTGTGAAATTAAAACTCTCACTCCTGAAAGTACTACTTAATTTTATTTTCTGAATGCGAAATTAAAACTCTCACTCCCGCAACTATTACTTAATTTTATTTTCTCATTGTGAAATTAAAACTCTCACTTCCGAAACTCCTACTTAATTTTATTTTCTCAGTGCGAAATTAAAACTCTCACTTCCGAAACTGCTACTTAATTTTATTTTCTCAGTGCAAAATTAAAACTCACACTCCTGCAACTACTACTTAATTTTATTTCTCATTGCGAAATTAAAACTCTCACTCCTGCAACTACTTCTGAATTTTATTTCTCAGTGGGAAATTAAAACTCTCACTCCCGAAACTACTAAATTTTATTTTCTCAGTGCGAAATTAAAACTCACTCCCGAAACTCCTACATAATTTTATTTTCTCAGTGCGAAATTAAAACTCTCACTCCCGCAACTACTACTTAATTTTATTTTCTCATTGCGAAATTAAAACTCTCACTCCCGAAACTACTAATTAATTTTATTTTCTGAGTGCGAAATTAAAACTCTCATTTCCAAAACTACTACTTAATTTTATTTTCTCAGTGCGAAATTAAAACTCACACTCCTGCAACTACTACTCAATTTTATTTCTCAGTGCGAAATTAAAACTCTCACTCCCGAAACTACTATTTAATTTTATTTTCTCAGCGCGAAATTAAAACTCTCACTCCTGCAACTACTTCTGAATTTTATTTCTCAGTGGCGAAATTAAAACTCTCACTCCCGAAACTACTACTTAATTTTATTTTCTCATTGCGAAATTAAAACTCACTCCCGAAACTCCTACATAATTTTATTTTCTCAGTGCGAAATTAAAACTCTCACTCCCGAAACTACTACTTAATTTTATTTTCTGAGTGCGAAATTAAAACTCTCATTTCCAAAACTACTACTTAATTTTATTTCTCAGTGCGAAATTAAAACTCACACTCCTGCAACTACTACTCAATTTTATTTCTCAGTGCGAAATTAAAACTCTCACTCCCGCAACTATTACTTAATTTTATTTCTCAGTGGGAAATTAAAACTCTCACTCCCGAAACTACTACTTAATTTTATTTTCTGAGTGCGAAATTAAAACTCTCACTCCCGCAACTACTACTTAATTTTATTTTCTCATTGCGAAATTAAAATTCTCACTCCCGAAACTATTACTTAATTTTATTTCTCAGTGGGAAATTAAAACTCTCACTCCCGAAACTACTACTTAATTTTATTTTCTGAGTGCGAAATTAAAACTCTCACTCCCGAAACTACTACTTAATTTTATTTTCCCAGTGCGAAATTTAAACTCTCACTTCCGCAACTACTACTTAATTTTATTTTCTCATTGCAAAATTAAAACTCTCACTCCCGAAACTACTACTTAATTTTATTTTCTCAGTGCGAAATTAAAAGTCTTACTTCCAAAACTACTACTTAATTTTATTTTCTCAGTGCGAAATTAAAACTCACACTCCGGCAAGTACTGCTTAATTTTATTTTCTCAGTGCGAAATTAAAACTCTCACTCCCGAAACTACTACTTAATTTTATTTTCTGAGTGCGAAATTAAAACTCTCACTCCCGAAACTACTACTTAATTTTATTTTCTCAGTGCGAAATTAAAATTCTCACTTCCAAAACTACTACTTAATTTTATTTTCTCAGTGCGAAATTAAAACTCACACTCCGGCAACTACTACTTACTTTTATTTCTCGGTTCGAAATTAAAACTCTCACTCCCGAAACTACTACTTAATTTTATTTTCTCAGTGCAAAATTATAACTCACTCCGAAAACTCCAACTTAAATTTTCTTTTCTCAGAACGAAAGTAAAACTCTCACACCCGAAACTCCTACTTTATTTTATTTTCTCAGTGCGAAATTAAAACTCTCATTTCCGAAACTACTACTTAATTTTATTTTCTCAGTGCCAAATTAAAACTCACACTCCCGCAACTACTACTTAATTTTAATTCTCAACTCGAAATTAAAACTCTCACTCCCGAAACTACTACTGAATTTTATTTTTCAGTGCGAAATTAAATCTCACACTCCTGCAACTACTACTCAATTTTATTTCTCAGTGCGAAATTAAAAGTCTTACTTCCAAAACTACTACTTAATTTTATTTTCTCAGTGCGAAATTAAAACTCACACTCCGGCAAGTACTACTTACTTTTATTTTCTCAGTGCGAAATTAAAACTCTTACTCCCGAAACTACTACTTAATTTTATTTTCTGAGTGCGAAATTAAAACTCTCACTTCCGAAAATACTACTTATTTTTATTTTCTCAGTGCGAAATTAAAACTCTCACTTCCGAAACTACTACTTAATTTTATTTTCTCAGTTCAAAATTAAAACTCTCACTCCCGAAACTACTACTTAATTTTATTTTCTGAGTGCGAAATTAAAACTCTCACTCCCGCAACTACTACTTAATTTTATTTTCTCATTGCGAAATTAAAACTCTCACTCCCGAAACTACTACTTAATTTTATTTTCTCAGTGCGAAATTAAAATTCTCACTTCCAAAACTACTACTTAATTTTATTTTCTCAGTGCGAAATTAAAACTCACACTCCGGCAACTACTACTTACTTTTATTTCTCGGTTCGAAATTAAAACTCTCACTCCCGAAACTACTACTTAATTTTATTTTCTCAGTGCAAAATTATAACTCACTCCGAAAACTCCAACTTAAATTTTCTTTTCTCAGAACGAAAGTAAAACTCTCACACCCGAAACTCCTACTTTATTTTATTTTCTCAGTGCGAAATTAAAACTCTCATTTCCGAAACTACTACTTAATTTTATTTTCTCAGTGCCAAATTAAAACTCACACTCCCGCAACTACTACTTAATTTTAATTCTCAACTCGAAATTAAAACTCTCACTCCCGAAACTACTACTGAATTTTATTTTTCAGTGCGAAATTAAATCTCACACTCCTGCAACTACTACTCAATTTTATTTCTCAGTGCGAATTTAAAACTCTCACTCCCGAAACTACTACTTAATTTTATTTCTCAGTGCAAAATTAAATCTCACCCTCGTGCAACTTCTACTTACTTTTATTTCTCTGTGCGAAATTAAAACTCTCACTCCCGAAACTACTACTTAATTTTATTTCTCAGTTCGAAATTAAAACTCTCACTCCCGAAACTACTACTTAATTTTATTTCTCAGTGCGAAATTAAATCTCACCCTCGTGCAACTTCTACTTACTTTTATTTCTCTGTGCGAAATTAAAACTCTCACTCCCGAAACTACTACTTAATTTTATTTCTCAGTGCGAAATTAAAAACTCTCACTCCCGAAACTACTACTTAATTTTATTTGCTCAGTGCAAAATTAAAACTCTCACTACTACTTAATTTTATTTTCTGAGTGCGAAATTAAAACTCTCACTTCCGAAACTACTACTTATTTTTATTTTTTCATTGCGAAATTAAAACTCTCACTCCCGAAACTCCTACTTAAATTTATTTTCTCAGTGCGAAATTAAAACACACTCCTGCAACTACTACTCAATTTTATTTCTCAGTGGGAAATTAGAACTCTCACTCCCGAAACTACTTCTTAATTTTATTTTCTCAGTCCGAAATTAAAACACACTCCTGCAACTACTACTTAATTTTATTTCTCAGTGCGAAATTAAAACTCTCACTCCCGTAACTACTACCTAAATTTATTTTCTCATTGCGAAATTAAAACTCTCACTCCCGAAACTCCTACTAAATTTTATTTTCTCAGCGCGAAATTAAAACTCACACTCCTGCAACTACTACTCAATTTTATTTCTCAGTGGGAAATTAGAACTCTCACTCCCGAAACTACTTCTTAATTTTATTTTCTCAGTCCGAAATTAAAACACACTCCTGCAACTACTACTTAATTTTATTTCTCAGTTTGAAATTAAAACTCTCACTCCCGAAACTACTACTTAATTTTATTTTCTCAATGCGAAATTAAAACTCACACTTCCGAAACCACTACTTAATTTTATTTTCTCAGTGCGAAATTAAAATTCTCACTCCCGAAAATACTAATTCATTTTATTTTCTGAGTGCGAAATTTAAACTCTCGCTCCCGCAACTATCACTTAATTTTATTTTCTCATTGCGAAATCAAAACTCTCACTCCCGAAACTACTACTTAATTATTTTCTCAGTGCAATATTAAAACTCTCACTTCCGAAACTACTACTTATTTTTATTTTCTCAGTGCGAAATTAAAACTCACACTCCTGCAACTACTACTTTATTTTATTTTGTCATTGCGAAATTAAAACTCTCACTCCCGAAACTACTACTTAATTTTATTTCTCAGTGCAAAATTAAAACTCTCACTTCCGAAACTACTACTTATTTTATTTTCTCAGTGCGAAATTAAAACTCTCACTTCCGAAACTACTACTTAATTTTATTTCTCAGTGCGAAATTAAAACTCTCACTTCCGAAACGACTACTTTATTTTATTTCTCAGTGCGAAATTAAAACTCTCACTCCCGAAACTACTACTTGATTTTATTTTCTCAGTGCGAAATTAAAAGTCTTACTTCCAAAACTACTACTTAATTTTATTTTCTCAGTGCGAAATTAAAACTCACACCCGCAACTACTACTTACTTTTATTTTCTCAGTGCGAAATTAAAACTCTTACTCCCGAAACTACTACTTAATTTTATTTTCTGAGTGCGAAATTAAAACTCTCACTTCGAAACTACTACTTATTTTTATTTTCTCAGTGCGAAATTAAAACTCTCACTTCCGAAACTACTACTTAATTTTATTTTCTCAGTTCGAAATTAAAACTCTCACTCCGAAACTACTACTTAATTTTATTTTCTGAGTGCGAAATTAAAACTCTCACTCCCGCAACTACTACTTAATTTTATTTTCTCATTGCGAAATTAAAACTCTCACTCCCGAAACTACTACTTAATTTTATTTCTCAGTGCGAAATTAAAACTCTCACTTCCCAAACTACTACTTAATTTTATTTTCTCAGTGCGAAATTAAAACTCACACTCGGCAACTACTACTTACTTTTATTTCTCGGTTCGAAATTAAAACTCTCACTCCCGAAACTACTACTTAATTTTATTTTCTCAGTGCAAAATTATAACTCACTCCGAAAACTCCAACTTAAATTTCTTTTCTCAGAACGAAATTAAAACTCTCACACCCGAAACTCCTACTTTATTTTATTTTCTCAGTGCGAAATTAAAACTCTCATTTCCAACTACTACTTAATTTTATTTTCTCAGTGCCAAATTAAAACTCTCACTCCCGCAACTACTACTTAATTTTATTCTCAGTCGAAATTAAAACTCTCACTCCCGAAACTACTACTTAATTTTATTTTCAGTGCGAAATTAAATCTCACACTCCTGCAACTACTACTCAATTTTATTTCTCAGTGCGAATTTAAAACTCTCACTCCCGAAACTACTACTTAATTTTATTTTCTCAGTGCAAAATTAAAACTCTCACTCCCGAAACTACTACTTAATTTTATTTTCTCAGTGCGAAATTAAAACTCTCACTTCCGAAACTACTACTTAATTTTTATTTTCATTGCGAAATTAAAACTCTCACTCCCGAAACTCCTACTTAAATTATTTTCTCAGTGCGAAATTAAAACTCTCACTCCGAAACTACTACTTAATTTTATTTTCTCAGTGCGAAATAAAAACTCACTCCCGAAACTACTACTTAATTTTATTTTCTCAGTGCGAAATTAAAACTCTCGCTCCCGCAACTATCACTTAATTTTATTTCTCAGTGGGAAATTAAAACTCTCACTCCCGAAACTACTACCTAATTTTATTTTCTCAGTGCGAAATTAAAACTCTCACTCCCGCAACTACTACTTAATTTTATTTTCTCATTGTGAAATTAAAACTCTCACTTCCGAAACTCCTACTTAATTTTATTTTCTCAGTGCGAAATTAAAACTCTCACTCCCGCAACTACTACTTAATTTTATTTTCTCAGTGCGAAATTAAAACTCTCACTCCCGAAACTACTACTTCATTTTATTTTCTCAGTGCGAAATTAAAACTCTCACTCCCGCAACTACTACTTCATTTTATTTTCTCAGTGCGAAATTAAAACTCTCACTCCCGAAACTACTACTTAATTTTATTTTCTGAGTGCGAAATTAAAACTCTCATTTCCAAAACTACTACTTAATTTTATTTTCTCAGTGCGAAATTAAAACTCTCATTTCCGAAACTACTACTTAATTTTATTTTCTCAGTGCGAAATCAAAACTAACACTCCCGCAACTACTACTTAATTTTATTTCTCAGTTCGAAATTAAAACTCTCACTCCCGAAACTACTACTTAATTTTTATTTTCTCAGTGCGAAATTAAAACTCACACTCCTGCAACTACTACTCAATTTTATTTCTCAGTGCGAAATTAAAACTCTCACTCCCGAAACTACTACTTAATTTTATTTCTGAGTGCGAAATTAAAACTCTCACTCCCGAAACTACTACTTAATTTTATTTTCTCAGTGCGAAATTAAAACTCACACTCCCGCAACTACTACTTAATTTTATTTCTCAAGTCGAAATTAAAACTCTCACTCCCGAAACTACTACTTAATTTTATTTCTCAGTGCGAAATTAAACTCACACTCCTGCAACTACTACTTAATTTTATTTCTCAGTGCGAAATTAAAACTCTCACTCCCGAAACTACTACTTAATTTTATTTCTCAGTGCGAAATTAAAACTCTCACTCCCGCAACTACTACTTAATTTTATTTCTCAGTGCGAAATTAAAACTCTCACTCCCGAAACTACTACTTAATTTTATTTTCTCAGTGCGAAATTAAAACTCTCACTTCCGAAACTACTACTTAATTTATTTTCTCAGTGCCAAATTAAAACTCACACTCCGCAACTACTACTTAATTTAATTTCTCAGTGCGAAATTAAAACTAACACTCCCGCAACTACTACTTAATTTATTTCTCAGTTCGAAATTAAAACTCTCACTCCCGAAACTACTACTTAATTTTATTTTCTCAGTGCGAAATTAAAACTCACACTCCTGCAACTACTACTCAATTTTATTTGTCATTGCGAAATTAAAACTCTCACTCCCGAAACTACTACTTAATTTTATTTTCTCATTGCGAAATTAAAACTCACTCCCGAAACTCCTACATAATTTTATTTTCTCAGTGCGAAATTAAAACTCTCACTCCCGCAACTACTACTCAATTTTATTTCTCATTGCGAAATTAAAACTCTCACTCCCGAAACTACTACTTAATTTTTTTTCTCATTGCGAAATTAAAACTCACTCCCGAAACTCCTACTTAATTTATTTTCTCAGTGCGAAATTAAAACTCTCACTCCCGCAACTACTACTTAATTTTATTTTCTCAGTGCGAAATTAAAACTCTCGCTCCCGCAACTATCACTTAATTTTATTTCTCAGTGGGAAATTAAAACTCTCACTCCCGAAACTATAATTTTATTTCTCAGTGCGAAATTAAAACTCACTCCCGAAACTCCTACTTAATTTATTTTCTCAGTGCGAAATTAAAACTCTCACTCCCGAAACTACTACTTAATTTTATTTTCTCACTGCGAAATTAAAACTCTCACTCCCGCAACTACTACTTAATTTTATTTCTCATTGCGAAATTAAAACTCTCACTCCCGAAACTACTACTTAATTTTATTTTCTGAGTGCGAAATTAAAACTCTCATTTCCAAAACTACTACTTAATTTTATTTTCTCAGTGCGAAATTAAAACTCACACTCCTGCAACTACTACTCATTTTATTTCTCAGTGCGAAATTAAAACTCTCACTCCCGAAACTACTATTTAATTTTATTTTCTCAGCGCGAAATTAAAACTCTCACTCCTGCAACTACTTCTTAATTTTATTTCTCAGTGGGAAATTAAAACTCTCACTCCCGAAACTACTACTTAATTTTATTTTCTCATTGCGAAATTAAAACTCACTCCCGAAACTCCTACATAATTTTATTTTCTCAGTGCGAAATTAAAACTCTCACTCCCGAAACTACTACTTAATTTTATTTTCTCAGTGCGAAATTAAAACTCTCACTCCCGAAACTACTACTTAATTTATTTTCTGAGTGCGAAATTAAAACTCTCATTCCAAAACTACTACTTAATTTTATTTTCTCAGTGCGAAATAAAAACTCACACTCCTGCAACTACTACTCAATTTTATTTCTCAGTGCGAAATTAAAACTCTCACTCCCGAAACTACTACTTAATTTTATTTCTCAGTGTGAAATTGAAACTCTCACTCCTGAAACTACTACTTAATTTTATTTTCTGAATGCGAAATTAAAACTCTCACTCCCGCAACTATTACTTAATTTTATTTTCTCATTGTGAAATTAAAACTCTCACTTCCAAAACTCCTACTTAATTTATTTTCTCAGTGCGAAATTAAAACTCTCACTTCCGAAACTGCTACTTAATTTTATTTCTCAGTGCAAAATTAAAACTCACACTCCTGCAACTACTACTTAATTTTATTTCTCATTGCGAAATTAAAACTCTCACTCCTGCAACTACTTCTGAATTTTATTTCTCAGTGGGAAATTAAAACTCTCACTCCCGAAACTACTACTTAATTTTATTTTCTCAGTGCGAAATTAAAACTCACTCCCGAAACTCCTACTTATTTTATTTTCTCAGTGCGAAATTAAAACTCTCACTCCCGAAACTACTACTTAATTTTATTTTCTCAGTGCGAAATTAAAACTCTCACTCCCGCAACTACTACTTAATTTTATTTCTCATTGCGAAATTAAAACTCTCACTCCCGAAACTACTAATTATTTTATTTTCTGAGTGCGAAATTAAAACTCTCTTCCAAAACTACTACTTAATTTTATTTTCTCAGTGCGAAATTAAAACTCACACTCCTGCAACTACTAAACTTCAATTTTATTTCTCAGTGCGAAATTAAAACTCTCACTCCCGAAACTACTACTTAATTTTATTTTCTCAGCGCGAAATTAAAACTCTCACTCCTGCAACTACTACTTAATTTTATTTCTCAGTGGGAAATTAAAACTCTCACTCCGAAACTACTACTTAATTTTATTTTCTCAGTGCGAAATTAAAACTCACTCCCGAAACTACTACTTAATTTTATTTTCTCAGTGCGAAATAAAACTCTCACTCCCGAAACTACTACATAATTTTATTTTCTCAGTGCGAAATTAAAACTCTCACTCCCGAAACTACTACTTAATTTTATTTTCTGAGTGCGAAATTAAAACTCTCATTTCCAAAACTACTACTTAATTTTATTTTCTCAGTGCGAAATTAAAACTCACACTCCTGCAACTACTACTCAATTTTATTTCTCAGTGCGAAATTAAAACTCTCACTCCGAAACTACTACTTAATTTTATTTCTCAGTCTGAAATTAAAACTCTCACTCCTGAAACTACTACTTAATTTTATTTTCTGAATGCGAAATTAAAACTCTCACCCGCAACTATTACTTAATTTTATTTTCTCATTGTGAAATTAAAACTCTCACTTCCAAAACTCCTACTTAATTTTATTTTCTCAGTGCGAAATTAAAACTCTCACTTCCGAAACTACTACTTAATTTTATTTTCTCAGTGCAAAATTAAAACTCACACTCCTGCAACTACTACTTAATTTTATTTCTCATTGCGAAATTAAAACTCTCACTCCTGCAACTACTTCTGAATTTTATTTCTCAGTGGGAAATTAAAACTCTCACTCCCGAAACTACTACTTAATTTTATTTTCTCAGTGCGAAATTAAAACTCACTCCCGAAACTACTACATAATTTATTTTCTCAGTGCGAAATTAAAACTCTCACTCCCGAAACTACTACTTAATTTTATTTTCTCAGTGCGAAATTAAAACTCTCACTCCCGCAACTACTACTTAATTTTATTTTCTCATTGCGAAATTAAAACTCTCACTCCCGAAACTACTACTTAATTTTATTTTCTCAGTGCGAAATTAAAACTCACACTCCGGCAACTACTACTCAATTTTATTTCTCAGTGCGAATTTAAAACTCTCACTCCCGAAACTACTACTTCATTTTATTTCTCAGTGCGAAATTAAAACTCTCACTCCCGAAACTACTACTTAATTTTATTTTCTCAGTGCGAAATTAAAACTCACTCCCGAAACTCCTACTTAATTTTATTTCTAGTGCGAAATTAAAACTCTCACTCCGAAACTACTACTTAATTTTATTTTCTCAGTGCGAAATTAAAACTCTCACTCCTGCAACTACTACTCAATTTTATTTCTCAGTGCGAATTTAAAACTCTCACTCCCGCAACTACTACTTAATTTTATTTTCTCAGTGCGAAATTAAAACTCTCACTCCCGAAACTACTACTTAATTTTATTTCTCAGTTCGAAATTAAAACTCTCACTCCTGAAACTCCTACTTTATTTTATTTCTCAGTGCGAAATTAAATCTCAACCTCGTGCAACTACTACTTACTTTTATTTCTCAGTGCGAAATTAAACTCTCACTCCCGAAACTACTACTTAATTTTATTTCTCAGTGCGAAATTAAAAACTCACTCCCGAAACTACTACTTAATTTTATTTTCTCAGTGCAAAATTAAAACTCTCACTCCCGAAACTACTACTTAATTTTATTTTCTGAGTGCGAAATTAAAACTCTCACTTCCGAAACTACTACTTATTTTTATTTTTTCATTGCGAAATAAAACTCTCACTCCCGAAACTCCTACTTAAATATTTCTCAGTGCGAAATTAAAACTCTCACTTCCGAACTACTACTTAATTTTATTTCTCAGTGCGAAATTAAAACTCACTCCCGAAACTACTACTTAATTTTATTTTTCAGTGCGAAATTAAAACTCTCACTCCGCAACTACACTTAATTTTATTTCTCAGTGGGAAATAAAACTCTCACTCCCGAAACTACTACTTAATTTTATTTTCTCAGTGCGAAATTAAAACTCTCACTCCCGCAACTACTACTAATTTTATTTTCTCATTGTGAAATTAAAACTCTCACTTCCGAAACTACTACTTAATTTTATTTTCTCAGTGCGAAATTAAAACTCTCACTCCCGAAACTACTACTTAATTTTATTTCTCATTGCGAAATTAAAACTCTCACTCCCGAAACTACTACTTAATTTTATTTTCTCAGTGCGAAATTAAAACTCTCACTCCCGCAACTATACTTAATTTTATTTCTCATTGTGAAATTAAAACTCTCACTCCGAAACTACTACTTAATTTTATTTTCTCAGTGCGAAATTAAAACTCTCACTTCCGAAACTACTACTTAATTTATTTTCTCAGTGCAAAATTAAAACTCACACTCCGCAACTACTACTTAATTTTATTTCTCATTGCGAAATTAAAACTCTCACTCCTGCAACTACTTCTTAATTTTATTTCTCAGTGGGAAATTAAAACTCTCACTCCCGAAACTACTACTTAATTTTTTTTCTCAGTGCGAAATTAAAAACTCACTCCGAAACTACTACTTAATTTTATTTTCTCAGTGCGAAATTAAAACTCTCACTCCCGAAACTACTACTTAATTTTATTTTCTCAGTGCGAAATTAAAACTCTCACTCCCGCAACTACTACTTAATTTTATTTTCTCATTGCGAAATTAAAACTCTCACTCCCGAAACTACTACTTATTTTATTTCTGAGTGCGAAATTAAAACTCTCATTCCAAAACTACTACTTAATTTTATTTTCTCAGTGCGAAATTAAAACTCACACTCCTGCAACTACTACTCAATTTTATTTCTCAGTGCGAAATTAAAACTCTCACTCCCGAAACTACTATTAATTTATTTTCTCAGTGCGAAATTAAAACTCTCACTCCTGCAAACTACTACTTAATTTTATTTCTCAGTGCGAAATTAAAACTCTCACTCCCGAAACTACTACTTAATTTATTTTCTCATTGCGAAATTAAAACTCACCCGAAACTACTACTTATTTTATTTTCTCAGTGCGAAATTAAAACTCTCACTCCCGAAACTACTACTTAATTTTATTTCTCAGTGCGAAATTAAAACTCTCACTCCGGAACTACTACTTAATTTATTTTCTCAGTGCGAAATTAAAACTCTCACTCCGAAACTACTACTTAATTTTATTTTCTCAGTGCGAAATTAAAACTCTCACTCCTGCAACTACTACTCAATTTTATTTTCTCAGTGCGAAATTAAAACTCTCACTCCCGAAACTACTACTTAATTTATTTCTCAGTCGAAATTAAAACTCTCACTCCCGAAACTACTACTTAATTTTATTTTCTCAGTGCGAAATTAAAACTCTCACTCCCGCAAACTACTACTTAATTTTATTTTCTCAGTGCGAAATTAAAACTCTCACTTCCAAACTACTACTTAATTTTATTTCTCAGTGCGAAATTAAAACTCTCACTTCCGAAACTACTACTTAATTTTATTTTCTCAGTGCAAAATTAAAACTCACACTCCTGCAACTACTACTTAATTTTATTTCTCAGTGCGAAATTAAAACTCTCACTCCCGCAACTACTACTTAATTTTATTTCTCAGTGCGAAATTAAAACTCTCACTCCCGAAACTACTACTTAATTTATTTTCTCAGTGCGAAATTAAAACTCTCACTCCCGAAACTACTACTTAATTTTATTTCTCAGTGCGAAATTAAAACTCTCACTCCCGAAACTACTACTTAATTTTATTTCTCAGTGCGAAATTAAAACTCTCACTCCCGCAACTACTACTTAATTTATTTCTCAGTGCGAAATTAAAACTCTCACTCCCGAAACTACTACTTAATTTTATTTTCTCAGTGCGAAATTAAAACTCTCACTTCCGAAACTACTACTTAATTTTATTTTCTCAGTGCGAAATTAAAACTCTCACTCCCGAAACTTACTTAATTTTATTTCTCAGTGAAATTAAAACTCTCACTCCCGAAACTACTACTTAATTTATTTCTCATTGCGAAATTAAAACTCACTCCCGAAACTCCTACTTAATTTTATTTTCTCAGTGCGAAATTAAAACTCTCACTCCGAAACTACTACTTAATTTTATTTTCTCAGTGCGAAATTAAAACTCACACTCCTGCAACTACTACTTAATTTTATTTCTCAGTGCGAATTTAAAACTCTCACTCCCGCAACTACTACTTAATTTTATTTTCTCAGTGCGAAATTAAAACTCTCACTCCCGAAACTACTACTTAATTTTATTTCTCAGTTCGAAATTAAAACTCTCACTCCCGAAACTACTACTTATTTTATTTCTCAGTGCGAAATTAAATCTCACCTCGTGCAAACTACTACTTAATTTTATTTCTCAGTGCGAAATTAAAACTCTCACTCCCGAAACTACTACTTAATTTTATTTCTCAGTGCGAAATTAAAAACTCTCACTCCCGAAACTACTACTTAATTTTATTTTCTCAGTGCGAAATTAAAACTCTCACTCCCGAAACTACTACTTAATTTTATTTTCTCAGTGCGAAATTAAAACTCTCACTTCCGAAACTACTACTTATTTTTATTTTCTCATTGCGAAATTAAAACTCTCACTCCCGAAACTCCTACTTAAATTTATTTTCTCAGTGCGAAATTAAAACTCTCACTCCGAAACTACTACTTAATTTTATTTTCTCAGTGCGAAATTAAAACTCACTCCCGAAACTACTACTTAATTTTATTTTCTCAGTGCGAAATTAAAACTCTCACTCCCGCAACTATACTTAATTTATTTCTCAGTGGCGAAATTAAAACTCTTCCTCCCGAAACTACTACCTAATTTTATATTTCTCAGTGCGAAATTAAAACTCTCACTCCCGCAACTATACCTAATTTTATTTTCTCATTGCGAAATTAAAACTCTCACTCCCGAAACTACTACTTAATTTTATTTTCTCAGTGCGAAATTAAAACTCTCACTCCCGCAACTACTACTTAATTTTATTTTCTCAGTGCGAAATTAAAACTCTCACTCCCGAAACTACTACTTAATTTTATTTTCTCAGTGCGAAATTAAAACTCTCACTCCCGCAAACTATACTTAATTTTATTTCTCAGTGCGAAATTAAAACTCTCACTCCCGAAACTACTACTTAATTTTATTTTCTCAGTGCGAAAATTAAAACTCTCACTCCGCAACTACTACTTAATTTTATTTTCTCATTGCGAAATTAAAACTCTCACTCCCGAAACTACTACTTAATTTTATTTTCTCAGTGCGAAATTAAAACTCTCACTCCCGCAACTACTACTTAATTTTATTTTCTCATTGCGAAATTAAAACTCTCACTCCCGAAACTACTACTTAATTTTATTTTCTCAGTGCGAAATTAAAACTCTCACTCCCCGAAACTACTACTTAATTTTATTTCTCAGTGCGAAATTAAAACTCACTCCCGAAACTCCTACTTAATTTTATTTTCTCAGTGTGAAATTAAAACTCTCACTCCTGAAACTACTACTTATTTTATTTTCTGAATGCGAAATTAAAACTCTCACTCCCGCAACTACTACTTAATTTTTTTTCTCATTGCGAAATTAAAACTCTCACTCCCGAAACTCCTACTTAATTTTATTTCTCAGTGCGAAATTAAAACTCTCACTCCGAAACTACTACTTAATTTTTTTTTCTCAGTGCAAAATTAAAACTCACACTCCGTCAACTACTACTTAATTTTATTTTCTCAGTGCGAAATTAAAACTCTCACTCCGAAACTACTACTTAATTTTATTTTCTCAGTGCGAAATTAAAACTCTCACTCCCGAAACTACTACTTAATTTTATTTTCTCAGTGCGAAATTAAAACTCTCACTTCCGAAACTACTACTTAATTTTTTTTCTCAGTGCGAAATTAAAACTCACACTCCTGCAACTACTACTCAATTTTATTTCTCAGTGCGAAATTAAAACTCTCACTCCCGAAACTACTACTTAATTTTATTTTCTCAGTCGAAATTAAAACTCTCACTCCTGAAACTACTACTTAATTTTATTTTCTCAATGCGAAATTAAACTCTCACTCCCGCAAACTACTACTTAATTTTATTTTCTCATTGCGAAATTAAAACTCTCACTTCCAAAACTACTACTTAATTTTATTTTCTCAGTGCGAAATTAAAACTCTCACTCCGAAACTACTACTTAATTTTATTTTCTCAGTGCGAAATTAAAACTCACACTCCTGCAACTACTACTTAATTTTATTTCTCATTGCGAAATTAAAACTCTCACTCCCGAAACTACTTCTGAATTTTATTTCTCAGTGCGAAATTAAAACTCTCACTCCCGAAACTACTACTTAATTTATTTTCTCAGTGCGAAATTAAAACTCACTCCCGAAACTACTACTTAATTTATTTTCTCAGTGCGAAATTAAAACTCTCACTCCCGAAACTACTACTTAATTTTATTTTCTCAGTGCGAAATTAAAACTCTCACTCCCGCAACTACTACTTAATTTTATTTTCTCATTGCGAAATTAAAACTCTCACTCCCGAAACTACTACTTAATTTTATTTTCTGAGTGCGAAATTAAAACTCACACTCCGCAACTACTACTTAATTTATTTTCTCAGTGCGAAATTAAAACTCTCACTCCCGAAACTACTACTCATTTTATTTCTCAGTGCGAAATTAAAACTCTCACTCCCGAAACTACTACTTAATTTTATTTCTCAGTGCGAAATTAAAACTCACTCCCGAAACTACTACTTAATTTATTTTCTCAGTGCGAAATTAAAACTCTCACTCCGAAACTACTACTTAATTTTATTTTCTCAGTGCGAAATAAAAACTCACTCCCGCAACTACTACTTAATTTTATTTTCAGTGCGAATTAAAACTCTCACTCCCGCAACTACTACTTAATTTTATTTCTCAGTGCGAAATTAAAACTCTCACTCCCGAAACTACTACTTAATTTTATTTCTCAGTTCGAAATTAAAACTCTCACTCCTGAAACTCCTACTTTATTTTATTTCTCAGTGCGAAATTAAATCTCACCTCCCGCAACTACTACTTATTTTATTTCTCAGTGCGAAATTAAAACTCTCACTCCCGAAACTACTACTTAATTTTATTTCTCAGTGCGAAATTAAAACTCTCACTCCCGAAACTACTACTTAATTTTATTTTCTCAGTGCGAAATTAAAACTCTCACTCCCGAAACTACTACTTAATTTTATTTCTCAGTGCGAAATTAAAACTCTCACTCCGAAACTACTACTTATTTTTATTTTTCTTGCGAAATTAAAACTCTCACTCCCGAAACTACTACTTAAATTTATTTTCTCAGTGCGAAATTAAAACTCTCACTTCCTGAAACTACTACTTAATTTTATTTTCTCAGTGCGAAATTAAAACTCACTCCCGAAACTACTACTTAATTTTATTTTCTCAGTGCGAAATTAAAACTCTCACTCCCGCAACTATCTTAATTTTATTTCTCAGTGCGAAATTAAAACTCTCACTCCCGAAACTACTACTTAATTTTATTTTCTCAGTGCGAAATTAAAACTCTCTCCCGCAACTACTACTTAATTTTATTTTCTCAGTGCGAAATAAAACTCTCACTTCCGAAACTACTACTTAATTTTTTTCTCAGTGCGAAATTAAAACTCTCACTCCCGCAACTACTACTTAATTTTATTTTCTCATTGCGAATTAAAACTCTCACTCCCGAAACTACTACTTAATTTTATTTTCTCAGTGCGAAATTAAAACTCTCGCTCCCGCAACTATCATTAATTTTTTCTCAGTGGGAAATTAAACTCTCACTCCCGAAACTTCTACCTAATTTTATTTCTCAGTGCGAAATTAAAACTCTCACTCCCGCAACTATACTTAATTTTATTTCTCATTGCGAAATTAAAACTCTCACTTCCGAAACTCCTACTTATTTTATTTTCTCAGTGCGAAATTAAAACTCTCACTCCGCAACTACTACTTAATTTTATTTTCTCATTGCGAAATTAAAACTCTCACTCCCCGAAACTACTACTTAATTTTATTTTCTCAGTGCGAAATTAAAAAACTCACTCCCGAAACTACTACTTAATTTTATTTTCTCAGTGCGAAATTAAACTCTCACTCCCGAAACTACTACTTAATTTTATTTTCTCAGTGCGAAATTAAAACTCTCACTCCGAAACTACTACTTAATTTATTTTCTCATTGCGAAATTAAAACTCTCACTCCCGAAACTACTACTTAATTTTATTTTCTCAGTGCGAAATTAAAACTCACACTTCCGAAACTACTACTTAATTTTATTTTCTCAGTGCGAAATTAAAACTCTCACTCCCGAAAATACTATTAATTTTATTTTCTGAGTGCGAAATTAAAACTCTCACTCCCGCAACTATCACTTAATTTTATTTTCTCATTGCGAAATCAAAACTCTCACTCCCGAAACTCCTGCTTAATTTTTTTCTCATTGCGAAATTAAAACTCTCACTCCCGAAACTACTACTTAAATTTATTTCTCAGTGCGAAATTAAAACTCTCACTCTCGAAACTACTACTTCATTTTATTTCTCAGTGCGAAATTTAAACTCTCACTCCCGCAACTACTACTTAATTTTATTTCTCAGTGGGAAATTAAAACTCTCACTCCCGAAACTACTACTTAATTTTATTTTCTCAGTGCGAAATTAAAACTCTCACTTCCGAAACTACTACTTAATTTTATTTTCTCAGTGCGAAATTAAAACTCTCACTCCCGAAACTACTACTTAATTTTATTTTCTCAGTGCGAAATTAAAACTCTCACTTCCGAAACTACTACTTAATTTTATTTCTCAGTGCGAAATTAAAACTCTCACTCCCGAAACTACTACTTAATTTTATTTCTCATTGCGAAATTAAAACTCTCACTCCCGAAACTCCTACTAAATTTTATTTTCTCAGTGCGAAATTAAAACTCTCACTCCGCAACTACTACTTAATTTTATTCTCAGTGCGAAATTAAACTCTCACTCCCGAAACTACTACTTAATTTTATTTTCTCAGTGCGAAATTAAAAACTCACTCCTGCAACTACTACTTATTTTATTTCTCAGTGCGAAATTAAAACTCTCACTCTCCGAAACTACTACTTAATTTTATTTTCTCATGCGAAATTAAAACTCACACTTCCGAAACTACTACTAATTTTATTTCTCAGTGCGAAATTAAAACTCTCACTCCCGAAATACTACTTCATTTTATTTTCTCAGTGCGAAATTTAAACTCTCACTCCCGCAACTACTACTTAATTTTATTTTCTCATTGCGAAATAAAACTCTCACTCCCGAAACTACTACTTAATTTTATTTTCTCATTGCGAAATTAAAACTCTCACTCCCGAAACTACTACTTAATTTATTTTCTCAGTGCGAAATTAAAACTCTCACTCTCGAAACTACTACATTTTATTTTCTGAGTGCGAAATTTAAACTCTCACTCCCGCAACTATACACTTAATTTTATTTCTCAGTGGGAAATTAAAACTCTCACTCCCGAAACTACTACTTAATTTTATTTTCTCAGTGCGAAATTAAAACTCTCACTCCGAAAACTACTAATATTTTTATTTCTCAGTGCGAAATTAAAACTCTCATTCCGAAACTACTACTTAATTTATTTTCTCAGTGCGAAATTAAAACTCACACTCCCGAAACTACTACTTAATTTTAATTCTCAGTCGAAATTAAAACTCTCACTCCCGAAACTACTACTTAATTTTATTTTCTCAGTGCGAAATTAAAACTCACACTCCTGCAACTACTACTTAATTTTATTCTCAGTGCGAATTAAAACTCTCACTCCCGAAACTACTACTTAATTTTATTTCTCAGTGCGAAATTAAAACTCTCACTCCCGAAACTACTACTTAATTTTATTTTCTCAGTGCGAAATTAAAACTCTCACTCCCGAAACTACTACTTAATTTTATTTTCTCAGTGCGAAATAAAACTAACACTCCCGCAACTACTACAATTTTATTTTCTGTTAAAAATTAAAACTCTCCTCCCGAAACTACTACTTAATTTTATTTTCTCAGTGCGAAATTAAAACTCTCACTCCGCAACTACTACTCAATTATTTCTCAGTGCGAATTAAAACTCTCACTCCCGAAACTACTACTTAATTTATTTCTCAGTGCGAAATTAAAACTCTCACTCCCGAAACTACTACTTAATTTTAATTCTCAGTGCGAAATTAAAACTCTCACTCCCGAAACTACTACTTAATTTTATTTCTCAGTGCGAAATTAAAACTCTCACTCCTGCAACAACTACTACTCATTTTATTTCTCAGTGCGAATTAAAACTCTCACTCCCGAAAACTACTACTTAATTTTATTTCTCAGTGCGAAATTAAAACTCTCACTTCCCGAAACTACTACTTAATTTTATTTTCTCAGTGCGAAATTAAAACTCTCACTCCCGAAACTACTACTTTTTTTTATTTCTCAGTGCGAAATTAAAACTCTCACTCCCGAAACTACTACTTAATTTTATTTTCTCAGTGCGAAATTAAAACTCTCACTCCCGCAACTACTACTTAATTTATTTCTCAGTGCGAAATTAAAACTCTCACTCCCGAAACTACTACTTAATTTTATTTTCTCAGTGCGAAATCAAAACCTCACTCCGCAACTACTACTTAATTTTATTTCTCAGTGCGAAATTAAAACTCTCACTCCCGAAACTACTACTTAATTTTTATTTCTCAGTGCGAAATTAAAACTCTCACTCCCGAAATACTACTACTTAATTTTATTTTCTCAGTGCGAAATTAAAACTCTCTCCCGCAACTATACTTAATTTTTTTCTCAGTGGGAAATTAAAACTCCCTCCCGAAACTACTACTTAATTTTATTTTCCCAGTGCGAATTTAAACTCTCACTCCGCAACTACTACTTAATTTTATTTTCTCAGTTCAAAATTAAACTCTCACTCCCGAAACTACTACTTAATTTTATTTCTCAGTGCGAAATTAAAACTCTCACTCCCGAAACTACTACTTTATTTTATTTTCTGAGTGCGAAATTAAAACTCTCACTCCTGCAACTACTACTCAATTTTATTTCTCAGTGCGAAATTAAAACTCTCACTCCCGAAACTACTACTTAATTTATTTTCTCATTGCGAAATTAAAACTCTCACTCCCGAAACTCCTACTAAAATTTATTTTCTCAGTGCGAAATTAAAACTCTCACTCATGCAACTACTACTCAATTTATTTCTCAGTGCGAAATTAAAACTCTCACTCCCGAAACTACTACTTAATTTTATTTTCTCAGTGTGAAATTAAAACTCTCACTCCCGAAACTACTACTTATTTTTATTTCTCATGCGAAATTAAAACTCTCACTCCCGCAACTACTACTTAATTTTATTTCTCATTGTGAAATTAAAACTCTCACTTCGAAAACTCCTACTTAATTTTATTTTCTCAGTGCGAAATTAAAACTCTCACTTCCGAAACTACTACTTAATTTTATTTTCTCAGTGCAAAATTAAAAACTCTCACTCCGCAAACTACTACTTAATTTTATTTCTCAGTGCGAAATTAAAACTCACACTCCTGCAAACTACTACTTAATTTTATTTCTCAGTGCGAAATTAAAACTCTCATCCTGACAACTACTCTGAATTTTATTCTCAGCGGGAAATTAAAACTCTCACTCCCGAAACTACTACTTAATTTTATTTTCTCAGTGCGAAATTAAAACTCCACTCCCGAAACTCCTACTTAATTTTATTTTCTCAGTGCGAAATTAAAACTCTCACTCCCGAAACTACTACTTAATTTTATTTTCTCAGTACGAAATTAAAACTCTCACTCCCGCAACTACTACTTAATTATTTTCTCAGTGCGAAATTAAAACTCTCACTCCCGAAACTACTACTTAATTTTTTTCTGAATGCGAAATTAAAACTCTCACTCCCGAAACTACTACTTAATTTTATTTTCTCAGTGCGAAATTAAAACTCTCACTCCCGAAACTACTACTTAATTTTATTTTCTCAGTGCGAAATTAAAACTCACCCTCCTGCAACTACTTACTCAATTTTATTTCTCAGTGCGAAATTAAAACTCTCACTCCCGAAACTACTACTTAATTTTTATTTTCTCAGCGCGAAATTAAAACTCTCACTCCTGCAACTACTTCTGAATTATTTCTCAGTGGGAAATTAAAACTCTCACTCCGAAACTACTCTTAATTTTATTTCTCAGTGCGAAATAAAACTCTCACTCCCGAAACTACTACTTAATTTTATTTTCTAGTGCGAAATTAAATCTCACTCCCCGAAACTACTACTTAATTTTATTTTCTGAGTGCGAAATTAAAACCTCACTCCCGAAACTACTACTTAATTTTATTTCTCAATGCGAAATTAAAACTCACTCCCGAAACTACTACTTAATTTTATTTCTCAGTGCGAAATTAAAACTCTCACTCCCGAAACTACTACTTATTTTATTTTCTGAGTGCGAAATTAAACTCTCACCTCGCAACATTACTTAATTTTATTTCTCAGTGGGGAAATTAAAACTCTCACTCCCGAAACTACTACTTAATTTTATTTTCTCAGTGCGAAATTAAAACTCTCACTTCCGAAAATACTACTTTTTATTTTCTCAGTGCGAAATTAAAACTCTCATCCCGAAACTACTACTTAATTTTATTTTTCAGTGCGAAATTAAAACTCACACTCCCGCAACTACTACTTAATTTAATTTTCAGTGCGAAATTAAAACTCTCACTCCCGAAACTACTACTTAATTTTATTTTCTCAGTGCGAAATTAAAACTCTCACTCCTCGAAACTACTACTTAATTTATTTTCTCAGTGCGATTAAAACTCTCACCCCGAAACATACTAATAATTTTATTTTCTCAGTGCGAAATTAAAATCTCACTCCCGAAACTACTAATACTCATTTATTTTTCAGTGCGAAATTAAAACTCTCACTCCCGAAACTACTACTTAATTTTATTTTTCAGTGCGAAATAAAACTCACACTACCGCAACTACTACTTAATTTTATTCTCAGTGCCGAAATTAAAACTCTCACTCCGAACCTACTACTAATTTTATTTTCTGAGTGCGAAATTAAATCTCACTCTCCGCAACACTACTCAATTTTATTTTCAGTGCGAAATTAAAACTCTCACTCCCGAAACTATACTTAATTTTATTTCTCAGTGCGAAATTAAAACTCTCACTCTCCCGAAACTATACTTAATTTTTTTCTCAGTGCGAATTAAAACTCTCACGCCCGAAATA